>JANEHU010000095.1:0-419765 GCA_027563435.1 Nasonovia ribisnigri
GTTGTTCAATACCTATGATGCTTTAGTTTGTACATAATATTGTTCATAAATGATAAAGAAACAAACAAATCAAAAGAGAATATTTGATTTTGAATACCAAGTGCTTTTGATCTTGTTCCTTTATCAAAATATTTGTTTAATGAATGAATTACATCAAGGCGTTCAACCACAGCTTCTTATAAATTCCCTACAGCCCTAACACTTTCAGCACAAGCATTCCACCCGGTTTTGTAATGAATTTTCAATTTTAGAAATTTTCTCAATAAAAAATATATCAGATTAAAAAATGTTTTCTTGAAAATTTGATTAAGTATGAAAATGTGATGCGGGTGGGAGGTTTACATTTCCTAGGGCACCAGGGATCGACTTCACGTGACTGGCCTTTCTTTTAATAATACAAAATTGCCATAAAATTAAAGAAGGGATGTACAAAGTATTTTGCTCGAGGGCGCACGAACGATGTGAATCCGTACCACGACGAAACATTTATATGGATAGAAGAATGTTGAAACCGGAAAATAATTATTATTTGACGGTAAAAAGCAATCCATAAACATAAAATAAAATGAAAAGTCCAGCGTAAAAATAAGTATAAATGTTCAATGCTTACATAATATTTTGTAAATCTAATGTCTTCACTATTGATCGAGTTAGTAGTTTAGAATTTATTGCGTGCTGTATATAGAGAGGTAATCGACGGTTGATATGAAGTTACCACGCTGTTAGGTTAATTCAAACTGCAACGAACATTTTATGATTTTACACTTGTGTATATTTTACGCACATCACCCCAGCCCCACCCATTTGGAATTTTAAAACATTTTGTTTACCATTATTTAGTACGTAATTTGTATGAATTTGTATGACAATTTTCAAAAATTTGTACGGTCTTGGTTAACCCGTTATTAACAAAAATAATGGGTGGGGCTGGGGTGATGTGATTTCAGCCCCACCCAAGGTCAAGAATTACAAAATAATAGTCATCACTACGCCATATTTTAGTACGTAATTTGTATGAATTTGTACGACCGTTTTTAAAATTTGTACGATCTTCGTTCGGCAGCAATCACAAATACTTAAAATCAAACGTCACCCCAGCCCCACCCCTCGTCTAAATTTCAATGTTTTCGAATTTATTCCAGTGCCATATTTTAGTACGTAATTTGTATGAATTTGTACGACCGTTTTTAAAATTTGTACGATCTTCGTTCGGCAGCAATCGCAAATACTTAAAATCCACCGTCACCCCAGCCCCACCCCTCGTCTAAATTTCAATGTTTTCGAATTTATTCCAATGCCATATTTTAGTACGTAATTTGTATGAATTTTTAATACTTTTTTTTGAATTGTTCGCTATTATATTTTTAATGCGTTCCATTCGTATTTGAATCAGTTGTATATAATTTTATATTTTATAACTAATTAATATTATTTTAACCTATACCTACTATATATTGTACTTCTACATTTATGCTCGAATTTAGTTGTATCATCATCTCACATCTGTGACGATTACAACTTACAAGTGTTAATATGACACGCTTCCAAGCCAAAATTAAAAATAGCGATCAACAATAAAACAAAAATTAAAAGTTCATTAGTTTTCAAAATGTAAACGTTTTTCAAACCACTGTGCGATTAATGATAGTTCATCATCAATAATGGCACAAAACATATGAACCCTACTTTCGGAATACCTGGAGGAGAGGTAACGAGTTTTATATTCTCTACATCTTGATTATTGTCTATGTGTACATAATACGTACGATGTATACCTGTATGGTAAAAATAATCTGTATTCGATTTTGAGAAAAGAACAAACAAATTTAAGAATGAAATTTTGAATTGTTTATTAATTAATATAAAATGTTACAGTAAATGTCAAATGGTGTAAATTAAAAATTCGCAATATTATTATCTACATCACGATATCTGTAATATACGGCTTAATACGACAAAATAAAAAGGTGACCGAGATAATTATTTTATCTTGTCGTCGTATTTGTTATAAATACAAGTAGACTAGTAGGAGAATAGGCCTAAAAAATAATCGTATAATATTATTGTTTTCTTTTGATAATATAATTTTTCTGTAAACACTTAACACATATAATATTTTTAACTTTGTAATCATAAAACTAAACACATACACATGGAGATTTATATCAAGTATTATTATTAATTATTATATTAAAAATAATACGAATAATATTATAAACATATAATATTATTAGAATTAGCAAACAACAATTAAATTATAAAATTTGATGCCCAGGACATCATACGTAATTGACGGTCGATAGGGAAATAATGTCAACGACATAATTATTATTTTTTATAATTTCTGGACTATAATATAATATAATCGAAAAAATATCCAAACAATTGTTGGTATTGCGATATTTTAAATACAATTTATATTATAATTTAATATAAAAAAATATCGCCATACTTAAACGATTTCTTGTAAAACACGGTATTCGTTATGAACGTAAAAATGCCTTAAAAAATTGTTGTCTCCATTGTGTTAATTTGTATTTCCATTAAAATATATAAAAATTATTTTTAAATTTGTTCGTAGTTTTTCTATTCCAAAGTAGTATAGAACTTCTTAGGTACCTACGTAATTTATATTATGCACGCGGTTTAGTATAAATATTTGCAGTGTGGTCATTATTATGGTATGTTACATTCTGTATGAATAATAAATATTATATATAGAATATTATTTTCCAAAAAAACTAATTTTACTTATATAGCTAATAATATTGTGAATCATTTTGTGTATATTATATTTTATATTGACATTGATATTAATAGATCATTGACTATTTTCGATGTTGTAATACAGAAATAGGTAATTACTTTTTTTCCAAATATCTTTTTCAGTTTAGTCCTGACTGTCCTGACTATTAACAGTATTAACATTTAACACTGTGTGTCGTACTGTGATAATATAATCTTATATTAATTGATCACATTTATATTACGAGCTTCCGATTAGTGATTTTTAGGGTATTTTCATCGCTGGTATTAAATTGTTTAAATTGTTTAAATTTACCACAAATTTAAAATGAGAGGCCTAAAACCAACGATCTGTACTAATAAAATTATAAGTATTATACTTTACCTATACAATTATAATGATTTATAAAAATTAATACGTAATAATTCATAACTTATAGTATAACATCATATAGTCAATAATTTAAATAATTTTTTAATGATTCTTTTTATTTATGAATTATAAAACAAAATAACCAATTAGGTAAATGGAATATAATTATTTATTATTAATCGCTAATAATCAGTTCTCAGATTCAATAGATTATCGATTTTTTACACTAAATAATTTTAAAAAAATAATAAAAAAATTAAACCTTACACAAAATTTTATTAAAAATTTAATCAAATGGAATTTTAACTTTTATTAAAAGTTAACATCAAAAAATAAAAACTTTTTTTAAAAATTATTTTAAAAATAAAAATTTTAACTAAAAAAACAAACAAAAAATATTTAAAAAAAATAATTTTACCTTTATATCTTCAATATAATACTCTATATTAAGCTATTTAAATTTAATAATTAAATAATAAAATAATTAAAAATCATAAAAAAAATAATAAAATATAAACTTTATAACTATTTAAAAAAATATTCTGTCTAAACAAAATTAATTTTTTAAAAAAAAAATAAACCTCTATTTAAATTATATTCAATTCAACCAATTTCAAATACTTTTAAAGTAAAAAAACCAAAATAAAGAAAATTATTTAAAAAAAAATTTACCTTTAAAAACAATAAATTTCATATCAATCTAAAAAAAAAAATATTAAATAAAGAAAATATATAACTTATAGAAAATAAAAAATTATTAACTTCAAAAAAAAAATCAAATTCTAAAAAATCAAATTAATACTCTTAAAATTTTAAACTTAAATTCTAATAAAATCAAATCAAATTTATAAAATATTAACCATATAAAAAAAGAACCAAAAAATAATATAATAAAACTAATTAATAATATACTAATAATTAAAATATTTCTTTCAAATTTAATAATCATTAAATAATTATATATAGAAAAATTTATTATTATTAAATAATAAATAACACGAATAGAATAAAAAAAAGTTAAAAAAAAAAAAATTTTATTATTAAAAAATATTCAAAAATTAAATCTTTAGAATGAAAACTACAAAAAAAAGGAAAACCACATAAAGACATTAAAGTAAAAATAAAAATTAAACCACAAAAAGGTAAATAATCAATTAACCCCCTATCTTACGAATATCTTGATTATTATTTATATTAAAAATTAAAATTCCAGCTCTTAAAAATATTATAGATTTAAATAAAGCATGTATTAATATATAAAAAAAACATATATCAATTTTCCCTAAACATAAAATCATAAATATACCTAAATCTTATCTGAATTAAAGTAGAAAAAGCAATAATTTTTTTTAGATCAAACTCAAAAATTGCATTTAAACCAGATATTAATATAGTTAAACAAGAAATTACTATTAAATAATTCAAAAAAGAAAATTTAAAAAAAATTTCATTAAATAAATACCAGCAGTTACTAAAGTAGAAGAATGAACTAATGAAGAAACAGGAGTAGGTGCTGCTATAGCTAAAGGTAATCAAGAAGAAAAAGGAATTTGAGCTCTTTTAGTTAAAGAAGCAATCATAATTATTAAACTAATAAAAAATAAATAACTTAAATTTCTATAATAATCGATTAAAATAAAATAACCTTACCTAAAGTAACTTTTTCCTTTAATTAAAAATTTTAATTCAAATAACCATTAAATAATGTAAAAATTTATAAAAAGTTTAATAATTTTTTTTATCACCCCAATAAAATAAATAATAAAATTAAAATATTTAATTTTTTAATTAAAAAATGATTTTAAGTATTTGCGATTCCTGCCGAACGAAGATCGTACAAATTTTAAAAACGGTCGTACAAATTCATACAAATTACGTACTAAAATATGGCACTGGAATAAATTCGAAAACATTGAAATTTAGACGAGGGGTGGGGCTGGGGTGACGGTGGATTTTAAGTATATGCGATTGCTTGCAACGAAGATCGTACAAATTTTAAAAACGGTCGTACAAATTCATACAAATTACGTACTAAAATATGACGTAGTTATGACTATTATTTTGTAATTCTTGACCTTGGGTGGGGCTGAAATCACATCACCCCAGCCCCACCCATTATTTTTGTTAATAACGGGTTAACCAAGACCGTACAAATTTTGAAAATTGTCATACAAATTCATACAAATTACGTACTAAATAATGGTAAACAAAATGTGTAAAAAATTCTTGGTGAATTTGGAAATGTATACCATGTTTAAATGTTTAAATTCATTCTTCGTGAAAATTTTGCATTGTGAATACCTAATTGTGATTCATATAGGTACGTTGGTATGTATCTTTTTAGGTATCTGTTTACGTATCTATAAACATGTTTTTTTTGATCAACTGGATTTTTAAAGTTATAAAATCTAAATAAAATAAAACTTATAATCATTCGTGTGTACTCAATTACAACCACGATTATAATTATTTTCTGTGTGCATCTGTTTCTAAATTCTAAGTATAGGCGCCTATATGCTAAAATATAAGCATACATGGCTGATTTGAATCAGGCACATTTCATTAGGTATACTGCCTACTTATTTAGCTATCTAATATCGAAGGAATGGAAAATATATTATTCAGTTAAATAACTGACAAATGTCTGATATTATATCCTAGTATTTTACAGTAACAGTTACTGGGTTTAAATAAAGCCATATTATAGATATTGATATAGGTAGGTATTAAAATTAGATTTATATAATTATATACAAATTAGAAATATCATTATACCTTTGAAAAATGGAAATTATACTAATTTATGTATGATTATTTTAACATTTTAAAGGGTTGTGCACTAACGTATATTTCCCGTGTGCTAAGAAAAAAAACAAGAATCCAAGAAAGTACCACCACAATTTTTTGTTATATAAATTATAAAACAAAATGTATTTTTAATCAACAGTAAAAATATAACACGTCACCGTCATTCACTCTGAATGTGTTAATGGAATTTTTTTCTTATTTTTTTTTTTTATAATATTAGTCATGATGATATAATATTCTCTACATAAAGTTCGTTTAATAGCATATTAATTGATACTTAATGGAAATAATCAACAGTCAAAGTTTATATTTTTCTTAGTGCCTTTAAATGTTTACATGATGCCACTTGTTTCATTTGTATTTGGAATTTAAAATCTTGCTATTAATGGTAATACATATGTATTATATATTGCATAAGTTAAGCGATCCCCAAAAAAGTTCGATCGAAGACAATGCCTCTTAGTCTCCACACCACACGGATCCGGAGACTACCGTGGACGCAGTTTACCTATTTTTATTTTTTTCTAATTTAAAAATGTATTTAAATATTTTCATGACAATGAGTCAGATCAGTAAATATAAATTATTCTTACAATTTGTGTTAAACTTTGCTGATAAGGAAGTAAGAACCCATTCGTTATGAGCATAGATACGATAACTGTGTTAAACTAATTAAAAAAAAATCACAGTGTCATCGATTTCCCGAAAACTTCCGTTACTTTAACCACACGATGGAGTTGGCTTCTTTTGTGATTAACTATTTACTGCTAATAAAATCAACGAGGTTCCGAAATATGAAATTGTAAATTGTATAATTATTGTACAATTTAGGATTCCTAAAAATGTTGCGCAAATATAGGTGCATAATTTGATTTTTTAAAAGTGGGTTTATAAATACAGTCTAATTCGCTTATAACGATCTTCTAGGGACCTAGGGAATCTGATCGTTATAACCGAACTTCGTTATATCCGGATCATAAAAAAAAAATAATTTTTTTGAAAAATTGATTTATTAAACACATTTTTTACTGTTTAAGTTTATTTAAGATTACATATTTTAACATTCAAGGTATTAATATAAATTTTTAAAAAATGTACAGATTATAATACAAATTATACATATAGTAGGTAGATTTGTTTGAAAAATAATGTATAATACCTAGTAGTTTGTTTATAATTAGAATAATATTTTTTAACAAAATTAAAAATATTATTTAATGCCATTGATACTTCTGGCGTATTTATGTCATTGTTTACCGAAATAAAAGTACGCATCTGATCAATATAAAAATACATTATAAATTTCCAAAATAGATGGTACTTTGAATATGATTTCTTCGCTGATCTGTTACAGATAAGATTAAGAATTATCGATTTGGACGAAATCAAATTTACCACACAATGTGCATACATATTATTAATTGCTATAGGTGATTATAAAAACCAAATTTCGTTTTAAAATAACATCGCTATATCCGGATTATCGTTATAACCGATATCGTTATATACGAATAAAAGTACTACACATAACATACAAAACCAACCAAATACATTGCTTGGAATCGTTTTACCCGGAATATCGTTATATACGGCATCGTTATACGCGAATTTTACTGTAGTTATTTTAAATTAAACATGCTAAAAATTATTTAAAAAAATACTTAGTGTACCACACAACATGAATGTCATAATATAAAAAATCATTTAATAGAATTATTTAGAGAATATTATAAAACGTACCTATAGGCTATGTGCTGGCATACTGCTATAGGCTATACCCATTAACCATCAACCGCACGCGCTTTTATATCTCATACATGTAATGTTTTTTAATTTAAAATTAAATTGATAATAAACAGTAAGCCATAGGTATAGAATAGGTACAAGTAGCCAGAAGGTGCAGTCAAAGCAAAACCTCTTCAAAACAATATAAGTTGATTATTGAATCCCCTTTTACGCAATAATGTTAGAACTCTACAACATGCAATGTAAATTTATATTTTATTGTACATAATATTAGGTATTTACGCTTTTAAAGCAGAAGCATGTCTTTGGTTCGTATTATTAAAATCGTTAATAAGCGAGAAGATAATCGTGTGATCACTGAACAAGAATGTAATAATATCGTTAGTTTTTTGCCTACCAAGATAATTAGAAATTCTTGAGTATAATATTAGTTTAACGGGATAAAAGAATTTTCTACTCTTTACTGTACTTACTGTATTGGTTTCTTCTTTAATACTGTGGCGTACTTTTATATTCATAATATATAATATATTTTTTGAGGGGTTGGTTTCCACTTTAACTTACAGCAGTGGAGGATCACCCCAATTACTACTGCTGCCATAGTTTATTGATACATCAACAATACCAAATCGATGAGGTGATGTGAAGGCAATTCCCCGCTACAACCCCAAATAAAAATGCAATGTTACGTAGGTACCTATAAATACTTAAAATATATTATTTGCCTCCCGGCTCGGTTCACGAAACCAGCCAGCCAAGAGTCACGTTATGGTGGTTCTCCTTGCGACCCGGTCCGTAGAATTATCAGCTTTGCAGTAATTTTCTGGGTCCGGTTCGCACCCACCAGCCGGCTTGGAGAAGTCTCGTTCTGCTGGAACCTAATTTTGTGGTGGGTGGGATGGGGGGGGGGGGGAACTCGGTATGCCAGAGCGGCTTCTCGTCGATTGGCTGTCGCCTCCGTCTTTTCCGTCTTCTCGTCTTATCGCCTGAGATGCAGTTTGTCCTTTATCACGACGTAGAAGGCGATGTGCGAATGTGCGATGCGTTCAGAAACGGCCGAGGGTTGATGATGGTGTCTATAGAAGGGTCATTCTCACGAGACGAGATGTTCACGAGGACACCCATCAGATCCTCTGGACGTCGCTCTGGGCGATGTTCCTACAATCCTGCCAGACGAACGCTTTCACTGACTGTCGGGAATTGTACAAGATCTACCAATTTTGATATCGAATTTTTTTTCTCAAGTGTGTCTTGATCTTTCTTAATGACGAAAAGCTACATTCATCTGTAGTAACAGATACAGGTGATACGTCGTACTGCTAGTATTTCAAGTATATAATGTATATATATAAACTGGGAATTAGTCATTAGAAGACATATTAGGTATATCGATCGCAAACACTTAAAGCTTCTATAGCCATTGCACTATTCCAGGTTCTAATCTGTCTTCAATGGTTATTCACTTATACATTTAGCTAGCCAAATATCAATATTCGGTTTCCATGATTTAATTAAGTCTGGGTAAATCTTTTTCATGAAATTCAACTGCTTTTCTTATAAACGAAAATGGGTTTTTAACTTCTACACTTGGTAAGATATTATATTATTTTGTAACGAAATTATAGTTTCACTACCTGATCCTGTACGGCGTTGCTCGTGACAAATTAAATACCCGTGGATTTACCTATTTTAAACTCTGTTAAATGTAAGCAATACTGTAGATTATCATACAGGAAGCTCTGTTGAAAACGACGACATGGCGATTAATGTCATTGAATTTGTCTATCTAGCCCCTTACTGGTAATCTGCAGGAAACTAATACAATTTGTCTGGCGCCAAAGTATGAATTTAATTTCCACCATAGATATTCATAAAAATATGCATAGGAGTATAGAACTACACAAAATGTCTAAATGATTTTATCTATGATATATTTAGAATAATTATTCTGTGTCTATAGTATTTGATAATAACTTGATAAATTGTATATTATGTTCAAGATGTTCATAATAAATATGTTATAAAACAATATTAACTTTCCGAGTGATACATTTGATATACTTTTGTAAATTGTAGTAAAAGTAACAAATAAAAATGATGTAAAATAATATGTCAGTAAAATATTGAAATTTTGAATAGATACCTATTATTATAGTTAATATATATATTATCTTTATTATCGATTTATCAAATTAATTAATTATCTAATCTCAAATATCAAAATATATAGAACAAAATAAGGGGATTGAATAGGCACCCATAGTGAATTTAGTGGTATTGTGACACCAGAAATCCCATAAGCTTCCTGTATTCTATAGTATTTGATGTAAGCTGCACAGACTCTGTACTAAAATACATAGAAGTGCCACTGCGCCAACAGGCGTATCGCTTTGATAATAATAATAATTATTAAAACCAATAGCAACCGCATCTACAAACAAACATTATCATCTTACATCTTAAAATCACTGTTTGGACCTCCTGCTCGGGTTTTAATTTACCCTTTTTAAAATAGCCTATGTTACTCAGGAATAATGCAGAATTCTAATGGTGAAAGAATTTTTGAAATCGGTTAAGTAGTTTTTGAGTTTATTCGTTACAAACATCCAAACCTTTCCTCTTAATAATATTAGTACCTATAGATTATGCGGTAAAGTCTTTCATTCAGTAAATAAATAAAGTAGGATAATAGATTATTTGTGAAATTCTTCAATGGTATTATATGTATATTGTATACGGCACATTTTAATATTTTCAATACTGCAAATTCAGGGAATTTTTTATTCAATATTTAACCGTTTGAAAATATCCATGGCTTCCGGTAAAATTGTTTGATGAATAATTAAAATAATAAATTAAATATGAAAATTTCCCTGGAAAAATGATCACTTCGTTCAAAATATTTTCGTTCATTTTTAAAGTCGTTACGTATATAGGACTACTTACTATTAATCCAACCTTATGTGTAAAATAGTGTATTGTTGTTTATAGGATAGGTATAACAAATATTATTATTTTCGTGTATATTTTATTTATTTATTTAAAATGTGCGAGAGATTAATAATATATATTCTTATAATTTTAATGGTAATATATTTTTATAATTAAAACATTGTATTTAGTTTGTTTATAGTGATAGTAATCGATTGAAGTACCTAGCTTAATATTAATTATCAACTAGGTATAATTTAACTTAAAATAGATTTGCTTACAAGTGAATTGGTTTATACGGTGTAAACGAGTTTTCCTGGAATATGTTCGAGGTTCACGGATAAAGGAAGTAAGGGTGAAATCAAATTGATGGTACCCTTGAGGCCTAAGGAATATTCATATTTATCATTCTATGATAATATTATGATCTTAAACATGATTCAGAATTCATAAGACCAGTTTATAAACATGAGGGTTTCTAGAAAATATAAATTTGTGTTAAGTGACTTTAGACTTTTGTTGTAATAGTTAGTAGGTATCTACCGTAATTTAAATACCTATCTAATAGATAAATTTGTTAGAATGTAATATTATTATTAAAAAAATTATATAATTATTTAAAAATATATATTATATTATAACACAATCTATTTTAAATTTTAATAATCTATATTCTATGTTTTTTTAGTTATTTATTTGGTATGCTAATATTTATTTAAATAATTCTTTATCACCAATAGTGTGGGAAGTGGCTTTGATCCTACGGAAAGAGTGGTAGGCCTAATATAATTTTACCATTGACCCCTTTACCTTCTACTATTGAATAAATCCACCAATGAAACGTAGTGTCTTCGTTAGTGATAAAATTTAGTTATTTACTTAAGCAGTACCTAGTAAAATCCTTGAAATGTTACTGATGCGTCATTAGTAGGTATACAGAGATAATCTTATGCCATTTTACGCTTCAACTGTTGTGAAATCAAACATGTTTTGAAAATAATATTTATTTATTTATTTTAGATGAACTTTTCTACGTGAAATAATGACTTTTATGACGCTTCGTTATTAATATTTAATTAATTCAGTTTAATATTCTGCAAAATTCAATTCATATAATATGCTTTGTGGAATCAAAATTAAAGTGATTCGAATATTCATCTATTTTTATTACGAGCAACTAAACATTTTCAAAACATTTTATACATTGACACTGGGTCCACTTCGAGGTTGTTATTTTTGAATACGACGATTAATATTTGTCATTCATTCAAATAGAAAAGCTATTGTTTATAACTTATAAGTTATAATGTTCCCGATTTTTAATAGAAAAATTTGTTTATCACAAATTTAAACTATTTGTAGAGTTAAAAAACGTATTTTATAACGAATAAAAAAATACGAAAAAAATTATTATGAATAACGTATGAATTAAGAAAAATTATTTGAATACATTTAATTCGAATACTTTACAAGACTGGATAACAGTGTGTATATTTTAAAATACCTTGTCAATATTTCGCAGGTACTTTTGTAGTTATGTAATAACTATAATCTATAATAATATATTAATACTCAGTTATTTGAGCTTTTGAAATGATTAAAAGTATAATGTCAATTAAAATTTTTCAAATCTAGTAGCAAACCCTTGAATTACTCAATTTTCCCAGAAATATAGTTTAGGTACACAGCATAATAATTAGCTAATAGGGATTAATTTGGATACTGTAAAAAGGTGACTGACGTAATTTAATAATTTTCTGGCTAACTTTTTTTGCCGAAACGTCCACTTATTTGTTCTTGCACTCTTTCATCATATTTTATTAAATCTATGTTGATTAGGCTCATAATATTTCTCTAGTTAGATAGACTCACATGCGTCATTGTTGAATCGAATAAATATTATTTAGTCCCCTTGCCCAACAGTTAAAATCCATATTTCATTTTATTATATTTTTATCACATTAAACTAATATTATTTATCCGATTCTCTTTTATTCTGTCACACGAATTCTGTTAATTGAGACCCTATTTTTGAAATTTCGTTAAAGCTATCATTAGACCAAATGTCTAAGTTATTTATTTAATTGTATTTACTTCCACGTACTACATAAAAATTGCTTTTAGATCTTGGACTGTTCTAGTCATAAATAGCTTAACAATTATTTTGACCTGGTACACTCTGAAAAACATAATCTATTTTAATTATGGTATAAGGATGATAGATTTGTTATTAATTTTTTTATTAGTATTTTATTCATCGTTAATAATTAATTAAATTGAAAATTGGAATATCTTCATATGGTTTAACATAATGATAATGTTGTATTATATAATTATTGTTTACGTTAGGTAGGTACAGATATTTTTTTTCTTAGAATTATATGATTAATTATAATAAGTATGCAATGACACTTCGATGTGAACATGTATTTTAATCCAAACTTGTTATGCAATTGCATTGTAATAACACTAAACAAATGTTATGAACAGCCAATATTTTGTACCTATGTAATTATATAATCAGGAGCTGTTCGATATTAAAGTATTAGTTTAATCACTGTTAGTATAATTAATAATTGTTTGATTCTTCAACACATACTATATTCATATAAATAGGTACATTTTTAATGTAAATTTTATTGTTTTAAATACCTATAACATACAATCTGCTTTTAGCAGTTGATCATATCAAATTAAATATTTGGATTAATTTCGATTTCATGATCTTCAAATGAACTTTAGTTATTTATTTAAATTGTAGGTATGCTCGCGTCAGTATAGATTATTAAAAAAAATTAAAATGTAGGTATGCACTTTAGTGAATATTTAAAAGGAGTATAATTAATAATTTTTCATTGTAAATGTTTTTAATATATCCAGAAACAAATAATGATGGAATTTTAAATAAAAATTAGGAATACCGTTAATATGCAGTGTAAATATGTATCTAACACTTTTGTTGTATTATATGATTTGAAAAACAATACCTAGGTACTTGTAAATAGGATTAATATAAAAAAAAAGTTCATATAGCTATGTCTTAATGTATAATATAATTACTTTTACATGGCAATAATATTGTTGCTATAGGTACCTATTTATTAATAACTTAAATTTTTACGATCATTTTTATCCAGTGAAATCATTTTTGTAACATCGTTCGTCGTTAGTCACATCATTAATATCTGGTACCTACATCCTAATCGGCTGCTACTAAAAAAAAAAAATAATTAAGCAACAGTAATTACACTCATGTCATTATTATTTATTACCATTTCCTACACACGTCTTACGTACTCAATACATCTATCTGCATTGTAACATTTAAATTAAGATGTTTGTAAATAATGTTCAAAGTGTTATGTATACAATATTATATACTTACTTAAAATTGGCTATTTACATAATATAGTATACTAGCTGAATTACCTGGCGTTGCACGGAAAAAATTCTGATTGTTGAACTCCTTTTGGGTGTAACACGCTGAAGCAATGTATTTTTAAGTGTAAATGGTATTATATTTTAATGTATAGCCATCTCTACCGGCTTTGTCCGTGAGATTCTTAGCAGTATATTATCAGGTTATACCCTCATGTCTATACCTGAGGTAGATCGCGGACTCTAAAGTATCAAAGTTATACCAAGTTTGTCGTTTTTACTTAATTCAACCTGCGGTGGATGAATACAATCAATTAATAAAAAATCCTAACCTAAACTAATCGTACCAAAATCCGATGAATAAAAAAAACCCGAAAATTCGTATGTATTATATAGATAAAGAAGAAAAATAAGAAAAGGAAAAAAAATGAAAAAAAAGAATATATAAAAACAATGCAAAAATTTTGGTTCGCCGATACCGTGGTTCAAACTTCAGTCATTCAGTACTTAAATACAGAGAGGTGCCACTGCGCCAACAGGCTTTTCGCTTTAATTATAATAATTATTATTATAACCAATAGCAACCATTTACAAACAAAAATTTCCATCGTAAATCTCATAATCCCCGTTTAAGCATCCCCGGGTTAAAATTTACCCTTTTTAAATTAGCCTATCTTCTTCCCATATGGCTAATGTATCTCTGCACCAAATTTTATCGCAATCGGTCCAGCCGTTTAGGAATGCATAAAGGATATACACACACAAAACATTAATTTTAATAATAACCAATGGCAATCTTACAATAAACAAAAATATATAATTATTTAGCTTATTTTCTTGCTAAACAGATGGCGCCACTATTGTATTTTTTGACATCCAGAGTTTTCCTACTCTTCCGGTGGATTTTCCTAAAACTTTTGTTCATAAGAACCTTGTCCTGACAATTACGAACATAACAAAAAACGAATTAGTGAAATCGGTACAGCCGTTCACGCGTGATGCCGTAACCCAAAAAACAGGGATTCATTTTTACATAGTGGATAATTGTGTAAACATCGAAACTGTATTCCTTACGCTTTAGTAGGTAGTATATTTGTGAATGGTGGAAGTCGATAGGTGGATTATATAATAAATTATAAAGCATTACTATTATATTAATATATTGACTTTAACCGTACCGGAGGTCAGATTATCATAGACAATTCTTAACTCCTAATGAGATATAAATGTCTTAGGCTATTTTTACCGCAGGTAAATATTTGCTTAAAAGACGTAACGAAAATTACGCAAAACACGCTTATAATAAGCAAAAAATATGCCTGAAAAAGCCTATATCATGCAATTATCAACATATATCGTTAAATAAGTTTGTAAATTAAGAATGTTTAGTTTCAATGATCGAATTTTAATCTTATTTAAAACTTATTTTCGTATTCCTTTAGTTTGATTTTTAGTCCTTACTCGAATTTATAGGAGTGAAATATGAGATCTTGCAAATATGTCTTACTGGTTTATGTAGAAATACAGCTTGAGTATATTGGTTCACCTATATAATAAGAATTTAATATATAATCACTGCCACTAAAGTCCAATCCAAAATCTGAAAATCTTTAGAAAAAGTACGCATTATATTAATGCAGGTATGAAACATTTTAAATGTAAATTTAAAAGTTAAAAAATCCTATGGTATTTCATGTTTCCGAAGGACTTTTAAATAAAAAAAAAAGGCTGTATAATGCAAACCATTGAACTTTCAGGACATACTCTATATCATAAACAATATCAATATACCTATAATATATGCGTCAATCTCGTTTGGAAAGAAATTACTTTTCAAAATAAACTTTTCTTCAGTATTTATTGTTTTTTTTTTTTGTAGTTTATACTCATTACTAATACACGTATAGGTATTTTTGAAAAGAAATATAACAATATAATAGTGAACACCACGTTTGTTTTACATATTATATTACGTAATTATGTACATTGTATAATGTATAGAAATTTCAGATTTAGCTATATTACATTGAAAATATGTTAAAAATATTTTATTAAATCGTATGTTCTATATTCTAAATTTTTTTTTTATTTATTAAACATTTTATTTACAATCTATACAATGAAATGAGTACAATGGGTAAATTCGATACAAGGTTATTAACAGGAGGTAGCGTTTATGGTCAGGCATTCAGCAGTGCCACCCGAGTGCTACCTATTTTTTTAAACATTTTTTTACTATTATTTTTTTTTTGATATGAGTAGGTTTGTAGGCCACTGTCTTTTGAGTCTTCTACGTACATTACCAGTAAGTGAGATGGAGGATAGTTGTTTGATTTATGGGTTACTGCGAGAGTTTAATTTAGTATGAAATTTAAAGTAATATAATTTTACTAATTGATTAAGGGTAAGAATTTTTAGGTCGTTGTGGAGATAGTATATAGTAAGTTAATAACATAGTGAGAGTTTGAATTTCAAGACTGGTCTTAAAAAGTGAAGTCTAGAGCTATCAGTTATTATTATTATTAGTTTATTAACGCCAAACGGCAGTTTAACATGGTTACAAAAAAGTATAAATGATATAGTGGTATGATTATAAATAACAAATTATATATAAAATTAACTAATATACATATTATACTACATAAAATATGAAAAAAAAAAAAACAAACAAATAAATAAGTAAGTAAATATAGTATAAAATACAAATACAAATAAAAATAAGATTATATAGTATTGATAGGTACATCTGAAATGTGAGGGACGTGGCAGGTAAGTAATTAAACTGAATTAGCAGCTCTAAGCATACGATGTAGTATGTGGTTATTTCCGTTTGATGTTTTATGTGTTGGAATATAGAATTGCGACTGAGTTCTAGACGAATGGTTTGACAATTCTGAATGGTATGGTTGAAAGGAGATCAGGCACGTCAATTGAGCCATTTAATAGGGCAGATGGGAAATCTAAGTCCGCATTACCACGGCGAGTGGATAAGGTTTGAATATTTAGAACCTGCCTTATATTGGTATAATCGTGAGGTATATGATGAATATTAACTTAAAAGCCGCTTAATTTTAAAATTTGTTTTGCACACGCTCAAGTCGAATATGATCTTTAGCTAGTAAAGATTTCCAGAATACTGATCCGTATTCTAAAAAAAAACGAGTTTTAATTTTATATGTGGGCTCCAGGTTAGGTGTTTATCTAAGCTTAGTCCAAGGTATTTAACTGTATTTGTCGTTGGAATTGCTTGATTATTTAACGTAACAGGTGGTGAATCGAGATTTCTAAGTGAAAAAGTTCATCAGATTTAAATTCGTTTATTTTGATTTTCCACCTGTTTGCCAAAAAGCTAATCATATTTATATGGTTTTAAATCATATTACCGGCTGTAACGTAGTTTTTCGTAAGAGGTGGTTCTTAGTATATTGTCAGCATTTCTAAATATGTATATATATTATTATAAACAGGGACAACTAATGTGTTATGTAAGTGTGTAACAAAATTGAACACCTATCGACACTTTTCGTCCATTTAAAAAAATAAACATTCGTTTAAGTTGCATGTTTAACTCTATACATTGTTTTTGTATCCGTTTAATAATAATCTTACTATACTACTTTATTATAAAAAAAACTTTTTGTAAAGATACATTTTAGACTATTTCATAATTTTGAATTATCTGCAACTACTGAGTTATAATCCAAAAGATGGGTAATTAAAATATTGGATTTTTATATAATAATATACTAATATTTATAATTTGTTTCGTGTAATACAGCTCTTCAGTTAAAAGTAATCTCTTCACCTTAGTGTATCAACAAATTGCACGTAGGTGCAAATAGGAAATTAAATCAACAAGGCCTCTATAGATTTTTAACGAAAAACTTGTATGAGAAACGTCACACCTATCATAATTAAAATCTAAATTTCACCGTAACTTTTCTAGAAAATGAATACATATATTATTTTTTTTATTAATAAATAAAACAAGAAATTTGTCTGTCTCAAAAAAACGTTTGAATGGTGAGTCCTGACTTAATGAACTGTACAGTGAATATTGTTTTTATAAAATCTAGATACATGTTATTACCAATTTTGACATCTCTTTCCCCATATTTATTTTAAAAAGTTACACTGTAATAATGGATTTGCGTCTAAAGTTATACTTACATAATATACATAAATTATTGATAAACTTAAAAAGCTTATTTGCAACATAAATTCTCATGAAAATTTGATTATTATAGCTGTTTGTTTTCAAGAAGTCTTTGAAGATTTTATCACTATCTTAATAAAATAATTTTTTAGTATTTGAAATGTCTAAAATGAAAACTTTTTTGACTCTGTGAAAGCAGAGTATGCATGGACAATACATAAAAGAGTGTTGTGAGCTGAGCAATCAGAAAATAAATCACAAGAATGCAATGCTTACAGAATTCAATGAATATAGACTCCAAAAAGAAAAAGAACAACAAGGCTGAAAGCATATACAATATACATTTAAGATCAGAAACGAGATGTATTGCATATTTGAATCCATTAAATGAATCATTATTTTATCTATAACTATTCAATCAATTATTTAAACTTTCATCAAATCAATATTGGTGTACATCTGTGAAGGGTACCTTTTGCCATGCACTGATGTTAAAAGGTGAAACTTCAGGTTTATGTTGTTCAGGTGGAAAAGTTTCTTTGACAGATCTTCCTAAACTATCAGAGCCACTAAATGTTCAATGAATGGTGACTATTCGGAGTAGGAAGAATTCCTTAGATCAGAAAGTACAACTGCAGTTTTAAAATAATTTGAAACATCTGCTCTTATGCAAAAATAAATTCAATGGATGACAACTTTTAAGATTCGGGACTCAAGGACAGTTTTATCATACAGTTGACACTCTCATGACATTGCCAAACAGAAAATACATTTTTGCAATTTATTTTCCTTGGTGATGAGTGGAGTACATTCAACGGAGTACACCCAATATAATATTACAGTTCTAATAATGTCACATTTATGAAAACTTTCATGAGTTTGATTAACTTCTGAAAGAAGATGCATGTAATTAAATCGGATCTATCTACTTTTGATTGATCTTTTATCAAATTGTTTTTCGTTTATTTACAATTTGGATTGAATGTGAACGTGATACGTGATAAACAGTAATATATTGCCTCCACAGATTACATAAACATTCTATAATGTTGGCAAGAGTATTCACATTAGATTTTTAATTTTCATGAATATCATTTAATGGCGAGAACAAAAGGAAAACGGTTGATTAAATTAACTCCAGTTATTAGTTATTCCTATTCAGTATTTAGTCGATAATATGTACGCAAAAGTCGAAACTGAACGATTAGGTACTCTAAATTTGCATTGAAAAAATAACTATACATTTTTATTTTATTTAGTAGAGTTGGGAAATCTTTTCCAAGAATTCTGGATCACACCGTAATTTTGGTAGAAACGTATGTTTTTATAATAATATGTTGTAATGTTTCATAAGAAAATCTATTAAACATTCTTAATAATATTAAAATAATGAAAAATAAATTGATTTGTATAAAGTATATTTAAAATTAATAAACTAACTCAAATTCCGGATGAAGCCTTATAAGTGTGCTAATTAATTAATATTTAATTTATTACTGTGTCAGTATTTAAATTTTAAAATGATTTTAATCTTTAGAAATGGTAGTACCTAGCTCGCTAAAATGTAAATACCTTTGTGGAACGGCATTATTAGGTACTGTAAATTTATTGTTTTTATCTTATTGTACGAAGCTATAAAAATATAATATTACTGATTTATAATTTTTACTAGTAGAAATAAATGTAACTATATTATCGTAATTAACTTAACACATAAATCGTATAACATGTAATTGTATTTGATAATATATTTTTATAATAATGTGGTCTTAGCTATAATACTGAAATAATTTTATCTTCTTGTATCATATAATATGGTAATTAATTCTGTGTCAAATAAAAATTATTATTATTATTAAATTAAATGCATCTGTTGAATAGGGGCAATAAAGGTCATCGTTTTTACCAGAAGTTCTAAGTAGCCCATAATTATTGCGTTTTATTCATTATTCAATTTTTTCATAGTATAGAATATACGTTTGTCTAAAAATTTTCATGAACTCAGAGCCATATAATGACACAAAGCTTAGATGTATAAACCAAAATGGTTGTAAGAATTGTATATTATAATATTTATAATACATGGGCGAATGCAGGAAAAAATTTCGGGGGAGGAGGGGTTCACTCCGAGAAAAAGTGTCCTACGATTAAGACCCAAAGTAGGTTTTGGTTCACTGCAGCAAATATGTCCTGACCTGACACATTATCAAAATAATATTCATAGAATTTAATAATATACTAGAGTGACTACTGACTAGACCATAATATGACTGTAGATATAAGTCTACTGTTGTGGACCATCATAAATAATTAATGATCAATTATTATCTTTAATATTAACATATTATTGTAATACTCAAAATATGTGTCCTCCATTATAATAAATTGTTTTTGTTTTAATTTGATTCAAAATAAAACATAATATGAATTTGTTATTATTTCCGAAATTAATTAATTTTACTTCTTATAGGTTGGTACTCTAATCTCAAACTAAAAACCATTATTAGGCTTCAGTATTTTTTACATAAGGGTTCAAGATTCAAGTTATAAATTAGGATTTAAATAACAACATTTTAACGTGATAACTGCACATAATACTACTGTGTATTGTATTTTCGTCATTAAAAAATAATGACATACAATATTGGTCAAATATCATAAATGTTATAAATATAGTCATCGTCCATTTATGTTCTGAAGTAAGCAAGATTAATGTATAATATTTTCTATGAATAATAATATTTTATACAAATCGAATAATATATTGTTTGTTTGGATTAAAAATAATATATTGTTTTTGGTAAATAAAAATAAACAATAAAGGCTTGTTCGATCACAACACGATACTAGTAAATAACACATTTACAGTCATAATGAACGTGAATTTTTGTTTTAGTTTTAATTTCGTAGGATTTAATTTTTTCATGAAGATCTAAAAATCTCAGAATGAATTGAGAATTTAAGTCCCCAATAAAAAGTTTTTCATTTTATCATTATGACGGTAATAAGTAGAAAGGTTGAGGTAGATATTCTTAGAAATAAGGCAGAGGAGTGTATCTATAAATTTATATAAATTTATTTTTTAGTTTGACAATTAGTGAAATGTATATAGTATTATCGTTGGTATTACTATCGAAGAATCATTTCAATTAAAATATTTAGTGTTGACTTTTCATATGAGGAAATGGGACACGAAGAAAGAATACACATTCATAAATCATAAGAAAATATTATACAGTGCATATTAAAGCAGTTCATAATAATTAATAACACAAAACAATTGAAATGTTTTAGTAATACTCCATAGAGATAGAGTCTAGAAAATACGATAAGTTTTTCAAAAAATATTCCACCAAATGTCGGTTAAGATATAAATTATAAATAAATATGGTCAGTATTTTTGTCAAATGAATCAAATTTAAAGTGCCGCATGTAAATTATGGTAACTCAAAAGTTAAAAACAATCAATGGCATGGGAGTGTTACTCACAATTTAATTTATTTACTCCCTTAAAACCATTGTAAAATCTGACCTTAAAGTAAAAAATATTGGCTACAGGTACAAGACATTCCTATTAGTAGTCGACTCCAGCACAAGTACTAACTACGAGTTTATAACTTAAATGTTAGTAATTTACAGCCGACTTCTGTGTGGGAAATTAATGTTTTTTTTTACGTAATGTTCTTTGCAGGCTGCGTATAAACTTGAATTACAACGATCCACCAATTGAACACTAAAACAATGAAAATTAACTCATTGAACCAACAGTAGCTAGAACTTCAACTAACTCACTTACAAAGCGTGTAAATTTGTTTTGAGAAACATACTCAGAAACAATTTTTATACATTTGTTATCCCAAAAAGTAATAATAACTACTTTGGATATTTTCTTTCTGGAAAACTAAAGCTGCTTGGCTGAGCACATTTTAGCATTTTACACTACCCTTAATTGTTTCACCTTTATTATGTTTATTTTGATTAAACGGTCACATTAAAATTTTTATAATTTTAAGCAGAATAATATTTTACTTTATAAAAAGTGTTGATGTATAAATGTTGAATATTCAGTATTCAACGATGATGAGTTTTTTGATTAAAAGTATTTTAATTTCACATGAGATGTGTAAAGTGGCAAGAGTTTAATGCTTATCGAAATTATGTGCGTCACTTTTAAAAGAATTACCTGTATAATATACAGTGTATACTGTATACGCATCGTATAGTGAGTCGATATATTCAGACTTCTTTGGTTTTTTTAAAAATAAATTACATAGCATTAATTTCTTCCATTATCCATGAGATAACTTTAGATTTGTAATCATTTTCCATTTTAATGGCTTATGTAAGACAAATATTTAACGTCTTAAACTTAATATAATATAAAAAAATAATATTAAATCATTTTTTGTTTTATTAACACTTTTTTTTATTTTCTCCGTCCAACTAACGCATGACATAGTAGCATACCTAGCACATGTTACATTCAGAATAATATATTTTATTTTATATTATAGTGTTAACCTATTATCAAATTTAATGGCAAGATTATTATTTATGGCCACATTTAGGTCTTTTTTGATATTTTAATTTTAAAAAAGTTATGAGCATTTTAAATTGTAATTTTTTTTGTAAGTTTTAAAACCTACTCATAAATTGCAGCGGCGGATTGATTCTGAACTCGTAGAAGTATATTGTACGCCAAGGAAGTGGGTTAAGCCAACCAGTGGTTTGTACTCATTGTTAAAGTTTTAATGATATTATATAACTTATTAACTATGATTAATATTTGATTACAAAATGTCTGGTTGGTAAAACAATATTCTGAATCTGATTATGAGTGACACTGTGACAGAATTTATTGTGGTTGGAAATTTGTGTTTAAAATGTTTGAGAATTTTTTTGTTGGTCATCAGAAAAGTGTTCATAAATATTATTATACATTGACGGCCACATAGTTTTTACAAATTAGATTGTGTATATTATTGCCAGGCGTTTGAATTACGGTGAAATGTATTACAGTTGTGCTCTTTATTGTTTGGAATAAGTTTATTCGAATTACTGGTGTGTACACCAAAACTTATAATTAAACATTTTGTAGGTAGGTACATTTTATTTTATACATTATATTATTAAAGACGAGACATAATTTTACAGTTTTCAATAAATTGAAGTTTAATATAATTTAATTAAATATTTTACAACTTAGCGAAGTTAAAAGGCACTTGAAATCTTTAACATACAAATTAAAATGTTTAATATACCTATCTTTCATATGTATATATAGGTATTTACTAAAAAAAGTGGAAGTTTAACTTTATACACACATTTTGTGTTTTTTTTTATAAACTATTAATAATTATTACCTATATTTTTTAAATACTGAAAATTCGTGTTTTAAAGACCTCTGTGGGAACATTGCCCTTCTCATAGGTGTCGTACCATACCATTTTATTATATGCATCTAATATAAGTAGGAACGGTATATATGTCCACTCTTGTGTTTATAAATTAGATAACTTAAGGTTTATAATATTAAAACAACTGATTTTAGGGCTGCCGACTCTACATGATCCAAACCGTGTAACGTGAAAACTAATATCTGCCTAGCTTGTTTTGACGACAAGTGCTGGTGGCGAAGTGATATAGCACCGGAATATTTCATGATAAGATGCACAAACAAAATGCATTCAAAGAACAATTTTTTTGGATACGCATATTATTATTCCATACCATGCGGCTTATTGTGTGTAACAACATATTATTATATTATATGATATAAAGGAATTAAATTCGTTTGATGTTCAATAACCGATGAATGTATATTATTTCCTCACGCAGATCCAACTTTAATCACGAATGAATACCATAAAGCACTAATAACATTAAAGTTACAATGTATTTATACAAAGAATGGATATTGAATTGTTAATAGAAAATTTACCTTTTGAACAAATTATTTTTGAACTTACTACTCGTCCGACTATTTAACTGTAAATAATTTAGCATAAATTAAAAAAAATATTAGTATCGTGTTTTGATAAATATCTGACCTGATTATCAAATCGGTTATTTAGCATGCTCGTCAACTGCCAAGACATACGCCCTACAATATTATTGCGTTTATTAAATTAGCGGTGAATTCAAGTACTGATGGTCGAATGTTATTAAATTTAATATAATAATTAATATTAAGCATTAGAAATATGTAGCTGGTAAAAAAAATACACAATATTATACTCTCTATTTTTTAGAATTTAAAATAAATTATTATGCTTTAACAATAAAATAACGTGAGGCCAAGTAAATAAATAAATAACCATATAAATCGAGTTCTATTAAAAAAGTTACATAAAATATTAAAACTTTTATTAAATTGTTGAACATAAGAAACAATTAATTAACATGTAAAAGTTGTGTGATAATATAATATCTTCTGTATACATAAAACAGTAAGCTGACTGACTGATTGATCAACCCACAGCTCATACCATGGAACGGATCTTGTTGAAATTTGGCATACAGACAGCTATTATGAAGAAGACGTCCGCTAAGAAAGGATTTTTGGAAATTCAACCCCTCAAGGGGTTGTAAGAATACAACAGTGGTGCCATCTATCAAGCAATGTCATCTAATTTTAATATACAACGTTGGTGTAACAAAACTTACGAACTTGATATTTGGAATAGTGGTTCTTCTAATGATCTAGATGTGCAATAAGAATGGATTTTCTAATATTCGCATTTTAAAGAAGTGGTCAAACATGGATCTTAAGATTCATGGTGGAAATTGAAACTTTTTTTCTTTAATTTATTAATGGTTGCATTGGTTGCAGGTTATTATAATAGTGATAGCAGAAATCAGCATTATTATTATTATTATAACTTGCGGTTACCCATCTAGGTCGAATTTGTTTCAAAAAGCTTGGCACAACAACGCCGATTTGTTCGTAAAAATAAAATAAAATAACCCCTAAAATATATTAATATATAAATATTAAATACTATTAAAAATCCGGGATGATCAACTATGATTTCAATACTATTTTAGGTAGGTACACCGTATAAATATATTTTTCAACTACAAAGTTATACTAATATAGACCATATTTGATCACACATCTCGCTGTGTCCGCAATCTACCGTAGGATGCCTAACTGATAATATACTGTTTGCATGATCATAGGTCTCACGGGCAACGCCACGCGGGATGGCTAAAAATTTAAATATAATATGATTTTGCTTCCACAGCAAATTACACCCAAAAGGAGTTAATTAATCACAATATTTTTCGGCCGGGTTATTCGGCTAGTCACTATTATTAAATAACTAAATTTGTTACTTGTATCATGCGTAGTTATAATGGGAGTTACGGACGAGTGACACCGACGAATAGTTAAACAGTAAGCTTCATAGGGCTAAAAAAATGTAGACCATAATAAAAAATTAACATATAACAGAAATTAAGACTTAATTATTTATTCAATATAAATTTAAATTAAAAACTAATTTCATGTAAATGACACACATGGCGCAAATTTATTATAGATATACTTCCAAAACACATTTTTTTTTATAAATCTCTATTTTATGAGTAATAAATTTTTTACTTCGAGAATTTTGCAATAAAATATAGGTAATAGCAGTGACGCCTAGAGGTTTTAATATAAGCAGGGCTTAAATATTTTCTATGTACCCCATCACCCATAATAACATAGAAATAACCACATTTATTATGAACTGGATCTATAAAAATTGAGTTTTATTATTTAAAAGATCTTAGTTCCCTTAAGTTGTTACTATAACTGCAGATATGAGTCCATTTATTTAAATTTTTAACCTCATAGTTCTACATCTACCAGTATACTTACATTAAGAAGTAATTTTAATAAATATATTTATTCATAGCTAATACATATATAACAATAATGGTTACTGTGTATTTGGTTAAATAACTATTATACAAGGCAGTATGGAATCAAATAGCTATCAATTAATAATTGTATACAAAACATACATTTAATTTATCCAACGACCAAGTATAAAAACAAAAGACCTCTTTAAAATGCACACAATATAGACAGTTGAACACTCTAAAAACTAGTCTGGTATAATAAAAGGAAGCAACATGATTCACGACATAAAATAGCAAATTTTTAGTTAATTAATGAAAAAAAAATAACAAAATTGAACTAGAAAATATTCTAAACATTTTTATGGTTTTAACGAATTTTGCCTAGTTATTTTGTACTTCAAACGTTTACAAAACAAATTGTGATAATGTATTTTTTATATTTTTATAAATCTGTAATACTAATTTATGAAAAACCTTGTATTTAATTTTTAAACTTTACATATTAAATGTGTAAGATTTTATGAATTTTTAACTACGAAATAATTTACAAATATACATTTCTACATGATTTTGAAAAATGTTGTGATTATTTGTACATCTAACGCTTATTAAAGACTTTTAGTAAATTAAGACTATTGCAGTTTATGCAATAATAAGATATGTTTTTAAATATTTTTATACATAATGTACAGACATTAATCAATTATTAAACGGAGACCTCACCAGACAATCCAATTACGATTATTACAGAATCACTACCTATAGTATATTATTTTAAGAAATTTTAATTATTTTTTTACTCATGTATTAAGTATCTATTAGTTCTTAAAATTAATCATCAGATATACTTATTACTTATAGGTACTTACTAAATCCACTTATTAGTGTTCTGAACACCAACTAAACTAAAAATAAGCGTGACTTATGCTCCACACTGCGTATACCTAACGTGTGGGTTTGACTAAAAATATAATTATTTAGAACTTAAATCGGGGTTGTTGGAGTCCATCATCAAATAACGCTTGTAAAAAAATAATCTTGTGGACTTTGGTGATTTATAATAAATATTTATAGTAATACTCGTTGATAACTATATATAACTACCTAGTGTCTACTGTTCCGTAAAAAATGCACAGCCAATAAATAAAAATATCAATGGTCGTTGGTCGCATGTATCAAGTATCCAAGTAATTATTTGTAGCATTGTAGCCTCCTTCAAAATCCTTTAGAATAGTTGGGTATAAATATTAAACATGTATAATATACAGTGTCGTCGTAAAGTTCTATGTTTGACAAGTGAAAACAAGAAGGCAATTCCAATTTCCAATAGGCAATGGATAAAAACGAAAATAATAATTGAATTTAGGAAGAGTGAATTCAACACTTTTCTCTCGTGCTTTTAAATATTTAAACCTATATAAATTATTTTCGAATCTATTCTTCCCATCTGTTAGGCGGTGGGTGTAGAGTACTGCAATGTCAATGTTTAATGGTCTTAGTTTATACATATATAATAAATTACATGTATTTGTATGTATATATAAAATGTATATCAGATACTTACCTGGAAATTTATGTGAATGCTTATTACAGCAAACGGGGCAAGAGCACTCGTTTAAGAGAAAAAAAAAACAGATATCTCGGGTGTTGGTACATTATAATTGACTGTGTAACCAACGAGGGTAGAAACGCTTGGGGTTCGGATTTGTGGCTTCGATGTTGAAAATACGGTTTGTGAATATATATTTTATTTTTACGGTTCGTTGAAGAAAACGAGTATTTATAACATCGTCCCTGAAGCTCTGGCATATAATACAAACGAGATATCAAAATTAAATTGAAAAAAACAATCATTGTAACATGGAAAACTAGTGTATATTTTATTAAAAGGTGAGGGAGGATTAATAATATTTAGTTTTCAATATAAAAAAAAGGTATCCTCAATATAGAACATTTTGTTTGATATACAGCTTTATAGGTTGTGGAATGCGTATAGTTGTATTGGTAATGTATTTATTATATAATATGTACTATCTTAAAGCCTTACATCTAACCTTAACTGTAAACCATATGAAAAAGAATGTAATTAAAAATATATTAAACGATGATTTTTTTTATTAATATCGCTTATTTGAAATATGTCCTGGATATAACCTTAGGTGCTAGACTATGCTGCAGACTTGCTGGTGATAATAGTTTTGTTCAAAAAATAAACACTTGAACAAGGAGCCTACTGAATTTAGGTACGCCATAGGTACCATTAAAAATTATTCAGGGTTGAGTTTGGTTGATGTGGTTATCATTATTATTGCATCAAAAATAATATTTAAATACTCGGGTGATGATTATTTTGTAATTAATTAATTTGAATTAAAAGTAGGTTCAGAAAAATTATTCAAGTAAAAAAAAAATTCTAATAATAAAATATTGAGTCAATATAATTTATATTTTTGGTTCTTATTAACTACCTACGGTTATAGAATGTAGAATATCGTAGCTTATAAGTTAGGGATTCACTACATAGACTTTCAAAATTTCACATACTTTTGTATGTTTCATCTGATAATATTTGTGACTAAATTTTCGATAACTTTCAAAGTAAAATTAATAATAAACTACAATTTTTGATTCTATTTCGAACTTAAATAGTTCACTAAATCAATTAATCATATAATTGATTAGGTATATAAAAGTTTGCATTGTAATAGATTTTTTAAGAGGTTGTTATTTTATATCTTTTGAGAAAATACAAATGATAGTTTGAAAATGTTATACTTTTAGTACATCTTAAATTAATACATATAATATATATAAAAAGTTATAAATGCATTTTAATGAATAAGGACGATGTTTTTTTCTTACGGACTCACTTTAATAAACTTTTGAATGAGATGTGTACCTGGCGTGTATTTTAAAGTCAGGAAGCGACAGTAGTATGGGCCGGGTCATTAAAATATTTGATTAGGTACTTAAGTTATCTTGTTATATTTTCTTACTTTTGCTGTCATATTTGAATTGAAAATATAAAAATTAGGGTACAAAAAAATTAGGTAGGCCACATTAAATCAAATACAAGATGTCAGCAATAAAAAAAAAATAGTTACAACTAAAAAAAGAGGGTCAAGTGGATGTCGCTCTGCTGTACAGTAGGTTACAAGTAGATCACTGTATAATGGATGGTATTAAATTTGAATTCAATGATATAATATCATTGTATACGAAAAACGGTTCTGAGCTGAGACGGTTTGTCGGTGTGGATATTTTATTTTATATTTATATTGTTATTTCATATTATTAATACAGTAGCCGGTAAGTTGAATTAATATTATTCATATTATTTAATTATTAACCTAAAATTATCAGTGATGCTAGAAAAATATTATGATATATACTTTTACTCGTTAAAATTGATTTTAATATGTAATTTCGTCCAAATTTGAACTTAATATGTCTGTAAAAAATAACTGTGTTTATATATTTATTAGATTTTTTGTTTAATGTATGTACTATTTACTAGAATCTTTATTTTAAATTTTCAACCCTTAGTTATAAAAACTGTACATTTTATAATTGTTTAATTACAATGATTGATAATTTTCGAGATTTTGATGAATTTTGTCAAAATTCGAACTTTAAATGCTTATAAAAAAAATGTGTGCCTATGTATTTTTAATATTTTTCAATTGCTATTGTAATAATATATCAGGAGCCTTGTATTATATTTTCATTATTTTTGGCCCAACAAATAAAAATTTATTGGTATTTATATAAAAAAAAACTAAAAAAATTGAAAATTGAAATGGTCCGTAAAAAGCTCAAAAACAGTCAAAATATATTCAAAATTAGATGGTATATTATAGAAAATGCTAATATAAATATTCAGTGAAATTTTCATGCATCTACAGTTCTTAATTTTTGAATTGCAACAAAATAAAAAAATCGCTACATGAGAAATCGAATCTAATCTTGTAAAAATGTTCTAAAAATGCTCATAAAAATTTATATTGACTTGCTTATAAACATTTTTTTATTGATTAAATTAGGCAAACTTATGAGGAATCTTGTATTACATTTTCAAACCTTAGATTTAAAAAGAAAAATTTTTATGAATTTCTAACTCAAAATAAATTGCACATTTTCTTCATTTTTACGTATTTTGTCAAAATTTGAACTTTGATTACCTATAAAAAAAATTGTGACTACGGATTTTTAATATTTTTCATCTGCCTTTGAAACTATATATTAGAAGCCTACTATTAAATTTTCAAGATTTTATACCCAACAAATATAATTTTATTGTCATTTATAGAAAAAAAAACTAAAAAAATTGGAAACTGAAAATGTCCGTTAACAGCTAAAAATAAGTCAGAATATTCTGAAAATGGTGTGTAAAAAATGCCTATAATATAGGTTATATTATAACCATTCAGTCAAAATTTCATGAATGTACCGTCATTTTTCTTAAAGTTATAGGTACCAAAAACCAAAATCGATTTAGTCGAAAATTGGTTTTCCGTAAAAATTCCCGTTTTCCCTTAATTTTTCATTTGTTTTTCACCACGATTTTGAAAACTACTAGGAAATTTTTGAATTGATTGAAGAAAATCGAAGCATTTTTACTGTCCTAAAAGGTGATGACAGACACAAAAATAAAAAAAAAACACACATTGTAAAATCAATACATTCATCGCTCCGCTCAGAATCTAAAACAAGTACATGAAAAGTCGAATCATGTGTTCATATCTTTATTAATTTTATTCATTTACAGGGTTATCATGACTATTCACCGGATTCTGAATAATGTTACTGTATCAAGGACTCACATTATACGTCATACACAACATAATCCATAGTATTTTTTTGATTTACATATTATACTGTTAATAAAGAAACTAAAATATTTGTTTTCTTGTTCCTTAACAATTTAAGATACTTAATTTATAGAGCTAATTTATGCAAAAACTTCAAAAGTCTAATTACTAGTTTTCATTAAAAGCACTCAAATAGTTCAGTAAGTTTAAAAGTTTGAAGGAGGAAGGGCTCACTCGAATTGCATCCGGTCTGACCTATAGTGTATGAATGACCTTTCCATGGCGATGCTGAAGTGAAGAATTGTTATAGATTGTCAAACATTGTTCTATATAAGTTAAAAATTCGAGTTAACTTTTTTCATCAATATTTTTTATTTTATTTTTTGTTACAGGTGTATAAACGACTAAAATATTTATGATATTTCTAAATTTGATATCATAAAATTATTTCTACATAGCAATTGGTTTCATATAATATATGTACACAAATACATAATCATCATACATAAAATTTGTATTCTAATCCATTAGGTCATTCGTTATAATTAACATGCAAGAAATAATTAACAATGTAGATAAACCAACACACGTTTACATTGCACTCTCCTGTGTTTATTTTTTGTTTTTGATTTAGTTTTCTTAGATTTAACTTAATTGAATTGTTAAGCTTCATTGTTACACTCTAATGTACATTAAAGTTGTATTGTATATTTATATTCACCATAAACATTGAATTATTATATTTATAAATTGTCTACATGTGTATCGTAAACTCGTACAACAAGCAGACTGCTTTTTATTTATATAATGAATATTATAATGTTTGTAAATACAATTTGGCTTATTATTTATTATGTATTCATAATTTCACGGTTATAAGAAAAATTATATTATAATATAGATAAACTGAAGGTTTACATTATTGTTTAAATTGTAATTGCTATTAAATTACTTTTTTAGTATTCACTATTCATATTAATTATAAGTTATAGGTACATAAAAAATCTATACAACGCAAAGTTTACAATAATCCTATGCGATAATAGTAATATAGTGATCGCTATTTACTTGAGAAAATAAGTGAAATTTTTAACAGGGGGTGGGGGGATGTTTATATATTTTTTTTTAAATTCAAACCAGCGTATTTTGTGGTAGTGGCGTAGATTTTTGGCACAGGACCTGCAGGTAGGTTTTTAATCAGAGGATTGGAATAATTTCCTAGTGAAGAGTGGTAGCAACGATTTAAGTGACCAACTGTTTTTTTAATAGTATGCATTAGGTATGTGAAATTGGAGTGCATGGTCTCCTATGATAAGGACTAAGGATCATTAGTAATACGACGACACGACGGAGAGTTTTAGATTGATAACTTTGAACTTTTGATATGTTTGTTTTTTGCAGGAACCCTAATTCTTGAATACCGAGCAGGCATAAAGTTTTAAAAAGAAGTTTATAAATATTGGTGTGAATAGTAAATTTTGAATATTGAAGACTTTGGCAATCGATTGTGGTAAAGTAAGTGTTTTCCTTTGTTAAACGATATTTTTTCGTCTATAAATATAAGAACTCCAAGTGAGTCATCTATCAACTAGATATTTGGTAAAAGTAAAATTTGGGATTTGTACCTTATTAAAAGTTACATTAAAGCATTTATTAAATGTAAAATAAAAACTTCGCATTTATTTTACTTAATAATCATTTTAAAACATTTGTCAAAACTTATTAACTGCTTATTGTAACCTTATAATATTATATAGCTGTATATTTAATGTTTATATTATGTTATATATTTTATACAATTTTATAATAATATGTACATATATCTTAAAATATTTTACAACATTAATTATAAGTATTTATAACTACTTTATATCTTAGATTGAATGAAAAACTTCATTCCAAATGCATCTTTCGTACGACACACTCCGTTAAGTATACTATTACATATTATTGTATAAGTGACTAAAGTTTGGTATAACTTTACTTATAACGGTTACAACCCACTAGTTTCTGCAGAAATACACATAATTTTGTAGTATATCAGACATCTGCTGGATTTACTTAATAATATTTAAGGTTAATTTACTATGGAACAGAAAAATATTAACAAATAAACATTATGAAAAATATTGGAATAGTTTTTCTAAACTAATTTGTGTAATGGATGGTTTTTACTTTTTAGATTCGAGTTTAAACTATGCGTATATCATGGATGGTACATTAAAAAACGGATAACATAATATAAACAATGGTTTCGTTTATGTTTGTTATCAGTTTTGTCATCTTTGAGGTATTTAAATAAATTTGCCATATTATGTGGTTTATAAAGGTGCGACACAAATTGCCGATTTACATGTATATTGGTAGTTTAAGGGTTAAAAGGCTGAAATAATCCAATATTGTTGTTTTCGTAAGAATGCCCAGTTGGGGGCTATTAAATTCTAATAGTTTCTGACCTTTTCAACGAGCGATGAAACATAATATAATAGACACAGCTATGGAATTTTCAGTGTAGATAATTATAATTACCACTGATAATAAATATTTAAATTAAGTTTGTATACATTTTATTAAAAATTAATGATGTACTTATTCAACATTAATAGTTTTACCCACTATATAACATTTTGATTAAAAAGAAAACAAAAATATGTTAACAAAATAAATTAGAAGTCAAAGTCAAACATCAAATAATAATTTAAAATAAATAATACTACCTCATTTAATAATTAAATTTTTTCCCTTATTAACCCGTGGAAAGATAGACCATTATCGAGGTGGGAGATTATTTTTTAAACTTTCTTTTTTTACTATGAGGAGGGTACGGTCAGTTTGAACATGTGTATATGTTGCGAGGATTTGTCACTAAGACTCAGATGGTCACCCATCCGGGAACATGTGACGTCCTCAGTTAAAAACACCGCGCCACACCAGTCCACTTAATATAATTTATTATATTCTAAATGTGTTGTTTATTTATAATATTACTTTCTAGCAGTCATCATTAGCCTGTCGTATTAAAAATCGTGGTTTGAATTCCATAATATATTAAGTACTAATACCTAATATTATATAAAATAAATAGTTACTTTATCGTATACATATAGCAATATATTAAGTAAGATGTTATGGACTTGAGACTTCATACAATCATATCTATATTACTACTATATAAGGAAGGAATAATTTTTAATTGTATTAATTGTATTAATATAATTCGTTTACATTTTTTAATGTGGACATAAATAGTGAAAAATACTTAATGAACTATACGAACATGTATTATTTTTACTTTTTATTATGAGAGCATATTATAATATTATGTAGGTATAATTCATATTTTTCAATTTATTTCATAATTTGTGAACCTTAAAAATGATTAAAAACTGTCGGTACATCTATAGATCTCTAGACATAAAAAATAATTCACGATTCCAAGTTTTTTGGGCTCAAGTTTTTATGCGAGTGAATATAACAGCAATTAAATAAAATATATTTTATTATTATATTAGTGATTAATATAAGGGTGTTAATAAATAAATAAATAAATTTTAAAATCTTGTCTCGGCATTAAATTGAAATTATAACGAGGTTTGTTTAAAATTGCGAGCACGTGTTTATACGCAATATTACGCTGTACAACATTACCATAAGTAATACTCAATTTAAACGAACAGGAAGACGAATGTATGGAGCAAAACACTCAAGACACAAACGCCCCACAATTGCCTACACACGACGCCGACTTTCATTAAATTGATTGAAATCTAGTAAATCACAAACGTTTCCAATTTAAAACAGTATAATATATTCAAATGTTTGCGGAATAATGAAAAAAGTGATTCTATTGTTTTATAGTACGAAGTCTATCAGATGCAAATTAAAATCTGTAACCGATATTGCATCGATCGAAAGCCACAGTGAGTAAATAACGATAATATATCAAACATAAATTACAACCAAACATCGAACCAAGTACCACAAATACCTAAGGCGTAGGTCCCGCCTGACGACGGGACTTAAATGTACGTTCTGGCCTAGGATATTTTTAACACAAATATGTTTTTGGGGCAGGTACAACTTTTTTTTTCTAATCAATTTTTGCGAGGCCAATTTTCGTAACAATTTGTTTTTGGTCATAGAAACGAAAACCAAAAAAAAAAAAAAAAAAACCAAAAACAATTAAATTAAATTCCTAACATAATGTAGCATGCTACTAGATATTTTTCCACTGCACTATACTCTAAAACACATCTATAATTCCTCATTTTTCCTTGCAGAAGAAAAATATCTAGTTACATACTACTTAGATTTAAGCGCTGATACGTACACATTTTGTTTTTTCGTTTGTTAAATTTGATATTTAAAATAAGAATATTTTATTATGACGTTTTGGGAAATCGGATAATATTGTCTGTATTTTGACTTGTTTTACCGCTATGTCGCAAAGCTTGCCATGGCGTGCTCATCTTTTTAAAGGGGAAAGAGTGAAACAATATGAACTTTCGAATATTCTCAGACCACGTTATAATATATAGCGGTAAATATACTTTCATATCATAATATATTTTATAAGAAAATAATAAGCCAATGGGGAGGAAGTATGACACCATCACCTCCACCCCACGGGTACGTCTTAAAAAAATCAACGGTAATCAGGCGGTAGTCACGGACAGTATGGTCGGCGACCACCGTTTTCTTTTAAAACTGATCAGCGGTATTCCACTGACATCGTGTAAGCCATCTCCAGGTTTTGCAGTGTAACCGCATCGTCACGCACTCACACCAGAACTGAATCATACTTGATAAGACCCAAGCCGGGCTTACATTATACACCGTGTCGTGTATCTGAAGTTGAATATATATATATATATATATATATATATTCAACTTGTAGGTATCGTGTTACCAACATTTTGTTACCTACCTGCGCATTAAATACAAAATAGGTACACGGAATATGACACGGCACGGTGTAGGGTGAACCCGGCTTAAACGAGTTGAATAATAATTAGGTTCACAGTTTGAGTGCAATCTATGTAACCACAGTTGTAGATACCTATAACTATTTAATACCTAACCCCACGGCGAAACAGATAACGTCCAACTATTTAGTAAGCTCGAGGACTCGAACTAATGATGTGTTATCAAACGACGGTTAGGAAAATAGTCGTTCAATTATATCGTCGGATATCCATACTGTAAACTGTATTACTGTATCAGTGTAGTATAGAGACTTCGAGGCATGTCATATTATGGTCGGCGACGATCGCGGTACACGCTCTGTAATCGCGAGCTGGTATTTTGCGGTCATTTCCGTTGTGTAGGTCTGCAGTGAGTCTGAAGCCGGATATCCATTACTGTATCATGTTGTACACCATGTATCTAATACGTATTGGTAACAGAATATAATATTATAATATTGTAGGTAACACGTTGCGTCTCAAGCCGGATTCACAGCTACGCCGCGTGTCGTGCCGTGTCGATCAAATCGTATTGTGATTGGACATTACTTTGTTGGCATCACGTAATATCCAAGTTGTAACCGAATATAATTGACTACACCTCAACTTTTAAACCAATATGGTAACCAGTTGTAACCGTATAGTTACCCCACCTTCGCACCACACGACGTAGCTGTGAATGCGCCTTTTAGGCTGTACCTATATCTATTACAGCCACCACGTCGTCTGTCGTGCCGTGTGCCTTTTATTCTGCAGATTGACATTACCAAACATAATTATGACGTCTACAGGGAAATGTCTAAAGTTGGACCAATCTCGGCTTTGGACCACGACACGACAGACGACGTAACTCGAGCAGCTTCTTAACATGATCAGATTTATTCGACACTACAGGACACGGTATCTTTAGTGGAAAACTGGTTCGAGGAAAACACGATCGTCGACGAGAACTATCTGCACGGACTGTTCGATTTTGATCGACATGTTTTTTCATCGTAGTCCGTGAGCTCGTGTAAATACTATCGACGTACACTGTGCAGCGTGACTAAATGCCGTACCGGTACCTATAGGACTTGACACCTGTACGTATATTTGCCAGCCTTATCATGTTTCGGGTCCGATGGAACGTCACGTCTTTTTGCCGAGGATTACAATATTAGGAGCCGAAGGCGGTACGTCAAAGTAAGACGCACATCAAAGTATACAGTCACCTATATAAATTACAGGTTCCTTGCAGGGATAGACGCTGTCCTATTTTTATTGAAATCAATGCCTACACTGCTGTACAATAATGGTAACTGGGCAACCGAATGTGTGTCGTACGTGAACTAACGTCAGTCGTGCTTATTAGATTAAACAAATATAGATATAGATTCGAACCTATTTTTTATTATACGTATGTTTATCCGTGTTGTATGTATATATTATTTATATTATACACATTTTGAGTGTTTGACGCGGCTGCTGATAATCGATAGGTGATACACGCAATCTTACTGATATGTGTTGGTGATTGACCTAGAAACTACACTGAAACTATTAACTATAATAGTTGGCCTGGAGCATTTTCCTATGCAACATGTAGATATCTTATTCTATCATTGTTCACTTTCTTTAAAAAAAAATCTTCACCATTTTTCTCTACTATCAAAATAAGATCACACTCTAATTAATTGAAATAGGTACGAAAAACTTACCATTTTCTGGCCCAAAGTGTTATGCAATATTATTTTTATATACCTTAAGGTAAATATCGAATTTCAAATAATTTTAAATCAAAAATCGTTGTGTTAAAATGTAGCAAAATATTATTATTTTTTTTATAATAATTTAGAATTACGCGTCAAGGCATACAAAACAAATAAATAAATAAAGAAACAAAACATAAAAAATATCATAAAATTGAAATATAATTTACAATTAATTATCGTGAATTTTATTTATTACCCTAGGTATATTATTTATATTAGGAGAGTTATATTATAACCTATAATACATATGAATAAAAATCAACTGATTTATATGCCATAATTTAATATTATGTGAAACAAACAAAGTAAATAAATAATTTTAGTATTTAAAAAACCAATATAATATTATCATTTATCATACTATTTGGAGGAAAATAGATATGATTCTAGTTCAAAAAAAATGTGTGTAGGTAGAAGGAAAATACCTACCTTTATTTTTATTTTTTGGAGCAAGATGAAACTGGAGGAAAATGGTATTTCATTTCTGGAGAAATCTCCCCTCAACTAGTTCATACATATAACGTTATGTATATGGATACTAAATACGGTTGTTTCTGTGCTTTGTCTTTTGTATACAGACAAGAGAAGTGTAGTAGTAGGTAGTTTAGTACAGAGAATATTATAGTAAGTAATAATTAAAAACTATAATAAATAATAATAATAACAGCTTTGCTAAGTTGGTGGGTAAAACAAAAATGAGAATAGGGAGGAAATATTACTAGGGCCGTTTAGAGGGGGGCCATTTTTCCTCCGTTCCTATTTTAGGACAATTTCTAAAGAGTTCCAAAAATCTCTAAAAATTTCAGATAAACTTGTGTGTTACTCAGATATTAATACATAATATTATGATTAGTATTACACTTATTAGGGACTGCCATTGGTAAAATCTTTTTTTTCATGAAATTTCAATTATACTATTTTATTTTGTTTCTGTAGTTTGTATTATAATATAATCAGTGATTATTAAACATGTTACGTTTTTAGGTATCTATTAAATGATAATAAATGTAATTTATTTTTGGAACGGTACCGGAGTGCAAATATTGATCATAAAAATATCTAAGTATTTTCGTAGAAATTCGTTATTGCAAGTATCGGAGTTTGTTTATTTTTTATTATGGTTATTACTCATGTTATTGAATGTTCAATATTTTCGTTATTACTTATTCATTTTTTAATGTCGTACAGCTAATATAGTTTTTCAGAAGTGTTATTATTATTTCAATGCTGAAGACTTTATAAGTTACAATAACACCGATATTATGAGTTTGAATGTTCTTGCAGATTGGTCAAATTTGCTAACATTTTGAAAATCTTTGTGACAATTATTTTTGTTTATCATACAGTGGTATACATTTTGCTATGCATAGATTCGCTTCTGGTCCCGTAAAACTTTGGGGCGGTGCTAGATAACGATACTATACTAACCTCCCTCTCACTGATCACATCAATGGTTATCCCACTTGGAGTTTCAATACTTTCTACTTTCTAGTGCCAACGATTTCACGACGATGCTTCGATGTGACCGTTAGTGTAATAGGTACTGTAATCATTTAATTATTTATACACATAAATAATGCAGTGGTGTACTGAACATGCAGATTTCAAATGTTGTCGCTTACTACCTTATAAATTATTATCTCCACACAATTAGGTCATCAACACTCATTGTGCCGATTACCACCATTTACGTCATGTCATGCAAAACGCATTTATTTCGTTACCACCAGGCCGCTTTACAGGCAACGTAACATCGTTTGAAATTAATGTTCACAATATTATAATGTACTTATGTTTAGGGACCACATTTTATCGGTACACTGGCCCGAAATCGTTATAATATTATTATTATTATTAAAATACTTGTTGCCAAAGCTAACATTCTGGGGGGAGGGGGAATGTTGTTGTGCATCATATCTGATTTTAAATATCCAGAGGGACAAATTACCCAAATTTCCACCCCCTCAAAGGGCGTCTTGTGTATATTGAAAGCTATATACACAAATATTAAGCTTCAAGTATAAAATAAATTCAAAACCGAGTGATATTAACATCCAGTTGGATCGCATATTAAAAATTGCTTAAATAACTGAGAAATTCTCTAAACTGTTTGTATATTATAATATATAATATTGTATATATCACAGGCGGTGATGGTGTATTTATAATAATAAAGATCCTTTCCAGGAGTTTGAAAAGAGTGTTATTATTTTATAGCTTGCGATATTTGGGATATTGAGATGAATATTGATTAAAACCATCTATAGTTTAGATTATTTATAGCCGATTTTTGAATTTAATAGTTGTTTTTATCTTCCGCACGACTCGTCTCGAAATTCTTTAGATATTCGAAAACAATAATCAAAAGATTAAAACACATTTTTGATTTTTGTTTTTATTGAAACATTGCGTTTGATTATTATTATTCATTGTAATCAATAATGTTTTTATGCACAGTAGGTAATATTTATGTGAAAGGGAATGAAAAAAAAATTAAACATTGAAAGTAGAGGAGTGTGGTTGTTTAAATGTATAGCAGCTTTAGCCTTTATTGAAACACAATTTAAGACCCCACCCCCTAAATTTCTACTAAATCTCCGCACCAATGATAAATAATTGTACATACCTGTTAGATTGTATATACATATTATATATTTTAAACTCGGTCCATAGTTATATTATTATTACCAACCGCTTTCGACTAAAGCCTTTGGATAAGAACCGTAGTACCCATCGTACCAACTATATTAAACCAATATTAACACAACGGTTTCGGTCATTCCGGTAATAACATCTATTACTCGAAAACATTTTTTTTTCGCTCTAAACACGCATGCGGTTATTACCGTTATATCGGTGGTGGTGCAGGATAGGGGTGGAGGCGGCGGGGGAGGAATTTTAAACGACACGCTGAGGTTGCAAGAGAGTCCACCGTTAGTAGTGATGTGGCGGCCGGCCGAATCACATGCCGCGTGCATTGCGTGCTGCTTCCTCGTCAGCCTTTTGCGGGCCGACGTCCATGCGATTGATTCAACAGGTACGTCTTTAACATTATATTTTATAATGTTCTAGTAACGTAGTTAATGTTAGCTTTGACAGAAAAACCATGAAAATGTTTGGTCAGTGAATATTAATAATTATTATTAAGTTTTGTTTTACTATTTCGATTTCAGTGAAATTTTTTCATCCTCGACGACGAAGCGCGAAATATTTTGTAGATTCGACGAAAAACGATTGAAATTCGATCTATTTTGTCCTATTATTACATCAAATATGTATTATAGACTATAGTACTATCATATTAGCTATGACATGTCACGGTATTTAATAACTTATTATACATGAATATACTATAAGTACCTATAGGTTTACTTCCATAATATTCAACCCGGTAGGCGGGTACATAAATGTATGTTTGTTATTTGCAATAATTATTATGTACTCGTCAGGATTTACGTACAAAAAGTGTGTACTAATAATATATCGATTTCTCCTTTGAAGACTAATTTTATTATATCTAGATTAAAATGAAATTCATTTTATTTTCTAATTTCATCTGATTCTCAATTAATTTATTATTAAATATTTCATTTTGATTTTAAGAAATGTACTGAAAAGAATAAAACATTTGAAAAAAATTAAAGTTATATTTTACTTTTAAAAATATTTGTGTTGATTTAAAATGTTGGGTTGTTACTTATTCTTAATGTATACTACATAATTAAACATTAACAAATAATGAAAGTGGAAAAAAAATTAACAATAAAGGTGAATAGTATTTTGATTTTCTATCTGTTCTGGATCGTTCTTAATATAATTAATATATCAGATAATCGGAATATAATATAATTATTTATTAGGTATACATCATGATTGATTATTGAAGTGGTTTTTAGTTTTAATTGGATATCGAGAATTCGAGACAACATACAACTTAACGAGTTAAACAACATTTTGTAAGACTCTATAGTATTCGTAGTGTACTTAGCTATATTGTATTTTATGTTTCAAAAACTCGTAGTTTTATAATGAGGAACGATTCCTTATTAATTGAGGATAAACCTACATTTACTTGAAAGGATATAGAAATATTTTTTAAAACAGTTTTCGTTCTTATATGTTGGTTAAATTTTGTATTTAAAATATTTGTTAACTATTCATCAGACATTTTAGAATAATAATATATATTTTAAGAACCAATGTTTTATTAAATACTATGTATATCAACATCAACAATTAGTTATCACTATTTATTTGTGATTTAATTATATTTTGAATATTATTTCAGTACACAATTTTAACAATTTCTTATAAGCATTATAATTTATGGTCTAAGCCAAATAATACAAGTATAATATTTTAAGACCAATCACCTACGTTTTAAAACTAAAATATGTAAATTGAATAAGTTGATTTTAAATTTAGTTTGCAGTTATAAAAATGAACAAATTTTAAATTTATTTAATTAAACTAAAAATTAAGTTTATTTATAAATAACAAATAGGTATAAAAAAATGTTACATCATTTATTATGATTTGAATTATTACACAATTTAAACAATTTATTATTATTCATTTTTTTTTCTAGAGAGATTTCATCCTTGCATTCATTATTTTTAATTATTAAACTTGGTTATTTAAAAAGAATAATATATTTTTATGGCGACCAGAGCATTTATAAATACTATAAGGTACTATTTAAAAAAATAAAGTTAAATTTTATTACAGTTGCAAAACTTGCCTTGAAATATAGTATGTACAATGTACCTAGGCTTTATACTCGGGACGATTAATTATAATCAATTTTGGTATCGTAAGCTGTTTCACCAAGGCACTAACTAAGTAGAGTAAGTGGTAACTTTCAATCACCACGGAAAAATTGAAGTGGAAATCTGTTGTGTCGATTCAAACGTACGCATCCATAGGTTTAGACGTTGATGATTTGTTTTTGATTTATTGTATTAAAGTATAGTGGATCAATGTATGTAACAAACGGATACTCATAATGCATTTTTAATGTGACTGTATATTAGGTAGGTATATCAGTATATTATATAGCATATCAAAAGTATGAAAATATAGATGTTGCAAAATGCAATTTATGCACATCTTTCAAAAGATTGAACGTCATCTTAGATGATTTTATCAAATTTGTTTTGTTGTTTGACCAGAAATCTGCACTAAAGTCTTTCAAAATGAATTACGATATTTTCTGAGGAATCACCTAAAAAAAATAAAATGACTGGTTTATTTAGTTTGAACTATGTACTTATCCGAGAGTATAGTTTGTTTATCCAGTCACCCTTGTATTCAGATAACGCAATTTATCCTTACACTGAGGGTGTTTTGGACCGTAGTTTAGGGTTCTAAAAAAAGCATTATTCAGACGTGATTGGGAGTCAAAGGCAAAGTATGTGTTCAAGGGATAGACGATAAAATATATCGGTTATATTACTCAAAGAGTTTTTGAAAAGGTATTGATACGATACAGAATAATAATAAAAATAATATGACCAAGAAAAAATGTGAAGTAATTTAAATTTAAAAATCTACAAAGACTGTTTTACTATTTGCAGAGCTCTCAAAAATATATATTACGGTGTAAAGAGTAAAATTAATATTATGGGAGTGCATCAACACAATAGATATTATTTTACCTACAAAACATTTTGAAGTGTTATCTATGGTGAGTACCTATACCGAAATCGATTTATGGTTTGAATATAAAAATAAATAGTTCAAGTTTATTTATTATAATTTATTTTTATACTCATAGTTCATTTCGAAACGAATTAATGGTAATTCTAAATTTTTAAATAACTATGCAAAATAATATTTAAAACAAATACATCCTTGATGTAATTCTTGTATGTACAATATATTTGTTTCGTGGTGAGATAATCGAGTTTTCATGGTGCGTGCACCACTCGAACATTTATAACTTCTGGTTGAGACCTACAATTAGCATTTCACGTGTTTAACAATGTGTCTAGAAACTTTTGAAAACCTTAATGTGTAGTTGTGATCACATTTGACGACAATATTTGTTGCGTTAAACAATAATTAAAGATGACGATAGCTGGTTACTTACCAGAAATTCGGTATACACGACGGAAAATGGTATATTTTTTACTAGTTTGTTGCAGCCTCATATTGTGATTAGTGATAGTGAAGGCAAATTTCAGTTCCTCAGAACTTTTTCCTTATTCGTCACATAGGTAATGTTTGTTGTTTGTATACATTTTCAAAACGTCAATAGGGGTATGTGTGTGGGTGTGTGCGTGTATGTTTGTTTTATAATAATAATGCGTATTCAGTCTTATTTACTAATGGCCAATGGGTAATAATGAAAGCCACCATCGCCTATTGAAATGACAAAATTATTAAAATTTTAAACAAAAAAAAAAAAAATGCTGAGAATCTTGATAAGTAGAAAAAAAGTCCATGAAAAAAATATAACATACGATTTTAATAACTTTGATATGCTTGGCTGTTTAGTTAATTTCACTGATTAATAATATTACTTCACTGTAATTTACCTAAGTACGACTAACTATACAAAAACACCTTCTATAAAATATGATATCGTATGGGGATTATTCATATTTTTCTATATGCTATCGTAGATTCGAGAAAATTCAATCTTATATTAATCTACCATTCGACATAATTATAAAAAATATTTAACTAAGCACTTTCGTTTATATGTCAATATTTTTTCGGATAAAATAGATGTATAAATTTGTATCGTGAATTGATCACTCTAAATCACACAACGATCTGGTGTTATCTATTCGTTATTATTTTGAAAACAAGTCATTCACATAATTATTTAACTTTGAAAATATTATTCATACGAGAGTAAAGTTGCGTTGCGTTGATCTAATGAATATTAGGTTCATAAATTAATTAAGTCAGTTTGAATCTCTTTAATTTCAAACTAAAGAATTTTAAGTAAAATTGAATTCTTAATTATGAAAATTAGATAGTATTTTTTTAAGCTTCTTAAAAAGGTAAGAATATATTGAGATGAAGAGACTTACATCATATTTTTTTAGGTGAACTACTAAGAAAATTATTAGCTTAAGATTTTATAAAAATATTTTTAATATTAAACTTGTTCTTTAAAGGTTCGATTTTTCAAATTCTTCAATAGCTTTAAAAAGAATTTCGAAAAACCGAGAAGAACTATTGCAAGCACTTATTTTCCTTCAGTGAAAATAGATTATTTTTGAATAAATTTAGAACCAATTTGAATACAATAATTATCGTAATTGTGGTAAAATTGTAATATATATATTCATCAAATGCCTATGCAACATCAGCTATATATATATATGTGTTTATAACTGAATTAAATTGATTGAATACTTATAAAATACGATTTTGTTATAATCTTAAAAAGTACTCTGGTAGGAAGTAATTATAACTCAAAACTCGTATATTATTTTAGTTTTAATGTAATAATTTGTTCACGATGAAACTTAAAACGATGAAATAATATTTTTCTTATACCAATTTATTTGATGTAAGATGAAGCAAACGAATACTTCAAACTTTGACAGTGTGAAAAATAAAAATAAAATGATTTCTTCGTTTTGTTTATGAACATTGTATACATGGAATACTATATGATAATTCTTTGGATAAATCATAATCAATTTGGTTCTACCCTTCGGAGTGCTCGTAGAAAAAATAGTTGTTTCTTACGACGTAATAAATAATAATAATTTAGTTATACACTATCAATTACTTATACTCATATATATAGCTACACGCGATTTCCGTAGTTTAATTTGAAGTATTTATCTGGAGTCGCCTAATATATGGTTTTACAACCAGCGCAATACTTCACCATTATTACAGTGGCGTTCTAGTTTGGGCAGTGGTTTTTATTCTTTTTTTATCGTCCCTTATTCTACGACGTATGGAGGTACCCACTATATTTTAGAATAAAAGTTAAAATTACCACCCCCATATTCTCGTCACCCTTTTTCACTTGGAGGGTCACTGTACGTATCTTTCATCTTCGTCCTCGCCTACGGCTTTACGTATACAACTGTTCTTGTACGTGTATAATTTTTGAAATGCTTTTGTTAAAGGGATAGTGGAAATCGGGTGCTGTATAGACATTATATTCATAAAGTGTTGTTTTTTGGCCCACGGTTGTTTTATTTTTTCATACTTTATACCTCTCGTGAAATTTATTAAATCGAAAAAGCTATACCGTTGTAGTTGCTAACTATGTGTATGTTTCATGATATCGCACTTCTTATGAATGAATGGCATGTTAAAAACTCGACAGGCCCTTAGGGGGATAAAGAGAACGATGACGATGATATTACAATATATATCTATATTTTTTTTTCATACAACAACGAAATTTAGATATATAGGCATCGTGTGCCTTTTGGTACACGAAAATAGTAAAAATGTGTCTTGTCAAAATTCTATACTTTAATGATGTGTTAATTGTTAGTAGTGTAGTGAATGTGAAATTAAATAATTGTTTTATAAACCTATATAATATTATACGGTTCACTTAGATTTGTATACATTATAATAAACGTGTAGGTATAATAATGTATTGTATTGTTCTTGTCGGGCCCTGATTTACCAATTTACGGATAGTTTAAAATGTTGGCCCCTAAATAATTAAATAAAATTGCATTGTTAAAAACATAATTATTTAATTTACAAGACCTTAGAATAATATACATTTTTAAATATTCTTAATAACGTAATATTTATAATATTAAAATTAAGTTTGTCCCAAATTATGGTAAATAGGTAGGTATACAACTTATTTTGTCTGCCTGTGGTTTGCTGGCCCACTCATTCGTTAAGGCCTAGTACAAATGTCCCACACTTATGTCTTGTTATAAATATGTCCCTGGTTTTTGTTAGTTGAGTAAAAAATCGTATTGTACTTGATTAGTAGGTTTCATATTTTGTTTTCAATTGAAAATTTATAATATTCAGATTGATGTTTTTTTGTCAAAATAATACTGTTAAGTATCAAGTATACAAATATTAGACAATAGTAACTACTAATATACCTATTATGGCCTATTATTATACCTGTATGTATCTTTAAATTATAAATATTTTATACTATGTACAATATGTATATATAATGTATGGCCACATCTGTTGATGTATTCAGATCCTTAATATTATAATAATAAAATAAAAATGATAAGTATAATAATACGAAAAATATTAAAATAATTTTTGTAATGGATTTGTTTTTTAAGTATTTATCACAAATTTATAACCAAAGGATGATATGATTAATGCCATGATATTTTATATTAATCAAATTAATATACAACAATAGTAGTGGTATATAATTTTCAATTTAATTATTATCGTTAAGGAACTTTTATATTATTACATTTTATATTATTATTTATATTAATTCTCATTACTTTAATTTTGATAAGTTTTCTTTTATATGAATCTATATTTATTACATTTAATCGTGCATTAAATGTTAGTAATTGATTTTTAATGATTAAAAGTAATAAAAGTAACGTGCATTTTTTAATAATATACGTATAGGTTATCGTTAAATTTGAATTCATATAGAATAAATTAAAATTAACTTTTTAAAATCACATGTTAAAAAGGGCGGGTAAATATGGATATCGCTCTGCTGTACAGTAGGTTAAAGTGGGTTACTGTATAATGGATGGAATTAAATTTGAGTTCAATGATATAATATCATTGTATACGAAAAACGATTCTGAGCTGAGACGGTTTGTCGGTGTGGATATTTTATTTTATATTTATATTGTTATTTCATATTATTAATACAGTAGCCGGTAAGTTGAATTAATATTATAAAATTACAACAAAATAACTAAAATCGTTATTCTTGGTTATTTAATATTTTAAAATTTTATTGACATATATAGAAAAAGAAAACTAAAAAAAACTGCAAAAAGAATATGTACATAAATTGCTCAAAATGAAACAAAATATTTTGTAATTTTACTAAGTATAGGAATTGATAAAATAAACATATGATATAAGTTTCAAGTTTCTTCAGTTATTCGTTTTTGAATTACAACAATATAAGAACATCGCTACATGAGAAATTGAGTAAATTTCCAATGTTGTAAAAATTTGAACTTTAAACGCTCTTAAAAAATTGAATTTGTCTTTCAGGTAGACATTATTTTTTTGAAAAAGGTAGGCAAACTTATGAAGAACTTTGAGTTAAATTTTCAAACCTTAGATTTAAAAGAAACAATTTTTATGAATTTTTAACTGAAAATAATTTGCTCATTTTCGTGATTTTTACGTATTTTACTAAAATGCTTATAAAAAAAATTGTGACTTTAGATTTTTAATATTTTTCCAGTCATTGTAACCATTTATCAAGAGCCTTGTTATACATTTTCAAGCTTTTTTACCCAAGAAATAAAATTTAAATGACATTCATAGAACCCCCCCCCCAAAAAAAAAAAAAAATGCTAATATAAACAACCAGTGAAAATTTCATGTATCTGTGGTAATTTGTTTTAGAGTTATGCCAAAATCCAAAATCGATTTTGCTGAATACCGATTTTGCGTAAAAATACCCGTTTTTTTTTTAAATTTTCCTTTGTTTTCTCCGCGCATTCGAATACTATTAAGAAGACTTTTGATCTCCCAAAGTACCAACTAGATTCACTTTTCTATCAGAAAAGATGCTGTTGAAGAAAATCGAAGCAGTTTTGTACACCCTACAGAAAAAAAAAAAAATTAAAAAAAACAAAAACACACATCATTGTCAATCTAAATTATTATTGACACAATTAGTAAATTTTTATTTTAGTATATTAAGCTAATATTATATTTACTAAATTCTGAGTAGAGCAATATTTCTTTCGCTGTACCTATACTTACATACGCACAATATTTTACAGTATAAAAATACTTTAATTTTCAAATTAAATATATGTGCTGTGAGAAAAGTAAATCTAGTTAATATTTTAGGAAAGCTAAATTAAAAAATTCTCAGTAAATGCTTGAAAAGTACCATGAAAAAAAATTTGGGAAAAACACACATTTTAATACAAAACTAGTTATTTATAAATCAATTTTCTTATTGGATGAGATTCAATTATGAACAACCGTAGATGTTTGAACTTTTGCAAAATGTTTGTATTTTCTATGCAAAGTATAATTTTTAAAACATTATAACTATTAGACTTTTTAGAGCTATTTATACACATATTACTTAATCTATTTTTTTTATTTTTTTTTCAATAAATATCGTTTAAAAAACTTTTACTTGGTCAAAAAGCTTGAAAATTTAATACAAAGTTTCTATAAGCTGTTACTAAAGCTATTTAAAAATAAGTTCAATTAATTTTTTTAAAGAGAAGTGGTCACATTAGTACAAAATTCGTTCATAACACGTTAAAATGAAAATTATTTTGTTGTTTATTAAACAATTATAAAACGTTCAATTTTTATACCAAAGGCTTGATAATTTAATACAATAAGTTCCTCTTAAGTAATTCGTTAAAACATAGAACACAATATTATATTAATATGTAAACACACATTTTTTTATAGACAATTTAAGTTAAAATTTGGATAAAATCAGATATTTAAACAAGCACAATTTTAATATTTGGTTGCTAACCTTAGGGTGCTAAACAAAAAAAGGTCTTCCATATATACCATTACCAAAGTTCCGATCTACGACCTTATTGGTATAATAAAATAATAGTTAATGGTAACAAACAAATTTTCATTTACATTTTTTTTTTTTTTAAATTATTTTGTTTTCTGTTTTTAATAAAGAAATGCACCTCCCACTATGAAAAAAATTACTATTTTTTCGAAAATTCATTGAGACTTGCGAGTATACGCAGTTTACTCATAGTAATAATAATTTTTTTACCCAAGTAAAAGAAATCTACCACAATGGCAATAATGCAATATAAAATATATATTATAAAATATACTTGGCAATATAAGTTGACAGACTGTCTTCGCTCAGAATCATTTGTTGTATGCAACGATTTATCATTGAATTCAGATTACACATATATTACAGTTATTTATCCAATGACGAAGTGAACTTCACCCACTGTACAGTAGAGGTGCCTAACCTATACTTTCCCCTTTTTAAGTTAAATTCATTTTGTTATTTTTAATTTTCATTCTGTTATTTTTTCATTAGTTGCAAAGTAACACTGCGTTGTCTATGTAATAAGTCATTTATAATTTTTTTAATAGGTAAAATAATGAACTATTTTGTATTGACCCATACACAAAAATCTCTCTGACCAATCTATACCTTCTCTTAGTAGGATGTTAATTGTATTTCTCAGTTAATTTTCTGTTTCGGTTATAAGGACTATATCGTCAACAAGTTAATTCATTATTGTTGTTCATTTTTATTCCTTTGGTTTGGATTAGTACCTTTCATATAACTGACTCTAATGCGACATTAAACAGAGCTGGTGGTAGAGCGTCCCCCTGTCTGAGTCCTGTCATTACAGGGAACTCATCTGATATCTCTCCTCCAAAACTTAGTTTTCCTTTTGGATTAATATGTACATGCTTTTATCATTCTGACTAATTTTGTTGATTAGTAAATTAACGCATAATAATATAATGTAATTTATTGTCGCCAAGGCCTGGCTATGTAATTGTGATCAAGCTATAAAGATGTATGATAATGTCAGTAAAACAATTAATGATAGATTATCAAAAAATGAATCGATATAAGGTCATCATGGTCGAGAGTCGAGGTGATGTGATAGTTTTAGGTTCGATCACTGTTTTCGATTGAAATTTTAAGTATCAAGACAATAACTAATGAAATAGAGGTTTAATATTGTATCTATATTATATAAATATAATATATTTTTAATAGATAAAGTTAGAGGAAAATATAATTATTATTATATGGTTTGACCAATATGGCTACAGTATATAATTCAAATATAAAATCCTTACAGAGTTCTGATTGTGTGGAGCACTCAAATACAATCATACGCCTTGTAATTACTATCTATATTATAGTACTTACATATTGTTTAACTGTATTTATGATCAACTTACTCAACGAGCCATTGCCACAACCCCACTGGACCTAATCAATAAACATAGGTACCTACGATGTTGTAAAATACACTATGTGGATAGTTTTAATGTAATTTCTATACCTATTGTAAATTTGTATTGGTATAATATTATTATTATGTTAATAACCTAAATTCATAGATGAATGATCCTCAGTGGCTCAGCATACATATTAAAATATGATCACAAAAAAGTCTGACAATTTTATTGTATCCTATAAAATAATATCCTAATATTGGTATAAGTCAATTGTATGGTTAAAGGAGTTGGATTTTTTAATTGCATTACTATATACTATGTAATACGTATAGTTGATTAACAGTCTGGGCAGTATAATTGATTTATGTATAAGTATTACGTACCCATAACCCGTATACTATACACGTGCATTTTTAACGAATATAATCATTTTCGAAAAAGGAATATGATAGGTAGCGGATTAATTTTATAATACCTATGGTTTGTCATTACGGAGAAATCCGATTATATTATTGGTACCTACTATTTCGATCATACCATTCAGAAATCAAATAATATAAATATTGTCCGACGTCTATTTAATAATATATTCCACAATTATAATAGGTAAACTAATACATCCCTCAGAATTACCAACGAATAAAAAACTTGAATGAATAATTGTGAGTTCCGAACTGTTGTCCACCCCGATCCTACCTGCTGCGTTATTAAATAGGTTGACGGAGTTTCTTCTATACTACAGTTATTATTTGGGTAACTATTATAGAAATAATATCTGAATATTCCAAACAAAATATATCTGCGCACAATATTGTTCAGACTGATTTATTTACGTTCGATTTAATATTAAAAAACCACCCAGTGATTATGCTAATTATTTACATGACGTAGTTGTTATTTTTTAATTTTAAAAATTGCCTAGACATTATACATTCAGACACGTTACCTCTATTAACATTACCGCCTGCCGGTGAACTAAAATTAAATGAGATGTATACTATTTTTATGTTGAAAAAAAATATATTTATTTTAGTTAATTTGTTTTTATCTTTATAATTTTAATGATTTATTCACTTCCATGGGATATGTTATATTAAGTAGGCGTTTTGTATTCTGCAGTATTATAATAGGTAACATAATACCTATAGGTATGCAAAAGTGCCTAAATTCAAATTACAGAATTTAAATTATTTTCTTCATATAATTTAACATACATGGTATACGTCTCTATAGTTTTTCAATCCCACCGAGTACTGAGGAATGTATGCTTATGAGAATATAGAAAAAAATAAATAAAGTGTCCCAGAAAAAAAAACTTTATGAAAAATGATTCGTGAAAAAGTTACGTATACGGCCACACATAAGCCGGGGAACCATCTTTTTTCTTTTCACTACTATTTGCTTATCACATGACGTCCTTTTTTATTTTTGTAGCACTTAAACCCTAAAAAAAAAAAACTTAAGCACACGTCCAAAGTGTAAATGTAGGCTATTTGTGTGGCACATCACGTCCGTATTAAAATATGTTGCTGGCAGAGCTACGCTGGACTTAATATTGATGTGGACGCAGTGAAAAAAGAAATGAACTTAACAAAGCTCGGTATTTAATGTTTGGGTTTAGGAGGGTGGTCAAACAAACAAAGAAATCCAGAGAGTTAGTAACTAAAAAAAAAAAAATATACGATTTCTTTCATACCAGTAGAATATATTTTAATAGTCATTTTATACGTTCTTGTACAGTTATTTTTATTAAATATATATATATATATAAAACAGACTGACAGTGTATTTAACATTTTAAATAACTTATTTCAGTACCACAGAATAAATTAAAACTGTATTAGTTTAAAGTTAATATTGACTACAGTAATAATGATGCGTATGGAAATAAAATATGAACAACACGCAAAGAATATTAAAACATTCAAACAAATTGTAACACTTATTTACAACTAAAAATTATAAGAACAGAATAAAGGATACTCATATCATTTTATAGATTATATTATATCAATAGGTATGTAATAATATTATTATTATTTGAATACAAAACGTCGGATGTTTGACTTTGTATTATTTTTTATTATTTTCTGCAAGCATAAAAGTACTATTTATTCGGACGATTGACTATAATAGGTAATTAACATTTTATAATCTGTGACTGTCATATTTATATAAATCATCTTGTTTAAATATCTGAGATTCATATAGGTTTATATACATGTTATCATAAAATACACGGCACAGAAAGTAAAATTATTTAATAGTCAATACATGGTGCCTTCAAAATATGGGTTAATTTTATCGGTAAAAAAAACTTAAGACTCTCAAGCAGATTAATCCTATCGTTCGTTTGTTTACTCTGTAACTATTAATAGAATAAAAAAACATACGCATACAATTATAATCAATTTAATATAATAATTATCACTCCATATTAAAAATAATAAATATCCCCTATATGTATTATTATTAGGCATGAAAAATAAAAAGATTATAGGTATCTATGGGCTATGGGTACTACTGCAGAATATAATAACACGGCATCTATATATGTGCCGTGCTTATTTATGAATGTTTTTAACTCTCAAACCTTTGACATTTGAGTGCTTTCAGACCAACTAAAATTATAATATCAAGCACTTACAGGCGTAGAATAACGATATCTATTCATTGGGGATGATAATGTTTTGGACGTGTATAATAATATTATGTTTTTTTTCCTACGACGATCATAAAAATATTTTGCATTTATAAAATATATCGAATGTACGTACTGCAGAGGGAAATAAAGAACATTATTTCACGTATTATCATTCAACGTGTGTTGAATGTCAAATGCTGTAAAAAGACAATACGCGCTCGTACAGTTCCATTTGATCACGTATATTGTCGCAGGTATTGGTGTCGTTTAAATTTGATTTGTGTCATTTACACATGATAACAATTAATGGAATGCGCTCCGCGAAAGTCGTGTGGATCATATCATTATTATGAAACCGATACTCAGATAATATGACATAATAAATATTATCATACATTTCGAATTCCAATGGCTTTTAACGTACCTGTACACCGTAGCGGTTACGATCGATGTCTCGAACACATTTTTTAATCTTCACGGTTCAAAAGTTGAAATAAAAATTCACTACCAAATATATTCATATGGGCCAACACCGTTGATTTTATACAATATTAAACTCTAAGCGTATTGTATGGAAAAAACCTGTGGCGGAATAATAAGACGTAGGTATGAGATATCGTGTATTATGTATTCCCCGCGTTTCCATTAGGGCGCGTGGTATAGGTGCACAAAGTGTACTTGTACAGTGAGAGTGAGTGGTATTATACACCTATAATACTAACAATAATAATAATGATAATAATAATAATAATAATACGCCCGCTGACAAATTTCGGTTTCTAGGTGTGTAGCCGCACAGACCGCGTAATTAAATATTTCAATTTCGAGTTGTACCAGCGGACTTATGCACATAATATGCGTTGAATTATTACGCGTCGGGCAAAACAACTGTTTGTGACAAATGACACAAACTTGTAGCAACGCAGTCCGACCCGAGTTGCTTTTCGAAAAGAAACGAAACGGGAGGAGAAGAAGAAGACGACGACGACGACGATGATGACGAAGAAGAAGAAGAAGAAGAAGAAGAAGAAGAAGAAGTAGAAGAAGTAGATATAAGTATAAGAAGAAAAACGAGAACTCGGCGGACTGTACACGTAGCGTTAACACCGCCGCTCGTCGTCGTGTACCTGCGCGCAATCGGAAATATATATAGCGGGCGGAACTTAACCCGAAACCGGAAGAAAGAAAGAAAAAAAAAATCACAAGCCACGACGACGTCGTTCATTAAACCCCGCAAAACTGTAAACGCATTATAGAGAATATTATTATGTAAACGTTTTTGCGCTCGTCGACGACGACAGTGTGGGCCGAAATGAAACCGCAAGTGACGATATCGTATTAATCGCGTATAGAGAATTACAGGTTGGGTACCTATGGCGTTTGTGTCGAATTTCCATTTTCCGCGTTATTGGACCCGATGAAAATGCCACGATGGTGATATCAGCAGGTTCCGAAATGCACACTTATATAGGTACCTGCGCCAATACCTACCTACCAATTTATATGGACCTAATGCAACCGCACGGAGGTCGACGATATCGTAACAGTCTTGTTTAAGAATAACTTTCAAATGTATTAAGAATATGCGTGTTTAAATATTTGGTGTCATTTCACATTTGTATTTGAAATACGTATTCAAATACTGTCTTTCAAAAGGATTTGAATATGAATATATTATATTAATTTAAAAAGTATTCAAAATGCTTTACAAGTACTTTTTTTTAATGCATTAAAATCTTTTACGTTTAAATGTATACTTAAAATTATCAATAAATATTTAAATTAAATAATTCATAAATACATTTTTTAATTGGTTCAAGAATTTCAGATGTCGCGTACGTGCCTATTATATTGTCATGTTAAACTTCAGCAAGGTAGATATGAAATATGAGTTATAGGTATTATGTCATCTGTGTGTTTAATGAAAACTTAAAAATTCGTATGCCAGGTTGCACGAACAATCACTAAACATTTAAGTATTTAACGAATCCACAGTGAGCTAATTGTCTCTTAAACATAAATTAATGGCCCATACAATAAATACATTTTTCATGCGACCCGGCATTAGATGCATTATACAATATTATTTTAGACCGATTTTTAAAATTGTAATTTACGAAACAAAGATAGTGTTCGTTGAAATAAGACGGTAATATTCTGGAGTAAAAATCAAAGAAAAAGTATTTTGAAAGTATTTAAATACAAGTACCTATTCGAATACTTAACAAGACTGTATCGTAATAATCGTGTATGTGGTAAGTACCTATTGAAATTGAGTCATATATCCATTTTTCACGAACCTATATATACATATTATACCATTTAACTGTTAAATAATACGATATCATGCGTAGGAACTCTATTTTATGTGATAAATATTTTTAGTTTATTTTTTGTGTGATGACTGATGATCTATATGATAACAACTGTAAATAACTTAAAAATATGTCTGGAAATATTATTATTGAAATATAATCAAATAAAAATGTTGAACAAAAATATGTTCTAATATTATAGTAATATCAGTAATAATAAATTATAATTTTAATAACAATAATAGTTTTATATATTCTAGTTTATGCGCGAATTTTTACATTTGATTTGCATTCGAATTCCGACGAAGATTTGACAACAATACTTGACAATGCTCTTCTACTCTAGCGTCTACTTTATGCTAGCGTGTGCTTATACTTTTAGAGATTCGTATCAAAATTAAACTGAAGACCTAAACAATGACTTCACTGTATAATATTATAGTGTATATTGCGTATTATAATAACATCAAACGTGTACTTTGTGATATCATCACAATTATATATCGTGAAATACGTCTGGTCGATAGTACCTATATCGAATAGATGTTCATATTTCAATTAGTAGGTGTTTATTTCTACGTAATATTTCTAATATAATATTCATAATATGCTTGTACCTAGTACTATTATACTGTCTGTTTCGAACAGGTTCGTTACTTTTTGGGTTGAGTCCCCTTACTCAAACCGTAAATGTCAATATTGAATATAGGATATGTACGTACATAAAAATACTCGAGTAAAACCACTCGTTGTACACTAGTCAATTTTTCTCCCCTAGTCTTCGAATCTGTTGCCACATATAATATGTATACATTTAGATGTATAAATAATATCTTTTTTATTATTCGACTGAGTCTCATCGGTATATTATCATAATACATACACGCGTACACACGTAAATATATATTATGTACGCCACGCTTATGTATATTCATTTCCATGCGGATGAGTAAAAAAAAAAAGAAACACATTACCCTGGCATCCACGCGCATTTGGAGTTAGTAGGTTGTAGGTATAGGTCTGTAGGTGTATATATATAATATTATACAATATCAATATCAACATAAATATGTGTGTGAGCGTACGGGCTTGTGTGTGTATACTTAAGTATGCATATAATATTATATAGGTATAAGCACAGTGCTGGAAAAAATGGCTTTCCAATAATACATACAACTTGGTTTGTTCCCGAGTAAAATGAACGGAGGAGAGAAAAGACTGCGTACGCTCTCCCGGAAAATGTACAACCATAACCGCGAAGAACAGGTGTTTTTTATTATATAGACGCACTGTATCCAATACGTTTAATGGAACGTAATAATATAATAATAATATAAACGTTTAGAGTCATGCGTCGGCAATGTCGTAATGTATTTCCGTCGTTATTCTTTTTATGATGGGTTTAAATATAATAATATAAACATAATATTACATATTACTATTATTATTATCATTGTATTCGATTTTGTGGCCGATAGATGACTCAATGCGATGATAATATTATAACGTTATCACCTGTTACGATCGTTGGGTGTTGGCCAAGTCCGTAACACAGTAGTGTTATTTATTTTCTTAAATAACCATTTTTATTACTATTTATAATCATACAATCATACATATTATTATTATGGTTTATCTATCTCCTATAACCAAAGTTATACACATCACCTTTTTTTCTTTTCGTTTTTGAGCCACATCATGAGGGGGGTGGGGCATGATTTCCCCACACGCAGAGTAGTTTATTTGTATAATAGTATACACAACAGTTGCAGTTACCCTCGGTGAAATTTTAATCTGCTTTCTACAGATTCAAACGCTTCACGGGGACTTACATTTTTTAACATATTTTGGCCCAGTCGTACCCACAGTTTATAATATATAATTTAACATCTGTCCAACTGGATCTATGTCCCTATTCTCGAATCGACAGAATTCCCTCGCCCTGGATGTCTCGTCCCGTTCTCCTCGTCGTACACCACCGCCGCACCAGGAGTCTAAGTTCAACCATGACGTCGTTTCAACCGTAGTGTCATATATTATAAGCAGTAAAATGAGGAATTCGGGTCGGTGCGGCATCTCCATCGTATAGCGCTAGAAAAGTATACCAGTTACTATTACCTATGCAGGCACAACAGTGGTGGTTTAAATTCTTAGCACGGAGGCGTTTTAAAATCACGCGTGAAAATCATTGAAACTCGTACAATTAATGATGAAATATTATAGGAAAAATAAAATTGCATGTCTGAGCGAATATATTTTGACTAAAGGAAAGTGTTGACCCTTTAATTCACATCTGGAATTCGTTCTTGCATCAGCACGTAGTGTGGCCACATATAGTGTGCACCGTTCATGTGAATGCGAGTTACCTAATCATTAGAAACCACTTCAAACGGAGTATAGGAGTGGGTTAGTTGACCGACAAGTAATAAACGGATTTCGAAAACGTACATACCTGTCTAAGAGCAGAAACCGTTTGATGTGCAACTAAATTAATGCTCTTAGGGAATAAGATATTATAATATGTCTATCAGGGGTCATGAGGTGATGTGTAGGATCTGAATATAATCGTACAATCAATACTTCGTATTACGATTTACGATATAATAATGTTATACTAGATTCTCGTGACTGCGGTCGTTTGTATATACTTACGGAAAGTCACCATTACTGTAGATTATCGTCAAAAAGGACATTACACATATTTTATTACAATTCCAACTAATTTCCAAGATATAAATATTTTTAAATGTAATTTACTATTAGGTATTTATTGCAGTACCTATAGTTATATGATAATATTTAAAAAATATAATAATTATACTACCTAACATTTATTTTACCTTATTTCACCACTTATTTTTTACCTTATTTTAATCGATCTCCGTAGAGTCGCACAAAACTATATTATCCTGTGAATTTATTGTTTTTTTTTTTTTATTAAAATCAGTACAATATGAAATCTGTGGCCATTGGACACAACAGTACATTCAATTATTATTCTTATGCGTGGCGATTAAAATAGGTACTAAAATATATAGATTGTATAAATAGTGATTTTTTTATTTTTATTTGATCATTTTATTATCAGTATGTATAATATTATTATGTGTATATTGATATTATGATTAAAATAATGATAAAATTGCCAACTGGAAAAAGTAAGATCCAATACCTATATTTTCAAGTTTATCTACACGATCTACCTACTTATATTTTATTATGTTCGATTTTTGATTTAAAAAGCTTCAAGGAAATTCTATAAATGATTTCTTCTAAGTACCTAACCTACACGGCACACTATCCAATTATTTAATATTATATAACTTATAAACATCTAAAACAGTATTATGTAACTTTCCAGAACCTTCATTTATGTAGGTAGGTCTGATCATTCATTACCTCTGATTTTACACGTGACTACGAGACTATACGTCTTAAATGTCAAATTATGACATTTCGTGAACTTAGAATTTTGCTAAAATTAATATTGTGTTTATAAAACGGATTATCTATATTTTAACATGCTTAACATATATATGTGAATTAATCTTATAATCAATCTTATTAAAATTTTAAATAATTGGGCTAAATTAATTGTATTATCTTAATCTTAGTTATTTTAAATAAATGATATTTAATTTTATATTCTGTTATTATTGATAGTTTTTGAAAACAATAAATCACGGTTTATTTTCAATTTTTGCTATTTAAGGAGCTGCACTACTATTTACAAATCATATAGTTTCCTAACTTATGTATCATAACTAAAAAATTATTAAAAATTCATATATGTATATCAAAAGAAACTTTATAACAGTCATAATTTTTTCCAACAAAAACTTTTTTTTATCGTTTGTTTTCTGAAACATATTTTTGACGTTAATACTCCTCCAAAAATTTTAAACTCTACAAATATAATTCAATGTTTAAACGTAGAATAAATTACTTTAAACTTTAGTTATGTCAACGTGTATTCAAAACATTACTATATTCATTTTAATAGAATTATGGGTTGAACTTTAAATTATTTGGACACTTAATTAATTGAGTAGAATACGATCAAAAAGATAAATATTGATAAGGATATGACATGGTGTAACAGAATAGGACCTAAAAAATGAAAAAACTTTTGTTCTTATCAACGTTTGAATATTTTTTTTTATAATAACTTATTGATGCTTAAGCTCCAAGTACAGCAATTACCAAACATACATTTTTTAAAAAGTTTTACGATTTAATAGAAGAATTAAAAATACCCATTTTATAAATCTAATTTCAAGACAAGTTTTGATGGTTCAAATGTTTTTTTAAGTGAAAGAGTTTAATTTTTTAAATTTTTCAAAATAGGTATAAATGTTTTTTTTGGAGTAAATTAATTTGAAACGCAATACATTTTTCAAAATATTCTTCTTGAGAATTTCCGGACATATCTAAGTATATTTTTTAAATTATTTATCATTCCTAAAGTTTTCATAATTGTTTTCATACGCTTAACTAGTATTAATTATTTATTTGTCTTTCTGTTAGGTTAGCCTACACTCTGTTTTTGCAATTGAAAGGTATATTATGTACAAATGACTAAAGGTATTTATTTTTATTTATGTCTGTAATTCTTGAAATATTTTCGATACTAATATAATTACAGGCATAAAATAATATAAGGTATATAATAATATGGTAAGTCATCTCTTATACTTAAGTTTTTTTTTATTGCTTGAATATATATACTTTTAAATAGGCAACTCATTAGTCAATGTAATTATGTATATAAAAAAAATAAAATACGAGTGAAACACTAGTTGAAGAATATTTTTATTGAACTTAAATATGTTGGATTTAAAATAAAACCCTAATAACTTGGGTAAATGTTTATGGATAAAAACTAAATACCTACACGTTATAGCGCTCTCATTAAATGAAGACTTAACAAAACCAATCATGACCGATGTAAATTAACAGAATTATATGCATAGTATGGTTATTGTAACATTATTATAGTCAGCAGTCGACGTCATTCATAATCTGATCTGATCTGAATATTATAATAATATGTTCAAGCTAACATACACTTGGAACGTTTGGTTTTGAATATTTGAATGTTACTACTGTGACGTTAGTCAAAGTAAATGGAGAAAAACAATGTAGTCTGTCTCTGCGTAGTGCTGCACACAGGCGTTTGCGTCTTAACGATATTCAAAAACGCTATAAACAAGACGTATGTCTGCAAAAAGAGCGTCGTCCACGTCCCCAGAGAGAGCAAAAACAGGCTTAATATATGAAACAGTTTTGTCGATATTTTTGGTTCTAGAACACCTAATAATAAAATCTCCGACTGATCACGATTTTCGTTCGCCGTCGACTAAACTAGCTCTGACTAGCTCAGATGTCCGTTTTTATTTCAACGCTTACGCCCAGCAAGTCATAATATTAATATTGTTCCTTTTTTTCTTTGTTCTAAATGATATATTATAACTTTGAAATGTTTAGACATAAAATATTACACGACGACGGTATTTATATTATGACGATTGGGACATCGGGTGTTGCACGACTCATTTCGGTTCATCCACCGCGGAATTTACCTTAAAATATAGTTATTAATTTTATTATAATTATTGTGGCGTGTTGTAATGGTAAAATATTATGACCGTAATATCATAGTATTTTAGGTTCGCTATTATGAGCCTTCGACTTTGATTATTAGATTTTAAATTTAAATACAAATGGAATGTGGATACGTACGCATAAATATTATCTACAATACCATTCGTTCAAACTATTTAGTAATACCTATTGATTATTTTCTCGAATTTGTAAATTTAAATACTCCGTTTGTTTGTTTGAATTATTTTAAATGTTGACTCTTACACTTGCAATGATATGCACTTATCAGATTTTATTTTTTAAGGGTACTCCGGGTAAATTATATTATTATTTTATGGGAATACACATGTCACGGTGTATCCAAAATCCGTAACCCCAAAAACAAAAGGGCTGGGCATCCTATTTTTGTATATACGCATATAAATAGATAATATTATAATGTAACACCTCGTAATAAATCTTCTCGCACCTCCGACATTGTCTGGGTCTAATTCAATTATTCGGCCAAAACGGAGGTGTAACCGGTCGATGTAACAACAATAATAATATAAGTGTATGGCGTCGGATGTGGACGAAGGGCGAAAATGCAGTCTGCATGCAGGTCGCGAAAGGGCTGAACACCTGAATGATCGCATATCATATGTATAGTGTGTGTCCGACGATAGAGGTAAAAAATACAGAAAATAAAACTATCATCGAATTGTTGCACTTAGTTACATCGATGGTTATATATTGAGCATGGAGTTAATGTTGCTATATATAATAGACGTTAATAAGGGCGCTAAGAGAGGACCGACGGGCTCGGGACACACTCGTGAGGCCATTGCATCAGTGAGTGATAATACATAATTGCATTTCAAAAAACGTAATATTATTTTGTTGAAAAGGATGAACTAAGTGGTATACCTACTACATTGTCTATATTGTCTAGACATACTCAGTTGATATCCTAATACAATACATTGTTGGTGTGCGTAGACTCATCATTTCAAAGGATGGCCGTATTATGTTTCGATGGTCGGCGTTAAATAATAATAAGTATAGGTAGGTGGTATATTATTACACCATGGTTAAAATATTTCAGTGATAACATATTATAATGGATCGATGTGTAATCCAGTGTAGGTACACGATATTATCGTTACACGTATACAATTATCTGAACCAACACCAGTAAATTTAGTCCCATTCTTATCTTGAAACACTATTATGTGTGGTTATTTGATTATTGATTTTGTGTTTCATTACAATCATAAAATAAAACGCTTAATTCTTGCCGACCGGTTCTAACTTTCTTAATGGATACTTTAAAAATACTTTTTTATTTTGTTCATACTGGCGTTTACCCGCTGGGACCATATTTCCGGGTATGATACTTTTTAAGTGCATTTCAATAAGAAAAGTAAGAACACTCGGCGTTCTAGATAAGCTATTTAGCCACATCAACAAACGTTGGGTCTCTTCGATTTTCTTTTAGGTATATAATAAAACTGTAGTTATTTGTTTTTATATATTATGTTTTAACTAACAATTTACGACGATCTTAATCAACATTTTTAAGTCGTAATCTCGAAGAGAGGTACCGAAACCATGATGTGTTCTTTGAAACCGAAAAAAAGTAAGTTAAATTGTATTTACTTTATAATATTAAAGATGACTCTCAATATATTGTAAAAAATATAGGTATTGTTTTATTTTTAACTTTAGTTGAATTTAATTTTAAATGTAGTTCGATAGAACTATAGAAGGCTATCAGTATACCATGATCAACTATTTCCCACGATAAACTGTCAAAACTAAAGTTGATGGACAAACATTCTGAACTATCTGTAGAAAGTTGGAACTCGATATGAAGTTTCGCCAGTTGTGTAATCTTGTTGATTGGTCACTTGTCGGACTTCTTCGTAGGGTTGGTACAAGCATTTCTATTTGAAACAATCACATCTATGTTTTAATGGTGATTGTGTTCTTCTAGAACATAAACTTGGTCATAATATATTATAATACTTGGTTTACAACCATCTTCTTTTTGAAATTTTTATCCAAAGTGTTATCGTACTATGTTGGATACATATTTGACCAATCGTCTGTACCCGATATACCTACCTTTATTTATAAGATTTAAAAACTAATTAAGAACAATTGATTCCATATAGTTTTAAATCCAATCAACGGATAACCAATTGACATTATGACCAATATTATTCTTAGTTATATGAGACAAAATATATAGTTTTTTAGCCCTGTGAAAACTTTATAGATGGTGTTCTTTGGGATAACTTCAATGATTTACTCCAACTACTCCAATTATACACTTACTCACGTTATATTGGGATATGTTCCTCGGTTCCTCAAGGTGGTCTTAAGTTACGGTGGATTGAAAACGGAACATATTGCATAACAATATTATGTTATTTAATAACCAATTTAAATTAAATATCGTAGAAAAAAACTTTGCAAATATTTTTTTTTTTTTAATTGGGACATTTCACACTGTTACTATTGGTTTAGGTGCTGCTTCAGCATGTTTGCATTAATAGTTTAATGTTCTTAATAGGGGGATTTATATTGGTATTATTAATAATAATAATAATTATTAATTACATTAGATAGGTACACAAAGATATAAAAAAATTTTAAAATCTTAAGATGGAAAATAATTATTAAGGATATACCTACTTACTTTTTTGTGCAGTTACTTTAATTAGTTTAATTATATAACAAGTAGTATGATATAGTATGTTCTAAATACTGAGCCCTTGAGCCTTGAGCCTTGAGCCTTGAGCCTTGAGCCTTGATTGTGTACGTGTGTGATGTATATTTACCCATGCGACCCATGCGACCTATACGGCCTACCGCCTGATCCGCTACGTGTGTGACGTATATTTACCCCTCCACCTGAACCCGTATCACGTTACCGATACATATTTTGTATATTTACCCCCACCTCCCCACTACCTTACGAACCGTTATGTGAGCTACATATATTTTATCAGTTATCAATTACACATTTATCCTGTAGACTCTTAGATATTATACTTAACAACAATAATAAACAATTTAAAATACCTATTAGTGAATAACACAATAATAACTGATATACATAATGAAATCTGTACCTTCCCACAAAATGCTATCATACCTAAAAAATTCTAAAAAACACCATCATTTAATAAACAAATTAAATTACCTATTATTGAATAACATATTAATAACCAATATAATATACTAAAAAATGTCTTAATCACTTACAAGTTAGACTCTTAGATAGCTTAATATTATATCTCCTACAAATAAAAATACCTATTATTGGAATAACACATTAATAACCAATATATACTAAAAAATACCTTAATCGCTTACAAACAATAATAATTAAGTAAATATAGTATTATTGAATAACACATTAATAACTGATATGCATCACATTTATCCTGTAGACTCTTAGATATTATACTTAACAACAACAAATTAAATACCTATTATTGAATAACATATTAATAACCAATATATATTAAAAAATATCTTAATCATTTACACGTTAGACTCTTAGATAGCTTAATATTATATCTCCTACCAATTAATGGACTTATCCACACCCGTCTTGGCTCTGCAACAGCCGACATTCATTCAGTCTGTTCTCAGTCTTACACAATTGTAATTCTCCTCTACGTTTATATTAGTCTTATACATTGTTATAAGCTTATAATTTTTTCAAGTCATAATATATTATTCTACTGTGTTTATTATTTTTCTAAGTCTTTGTAAATTTAAAGTGTTCTAAATTTTTCTAAGTCTTTATAAATTTGAAGTGTTTATTATTTTTAAAAACATGGCTGGTTCAATCGCTGACAACGCTACCTTATACAATGAGAAGAAGAAGGCTTTCACTTATGTACCACCATCACCTCCGGCTGAACTCATCGAGTCTACATCCTACACGTTAGACTTTACAGCTAGAAAATTTATAATTGTCGGTATCGATCCAACAGAACAACTTCAAACAGTTGTTATTTTATTAACATCATCACGTTATGTGAAAATTAGTATAGATTTTCTAAGACGGATATTCTCGCTTATGGACATTTTTTAGTATATTATATTGGTTATTAATATGTTATTCAATAATAGGTATTTAATTTATTATTGTTGTTAAGTATAATATCTAAGAGTCTACAGGATAAATGTGATGCATATCAGTTATTAATGTGTTATTCAATAATACTATATTTACTTAATTATTATTGTTTGTAAGCGATTAAGGTATTTTTTAGTATATATTGGTTATTAATGTGTTATTCCAATAATAGGTATTTTTATTTGTAGGAGATATAATATTAAGCTATCTAAGAGTCTAACTTGTAAGTGATTAAGACATTTTTTAGTATATTATATTGGTTATTAATATGTTATTCAATAATAGGTAATTTAATTTGTTTATTAAATGATGGTGTTTTTTAGAATTTTTTAGGTATGATAGCATTTTGTGGGAAGGTACAGATTTCATTATGTATATCAGTTATTATTGTGTTATTCACTAATAGGTATTTTAAATTGTTTATTATTGTTGTTAAGTATAATATCTAAGAGTCTACAGGATAAATGTGTAATTGATAACTGATAAAATATATGTAGCTCACATAACGGTTCGTAAGGTAGTGGGGAGGTGGGGGTAAATATACAAAATATGTATCGGTAACGTGATACGGGTTCAGGTGGAGGGGTAAATATACGTCACACACGTAGCGGATCAGGCGGTAGGCCGTATAGGTCGCATGGGTCGCATGGGTAAATATACGTCACACACGTACACAATCAAGGCTCAAGGCTCAAGGCTCAAGGCTCAAGGGCTCAGTATTTAGAACATACTATATCATACTACTTGTTATATAATTAAACTAATTAAAGTAACTGCACAAAAAAGTAAGTAGGTATATCCTTAATAATTATTTTCCATCTTAAGATTTTAAAATTTTTTTATATCTTTGTGTACCTATCTAATGTAATTAATAATTATTATTATTATTAATAATACCAATATAAATCCCCCTATTAAGAACATTAAACTATTAATGCAAACATGCTGAAGCAGCACCTAAACCAATAGTAACAGTGTGAAATGTCCCAATTAAAAAAAAAAAATATTTGCAAAGTTTTTTTCTACGATATTTAATTTAAATTGGTTATTAAATAACATAATATTGTTATGCAATATGTTCCGTTTTCAATCGATGATGTGTACATAAGTGCATTTAAATTACTTCCGGATAAGTTTTACTTTATTAATTAAGACAAAATCCATGAAAAATATGTAATTTCAAGTTAAAAAGTTAGTTAACTAAACATGGTTGATAGTATTATACAGCAATAGTTAAACACAAATTATGTTATTAGAAGTTATTCGCAGAAAAAGTTCACATCTAATATCAAATTTAAAACAATATTTAATAATAATAATAATAATTGTTAGCTGCTCAATGAGTAACATATGTTTGGCGATGAACGTAATGCTCATTGCAAACTCTTGTAGACATTAAAGTAAATTGTTTTAAAGTTTATAAAAATAAAGAGATGTGAACATAATGAAAAATAAATACTGAAAAAGTTTTTAAAAATGTCCAAAAACAACATTTTCAAATTAAGTGATTTAAGATTTAACCTGAAATGCTGATGAGATAAAATATCCCTGAAGTCCTTTTAGAAAAAAAAGTGAATGTTTGTTTATGTCTCATTACTTTCATTAATGGAAATTCTATCAGATTCAATAAAGGTTCAGATTTCAGGTGATTATAATTTTATAAATTAATTTGTTTTTTATTATTTTTAAATTTTCATGAACAAATTAGTACTTAAAGAACAAAGTTTTGTTAATAGTTGTGCTGTTAATTATTTACAAAATTGGAATAATCTTTATTATTGTTTAAAACGTTGCTTAAAAATGTAAAAATAAATACATTCATGAATTGGTCGGGACTTGTTGTTTTTACTAAGTCTAATGAAATTAATAAATAATAATACATTATTTTCGTTTAAGGTGACAAGTGAATATCATAGTTTTGGGTGTCAAAAGTTGAGAATTCATCGGACTTAAAAATTAGGTATATATAGTGTAAAAATAAATTCTTGATAAATTCATAATTATTGTCATACATGACACATTCTTATGCACCAATTCTCAGACTTGAAATAACATCATCAATGTCATGTGTAATAAATAATACATACTTAGTATGTGACGTTAATAATAGTTTATATTAGAAAATAATGTTGTTGTATATTATGTTTAACCGTCAAAACTAATTAATTTAATAAACATTTGATAGAAATATTTGACAACATTTAAAAATAGTATTAAATATTAGTTCTTCATTTATTTTCCTTTGATTACAGTAGTAAGAGCACGGATTACCTATAAAGTCATTCACGTTTCACGTATGCAATAGATGATCTTATCCGTCATTGCATTTGTCCAAGATTGTTTCATCTTTGTTATATAATTTTATGTTTTGATGGTTTTCATTAATGTAGTTTTAATGATAATAATTATCCGTAAATACCCATAGGGAAATCATAACAATTTTCCCAAAGTTATCAACTCTATGACTAGTGTTGGTTGGATGAATCTAAATTACATTATAACAATATGTTACAAATAATTATTTTTTTTCTGTTCTATTTAAATGGAACTAATCGATAACCTCAATTCAAACTTTATAATTGAGACAATTTAATGAAAAAATAGTATTTATCTAATATGTTTAATTTTGTGTATTTTCTTATTTCCTCGTTCAACTGTTATCTCACTAATTAAAAATAGTCGATAAACTCTTAACACATAATAATATATTACATGTAGCTAGAATTTTCAAATAAATTAAGTCATAATAAAGATATTATCGCTAAAACATCGATAGTGTTTATTTTTAAATTGTTAGTAAAAGTATAAATATATATAAATATTTTTAATTGTTATTGGGACTTATTTGTTTTTATCGTCATATATTGGTTTAGTTGTTTACTAACATCGAATCTAAAAAGGAGAAATTATTGATAGTACTTGTAAATGAGTAATGGATATTTAAAAAAAAAATGTCGGACAGTAGCCCTCCAATTTCTTTTGGCAGAAAAGTTATAATCTATAATTTTTTTTTAAACTTTATTTTCTTTTTTTACACAATGTATCGAATAATTATTTAAAATGAGTGTAAGTGCTTTACGGTTGGTATAGCTTGATAGGAGGGGGTGTGAAGGTTATTCGGCTGTTTCAGTTATTAAAAAAAATAATAATTGAATGTTAGTTGTTTTTTATATTTATTATTAAAACTATTATATTTTAGTAACAATGAGATTATTGGAATCAAGACGTGCCAATTAATTAAGTAAATAATGATATGTCTTAGTTTTTACGTCAATTTGACATTTTGACATGTTAATTTTTAGGAGTGTGGGTTTTTCATAAATACTTCGAGATTCATAGTAGACATTGTAATGCGATTTGCGAGTATATTGAATTGAATTTGGTGGTCACCAAAAATGTCAAGTATAACATAGATACAATATGTATAATCAATTATTATAATAAGGTTAACGGCACATTATGTGATGATTGTATTTTTAATCGTTTACAGAAGAAACATGTTTGAAAACATGTTGTCATATTTTGTATTAACTAAAAGTATTAATTTTTATTATTTGTTACGAATGAGTCAATTAAAACTTAAATCACAAATAAATAATTTGTAGTAATGATTTTGATTTTATAAGACAGGCTTTCATGTCACAGCTTGACAAAACCTTTTAATATATCAATAAGCGCAGTAACTGTGTGACGACGTTTTCAAATGAGTTTCTTATATTTCTTATATTAAATTATACGAAGAAATTGCTGAACACGAGAATGGTGAGGTATAAATTGAAATTGAAATTTTGAAACAGGTCTTCTATAGTTGAATTAAGTTTTGTCTCCACAGTGAATAACTTTATTTAATACTTTTGATTGTGGTATTAAGAATCTACTGTAGCTATCAAGATTTGTTTTATTTTTATCGGGAATTTTTTTGCTTAAGTATTAAATTATTCTTCTTCTTCAGGCCTTTAGAGGATATTATAAATATATAAATATATATAGGTACATACAACGATATTCAAAATTAATGTTGAAAACAAATTATGATATCTATTGATTCGTGTAACATAAGATTAGCGTGATGTGATTGTCCAAAACATTTTCGTCTTGCGAGACTTGATAGTTATTGATTTTTAGAATGATTTGTTAGAGAGAGAGAGAGAGAGAGAGAGAGAGAGAGAGAGTGAGGGAGAGAGCTCTAAAATATATTTTATTATTAACCCAATAAAAAATTGAATTTGATAATAGTACGTTTTAACTTTTCAAGTCATGAATCCAATAAAAAAAAATCCATTTTCATTCAACTAATATCAGCAGCCTAAGACGAAGCAGAAACGCACCTAAGTTAGAAAAAAAAGTTTTATTATTGATGTCTGGATATAATATTATTTTTTGTAGCTTTGTGTATATTTTGGGTGAATGTTTAATAACTAATTATCTGTAAGAATATTGTACTGTAAGTCGGGGTAGAGTAACTTGTACTTATCTCTTAGCTTGTTTTATCTTTTTTTTACGAAATTTCTCTGACTATAATATTATAGTCTGGTGGTATTTTTTGAATTATCAAATTATTTATTATATGGGTATTATTTTAATTATATTTTTTCGTACTGTAAAGCTACGTCTATTTTTATAGCCAATTTATTTTATAACGCATGATGACATAAATTAACGTAACGGCAGGTCAACACTAAAAATATGCTGAGAATCAATGCTTACAACGATAGGTTATTTTACATGACAGTTACGGTTTTCAAGTATGAGATGCCGGAGATGGTTACATAGTTGTAAATACATTTTTAATTAAAGTTAAATTTGATTGTACAGGTCCGTTTTTCTTATGAAGTTGATGATATTGTAGATGTTTCCTGTGTTTGAACCTAATGCTCTGGATACGATGTTGTATTTTCTGAGGTCACTAATAAGACTAAGACTAAGACACTAATACAGATAATTTGTATTAAACTAAAATTTAAAAATATATTATAATATATAGGGGTACTATCTACTATCATAAACCACTTACAAATATATAAAGTTGGTAGAGAGGTGTAGAAAACATTTTTATACAGACGACTAAGATAAACAAAAAATAAAATATTACAGTCTTCTAAAAATTTGGTCCTAGCTACCCCTATACCCCACTCCTCCGTACCCACCAATATCACACGATAACAGGAAACCAAGTCTTATGCCAAAGATAATCATGCTATTCGAAATTTTAATACTGATAATATAGCAGCCTACAGACGAATGATAATTATAAAACTATCGAATAATGCTTACAACACTTATCGCACAATGAATACCTAATGATACTTAATAATAATATTATAATTACTGTGGTAGTAGTGGTAAAATGCAGTCAGACGTAATAGATTTACACCTATCACGATTCACGACCAAGACAATAGATTGTTACCACCACCGTTGCATCTTTTTCATTTCCTTATTATCTATAATGCATGCAATTATCACAATTCACATTTATGAATTATTTACTGTTGCAACCATGCATAAACCATAATATTATAATACAAAAAAATATATATTATTTTTTAATCACAGAAAAATACATTTACCGTGGTTGTATATAGGGCTTAAGACCGGTAACCGGTTTGCAATGAAAACCGATAATTTGAGAATCGAAAACCGATAACCGCTTTTAGTTTTGGAATGCTGGAAGCGACTATTGGTCATCGGTAATCAAAGTAAATATCTAAAGATTAACATGAAAGCGGTTACATTATTAAACACACCGTAGTTAAACAATTTACAGGTTTGTGTACTACAGACATTTTTTATGATAAATGGAAATAATTTTTTTTGAGTATCGAGAACAAAATTCATTCTTAGTTTTAAAATATATTTAAAAACTATTTTTAAAAATGAATCGTATAATTATTCATCAAACTCTAGTTACAATAAATGAACAAGAAAAATAACGGTGGGTAAAAAAATTGTTGTAAACTTCCTGTAGTTTTCTTTGAATATATTTGAATTCGTCAAAAATATTTATGTTTATTTGTGACTTATATTTGAATGGATAGATGCATTATACAAAAAGTTATAAATTAAGTAAAAGAAAATAATTCATTGGTCTAAAAATATTTGATCGTGTTCATGATTAAAACTGCATAGAACATACTAATAATAGTTTCTTAAAAGTACAAACTGCATTATATCATAGTAGTATGAAAATAATTGTTATTATACAATTTATTAAACCTATACGGTTATGTTATACTAGATAAGTGTAAGAAAGTTTTTAAATTGTAATGATAATATCCAAGTTAATAAAACTCAAATTGTGTTTGATAAGAAAATAACCTAATAGGTAAATATTTACTCAAATCGTAATTTAGAAGCGAATAACGATTATTTGATTTTGAAAATTTTGAGAGAATCTCAACTGCAGTTGTGTATTTATGTTTTAAATAACTGAATACATCACTTTAATAGTTTATTTTATACAGAACGTAGAGGAAAAACCGTAATATTAACATTTTGATGTTCGCGACAAGGAAACAATTCATCGTAGAATGATGTGAATGAAGTACGTAGAATAATTTATCCAATAGACGAAATCGCTTGTTATACTTTTAACTGAATTCTTCCTATTAAGGACTATTATACAGTTTCCATAATATCTTTTTTATACCTTCCTTCTAAAATATGTTTATAGATTAAACAGACGGGACATTTTTCAGTTAAGGCGTTACGATATTTGGAACTTTGTTACGTGTTAAATATGATTTTTTTATTGTGGTGAGGTGTAACTAATGTTATATGTGAATACCTACTAAAAGACTTGATATTTTCAAAGAATATAGTTAATAGCTATAATAACTATTATTCTTATCCGTTTGTGATCTGTTCCATTCGAAAAGATATGATGATAATTTTTTAATGAACATTAAATTGTAAATCAGTATTAAGAATAATAAGTAATAAGTTGTATGTAACTTCAGAAGAGATAATTGAAACTATTTCATTATACCTTAAAATTAGCAATTCCGAACATTTTTAGCATGACACTATAGTTGTAGGCTTTCATGCCAATGGATTTCACTGTTTTGTTACATTCCTTTGAAGATATTTTAACATTGTTTAGTACCCTTTATATAAATTAAGGCTTCAAACCAAGATTCTAAACTCAATTCAGAATCGACAAACAATTTAGAAAAGTGATGTTACCGGTGTGATGTTTAAATGTTTTATAGAAAAATTGGGTCATAGGAATAGTTTTATTTATAAACATTTAATGTTACTTTAACTACACAACTCTACAAATCATTATTCAGTTTTATATAAGTAATTTTTAAAGGAAAACATATTTTTAATAATGGGATAAATCAATTTTGCAGTTAATGTAAAATGTATAGTAAACAACTTTATTATTTTAAAGTGTAGGTATTTTGAATCTACAAATTTTATGTAAAATATGCAAACATTTATTTCGTATTGTATTTACATTAATACATTTAAAAAAAAATGCTTTAAAAAAGTGTAATAACTGACATAACTTATCAGTCAGTAGGTACTTAAGTTTTGTGTAAAAGAGTAAATACTAAATATATATAATGAACGGGATAAGTAATATGCAAACATTTCTCCCCACGGTACCATATGAAACAAGTTCATTATGAAGATCTTCATTTGAGAAATCGTTCCAAAAATATGAACTGTAAATATATTCTAATTTAAATAACATAATATTATGCCAAAAGTCCAAACTTTACGATTATTTTACCATGACATAATTATAATTTGTTATTTTTAAGAATGTTACGTAGGTATTTAATAACCATTAATCGTCATCGTAAAATATTAACTTACGATTAACTTTAGTATCGATCGATAGCTTATAGGTAGGTACATAAAATGAATATTTCTAAGTTAATGGCCGGGTACTTTTTTTAGGATTTTAAGTTAATATTCATAAATCTAGTATAAAATAAAATTGACTTAAAATTAAGATTTATATTTTTTTGTGGTAAATATGAAGTATGTTTATTTTATTAAACTAAGTTTTTTTTAATTACTTTTAATTATTTTAAGTTATTTTTATTTATCACCTTTTTATTATGTAAAATAGAGGCCAGATACTATTATGTTTTCAGTTAACTTCTTTATATTATACGAGAAATAACATAATTTAAATAAATAATTTTTTTTTTTTTAAATCTATACAAATTTAATGTCAGATTAGTAGTACATACAAATTGTTATAATTGTGGGTATAGATATCACTATATACTTTTGTCCAATTCGTATATTTCGTAATTTCTCGTAATACCTGCTGATCGTATGTAGTTAACCCTGCAATCTCCATATTTTATCCATAAGTTATTCAATTTATGCATATGCTAATTACTGCAGTTTAATCATTTCGTTTACCTACGTTTATTTTGGAAATGTCTGATTCCATCCATTATCACTAAACCAAATTCTTTTACGTAAACTCTGTCGTTGATAAAATATAAAATATTTTATGTTTGATCGATGACTGTATCTCTGTGCACTCTGCTTACTTGTAGTGTATATAGCTTAGGGATAGCTGCAGATCAAATATACGACTATAACGATGAATGCACAAAAATGCACTTGGAAATTCGGCCAAATATGCAGCATCGCCTTACCACGTAACCACATGGCTAATTTTAAGGAGTGTCTCATTTATCAAATATCTGTAGTGGCACTTTCAATACGAACAAAATATGTGTAACTAAAAAATCGTACCTAATCCTTTAAATTACATAATGATAATGTGTTCATGTGAGGTAAAAATAAATTAACTTATGCATTCGATTAAAAAAAATAAAACTGCCTTTGAATATTATTGTTGTGAAAAATTGCACCACTGTAATATAAACTACATCTATTTTTATATAGTAAATGTATATATTGTGTGCTCGCTTGCTATAATACTCCTAAGAGTAATATGCACACCTTTTTAAACTTCAATATTTTAACCTAACCTGTAGTACTTTAAATTGTTTTTTTTTTTTAATTCAACGTAACTATTTCTAAATTATATTTTGGCTTACATAATGACATGCAAATAATATTATTTACTAAATTTCAAGATCATGAAATAAATAAAGGTAAATTATACATTTTACTATATTATTTATTCGTGTTATATTTCATAATATTTGGTTATTATTGAATTAAAAATTTTAATTTTGTAGATAATTTAGGTTCACGATACCTACGATATTATTTTCATTTTAACAAATAGTATAAAACAAAGGATGTATACAAGTTCTTACAAGATGCGTGGCATGTAAAATAAAATACGTGTAAGCTCCAGTATACGAGTATAAATTAGATATTACGTAAGTCCATAATGTTCCAACACAGAGTTAGATAAATTTCCTCCACACTTTATTCAGAATTAGGTTTGACAACTCGTGGTAATTTATGTGGTTAAAACTTGCTTTTTTTGTGTTTCCGATTATATGTCAAATTATAAATGTATAAATAATATCAATATAAAATATACAGTAGAAATAGGATAATGTTACTTCAAAGAATCTCGTATAGTTTAGTTATATTAACCGATGGGTTGTATAAAACAGAAAACAATAAATAAAGGAAATCCAGATGGGATTTTAGATTTTTGGAGTATAAACCGATATGCCGTGTTGACGCTTTACTGTGTACTAAATGATCTACACTGTATATTAAGTTATATATGAAGTCACAAATTAATGGATACGTAAAAAAAAAAAAAAATTTCAAAAGAATAATAAAGGACCAAAGAAAATCAATTTAAAAAATGACTAAACTAAAAAACAAATCAATGTATTTTAATTATTTATGCAGTTTTAATTGTAACAACACATAAATATATTTTTAATGTAATTCTATTTAACCAAGCACACAAATACAAATCGATTTTATGCACACCATTAAGTATTAATAACTACCGTAAGCTGTCTAATAAAGCAGGAAGAAAATTGGTTTATTAATAGTTCTGTGTTGGAAAATTCAGAACTAAAATTTAAAATTTTTAGGTAGTTTAGGGTCTAACATAATATTACCTATCTAGTTTTTGCTCATACAGGAACTTAAATACGTAGGTATTTTTTACCTGCTATGTGCCACGTAGGAGTATTTCACTTCCCAAAAACAACTGTTTAATAATATACTATAAAATACTTATCATATTTTATTTTTATTTCAATAATTTATTTAGATATAAAAATAACTATTAATAATTTATGTTGGTGTATTAGTACTTTTTGGAACAGGTATAATTTTAATTATTTCTTCAGATTTCGGAATGTAGTTTAAAAGTTAAAAGCTTCACTCTGTACAATATAGGTATACTATATAATATCACTTGGGTTACTTATATATTTAGTTATTTTACAACGCCTACAACAAAGTTTAAAGGATATTATCTCGGTTTATAAATTAAAACATTTAAACATATATGCACCCACATTCAGTTTTGTTTATATGTAAATAAAAATAAATTTGGGAGGGACAAATTTTCGATACCTGAATACATTATAATGTTATTAATGTTGCCTAATATCTTGTAAATAGACTTTACACTCGAATCGACATAAAATACACGGCAATATTTCCTTTTTTTCCCCAACTCATTTATAATTGCGTTTTAGTAGAAAGAATTAGTGATAAGATCTTAATGGGGAGAAAAAGGCTCTGGAAAAGAATCAGCAGTGACTCGGGCAACAGCCATGAGTAGGTAGTAAAAATGGGGGGGGGGGGAATTAATTTTCCTTACTCCGGAAACCGCGGCGGTGCAGTGTCGGCCGTTTCGCATGACATGTATTTTCCTCAGCTAAGGGAGTAATCGGTGAGTATTCCATGGGCAGGGGGGGAGAGGTGTTGCGAGTAGGGTAAGCAGACATGTCAGAGATTTAATCTGGAAAAACTTAATCGATTCCCACCCGCTCCCTTGAGAATTGACAAAAAAAGACTATTTGAGTATACGGTTGAAAGCCACCTCCTCCAATCCACATTATTTGCGTTATGTCGGCGTGGATGGGAAATAAAGTTTACAGTATACATCTGGTACGTGCAACAATGGGACCCGTTACACTTTGTCGTGCGAACGAAAACCGGAAATCGATTCTCGCAGATGATTGAATACGACAGAAAACATTGTAGGTACATCATCAACAAACATTATAATTCATTTTACTGATACATTTTTCTAGTAAGGTGTTCTTATATGTACTACCAGTTTACATTTTAGGGTTGGAGAGGGCTTACTCAATTGCCCGAATCGCTCAGATTGACTCCGAGTCGACATCTATACATGAGAACAATAAAAGCATTTATATATAGTGTTATTACAGTCACTGACCATCTTTTATCTGCAGTAGTTATTTTAAATTATTCTTCAAATTAAAAGTCAGTGAAAAACTAATGATTTGTGCAGTATTCCAGTTTTTACTAGCAGTCATAAAACTACCACCTCAACAATCTTAAAATATTTTTAATAACAACCAAGATACGCGGCTTACTAGACATAGGTATTAATTTTAGGTTTATATTTAAAAATTATCAAAAATCTTTGTATTAATTAAAGAGTACTACTTTATGTTATCAATAAGAAATACTGAAAAACAGTACAACTGATAAATATTTATTGCTTTTTCCATACTAAGTTTATAAGTACTAAAATGTACCAAAACTATTAAATTTTATCTTTGCAATGAAGTTCATATCGTGTTTTGTAATAGATCACGAGTCTCGCTTACTAACATTAAGTGGTTATAGCGTCTGTTGGTGATGTGATTTACAATTCTTACGAGTCTACTGACTAGTTAGATAAAATTACAAAGATATATTGTTAAAATAGTATTTACAAAATAAGTTATTTAAAGTAAAGTACAATAAAAATAATGTTAATTATTTACTATTAAAAACTAAAAAATAATTTTGTAGATCGTTAATATACGATCTATATTAGCTATTGAACATTTTGATTGTAGCTCAGCGCGGTATAGGAGTAAGCAATGGCCGCTGCCATTAGTACTTGGATGGGTGACCACCCATTTAGTGCGCAAAAATCTTGCCACACATACAAGTATTGTCAACCGACCGTACCAACCATACCAATCATACTAACCGTTCCAACCGTTCCAACCGTTCCAACCCTCCCAACCGTTACAACCGTAACCCCTACTAAAAAAAGCTAATGGCCATAGTTGCCGGGCTCTAGATCAATAAAAAAAAACATTTTTAAGAGTTTTAGAATAATAAAAATCTAATTGTTACAAAAAAAATAAAAATGTTATTATCAAACCATATTCTAATTTAATACATTTTTATATGGGTATAACATAATATGAAGCAATATTATCATTATGCCACTTTATATTTTTTATTAATTCTAAATATTCGATTCATATAATCATATGTATAAAATCCTGTTTTTAAATCATAATAGTAACTATTTCAATAACTAAATTATAACTATTATTCTTGAATATAACTAAATAAATATTTTAATGAATAAGTTACATGCTTATTTTATTTAATATATTGTTTTGTGGGATAACATTATTAATATAGTAGTTTTTGTTATTTTATAATGCGAGAGGTGTTCAAATAGTTACTATAGTTCATCTATGTTGAATGTTAAAAATTATGCAAGAAATTCAAAATACTTTTTCAAAATTGTGCATTAGTAATCTATACTACAAGTTACTATTCTAGTAATCAATAGAAGTCTAATATATAGGTACATTAAATTTTATTAGTTTAAAAATTATTTAAAAATTATTTATAGAATTAACAATGATAATACCTTAAGGTAACTAAAAAGACAAGTTTTGGTTGATGATTAGTTAAATATAAGGTGTACATGATATTATATGTATTTTAATACAAGTTTAAAAAAAGATACCTTATTTTAATTAAAATTTAAAACAATAAATGATTGTAAATTTTATTGAAATTAATTAAATTTTCGAGATTAATTTTATAGGTATATTATGACGAATGCACACATTTGTTCGATAATTCCCAATACCTACTTATATGAGTAATATTATACGAATGATAGTTGAGTAGTATTATTAAGTGCATTAATTGCTATTCTTATTACACTTTTAAATCTTAACGTATTAGCATTATTTTTGAAACTAAATATTTTATATATATATTTATATTTTTAATTTTTGACAAATTCACATTATTCGTTGTAATCTTTATAAAAACGTTGATCTGTTGTTGAAATATCAACCTGAATATAATGTGTCATAGCATACATGACGGATACATTTTGTATTTAAAGTCTGTTAAATAGCTATTCGCATTTAAACATATTTTTTTTGAATACCTAGTAAGACATTTAAATATTAAAAATTTAAAGTTTTGATAACCTAGAAGATAATTTATTTTTACTTCTAAAAAATGTAATCAATTTATAGTCTCTTTTCGTTGAGAAAACTTTAATGATAATGTAAATTACCTATGTTAATAATTTGTATTATACATTTATTAACGGTTAGTACACTTGAATATGAAATAAAAATATGAAACTTAGAGAATTTAAGCCCAACAGTTATTTCCATTTATTAATCTGTGAGCGAAATTCAAATCTAACCATCACTATATAATATATATATTATATATACCTATTATACAGCTGATATTCAATCAACTTATCGTAATTTACCACAGATGTTTATTATGTTCAATGACCTGAACAATTCAAGCAAGTACCTACATGAGTTTATCGGTTTAAAAAGAAAAAAAAACATCTTATGATTTCAGTTTAATATTATATTGTATAGTATTGTTGTACTCGTGTATTAATAACGATGAAATCCTTTGACGTAAATATCCGGTAACCCGGTAAATGGTTTGTTTTTAATTGACACGTGACAATGTGCACATGACATACGACACAAATAGACAAACACAGGCAAAAAAAATAGATGCTGAATTGCACATACTTATATAGTAGATGCCTAATGATAAACATACATTTTATATTTTATTATGGATCACTCGAAGATTTTTATGTTGAAACCATAATTCGGAACAGGTGTCGCCGACAGGAAATACAAATGTATATTATTTTATATTTCTCATTTTGCTTCCATCCTTCCACGAATTACACGTTTTGGTTCGACGACAAAAGGGGTTGGCTGTGCTAAAGGAAATATTTACGAATTAATCAGCCACCGGGATAACGGGTTTCGTGCTCTTCATTTCCTCTGGGAAACAGGCCAAGTCAGAGCCACAGCCATAGACTAATGCATAAAAATGTAGGATTGGTGAAAGCTATATAAGCTTATTTACTCGAGCGCTCTAGCTGTACAGCTGGTAATGTTTTTTTTTTTTTATTATTTATTTATTTATTTGGTCATGTGTCCCCACAAGATATATGATCTGTTTTCTAGGGCGAGAAAAATACTACATTTCTACGGAAGTTATACATTTATCTCGCGATTTTTCACTTACATATTATATGTACATTTTTTTTTTTGTTAGTGGACAAATAAAATATTTTTATCTAAATGCTAAAAATGCCTACAATATTACATTTAATTCAATACACAAATTTTATCTGATGCTTAATTTTGGAAATGTTAGTGTTAATAACATCTTCCCCTCCAACCCAATTTTACGCTACTCGATATTTTCCTCTACAAAGAAAATCTATAAATTATAAATATGCTTTTATTAATAGTAACCATGCCAAAGAACTAACCATATACAATTTGGCCTCGCAGGTTAGAAATAAAATTTGTGTCCATGATACCACAAACATATTATTCATGTTAATATACTTTTTTTTGTGGTAAAATGGATATTATAGGATCACCCACCTGCCTCCTTTGCTGCAATCGTTCTCCAGTTAGTTCCCGATTTTATATTATAATTCTATCTTCTCTGTATCTTATTATTGAATTTCAGGCATTTCAGTCGAGGTAATCATCTTGTATCATTCGTATAAGTTATATCATTCCTTACTACTAGTACGCCACGCGTGATCAGACTATTTCACAATTTTCTCTTTGCGTTCTTCATCCTTTCTCGTTTTCCAGACACTTGTTCTTATGTCAGTGTACCTACATACCAAATATTCTCTAGAGTATTATCATCTCAAATATCAGTATTATGTTCTCATTTGTTTTGTGAAGTGTCTATGTTCACAAACCAAAAAACAAACATTATATAAATGCACAATACATATTTTAATACCCATTTGATTAGTACACACTTATTAGGTGCCTACATAATCTTTAAAAATTAAACAGTTCTTTATTTTTATATTTCTTAATACCTCATTAATATTAGATTAAATTATTGAACTTTATAGCTTATGATAAAATATTTTTAAAACTTTTCCTTCAGTATTGTATATTTGTATCCATGATAAAATAATAAATGTGTTTTACAGGTATTTTATTTCAGAAGGTATTTTTACTTATTAATAAATAATGCCATCGTCAGCAAGACTATACTTAGAAATTTGATAAGTTACGTAAATAATATAATATATTTAGTTTTAGTAGGTTACACTTTTTGTTTTTAAAGGTATTTAGTATCAGATATAATTTCGATAATATTATGGAATATAAATAATTTACAGACTAGTATTTAGTAATATTTGCATTAGTGCCAAAATAGGATTTGGAATGCTTGTCGTGTGATCTATATAATGTCATAATAATCACAACAATACCATTATAATATTATTATTATTGACTATTCGGTTCTAGTTTTGAAATATTCTATGATTAGGCTGATTGACGATTTGTTGAACTGTTTTGATTTTACATTATTATAAAATATAAATCATACTATTACACGCGCCCTCCTTTTGTTTATTGCGTGTATAGACATTTAATATATTTATGTGAATATGCGCGTGTTGGTGTTGTCTAATAACTTCATTCAAACAAAACATGTTTTTCATGATCAATTTGATGATCAATCGTTAAAATAAAAAAATAAGGGATGGGTTTATTCATATTATCAAATATATTTGACACCATTATAAATCAATTATGATGCTGTTAAATAACATTTCAGTTTAGTACATTTCATATTTCACAATCTGTTTTTAATTTTTACGATAACTGAAAATGATGGCGAATGGGTAGACGGTTGATAAAACTTGTGGGAATCCATCCAATGATGGAACTTCGTGGCATGTATTTGGATTTATTCATTCAACAGGTTGTGGCACCGTTTACGTTTTAGTCGTTTTTTGTGGTCACCAGGGATACTACGGGATAGGTTGGTGATGAGAAGGTGGTTAAAGTGAAGACGTTTTAGCTAAATTGTAGACTGTTAGAATCGAGAATTGCTTGTGAAGTGTGTGATTTGAGATTTAAAGGGTGCTTTTGTAATTTGACCGAGTTATTTGATCGGATAATTTTCAGTATTGGCTCGAGAAGAATCTCATAAAGAAGAGCAATATTTTGAACTACAATAATAATAATAATAATAATGTTTGGATGTATAATATTATGTAAAATACTTCTCAAATATAACAAGATTTTTCTATAAAAAAAAATGTTCCACAAACTACCACAAAATTCAACTAAACCATAACTTTAAATATTAAAAAAAAGAAAGGGCTATAAATTTACCAAAGTTAAAAGTTATCTAAATTCATAATGAATGCTTGTACAAAAATTATAAAAAATGGATAAAGATAATGTTGGGGGTACGATAGTCACCTACTTGGGTAAGTAAATATTTTATGTAAACATAGTGGTATAAATTAAGTGCTTAAGACGTAATCTCTACCGTTTTTAATAACATGACACGTAATAATATTAACTACCCTGTGCATAAAAATATTATGGCTTATAATAGATATACCTATTAATTTGTTATAGTCTTAAAGTTATTATCATAGAATTATTTGTATGAACTAATTAATTAATGTAGGTTCACAAACATTTATAATAAATAAAAATAGCACCTAATATTTAATAGACTTGAACTTTAATTTAAATCAGTTTATTTATGAATGATGATGATATGAATCAAGAATTAAACCAAAAGTCTACCACAAACAATTTTCTAATAAATCACAAAACATTGAATATGAAAATCTAATAAAATAGTATATATGTTATTTTAATTTACTCAATATTACTATAGGTAACACATAAGTGTAAAATAACAAACATTTTTTTACGTTTGCATGTATGATAAAATAGTTTCTATATCGTACCGTCAATCAAATTATGATCAAATCTAATTATTTAGAAAGTAGTGGAAACTAACTTGATTCTGAAATATTTGTCATGTGAATTCCAATGTATTTATTTATGTGTGTTTCACACACGTTATAATATTATTGACGTTATAAGTTAACTTTGCCACTATGCCAAACACAATGACGATTATCAGTGGAAATGCGAAAATTGTTATAGGTGCTAAGGTCTTATTTAATGTAACAAAATATGTTATTTTAAGTCAACGATATCACATATTATTATTCGATTTAATATTGAATAAGGGTAATTAACTTGAAACCTAAAACGATTTATAGATAATATATTAATACACGTCATATTATAATATAGTGTGGCGCTTCAATTGCATTTTAAATATCAAAGATTTAATTTATTAACTTGATAAACAATGTTATAAAATAATATCTTTATCGATATATGTAAAGCACAGTATATTTGGTACTGTTTAAAATAGCATAATAAGACTGGCAAGTGCATTAAATCTTTACAAGAGTAGACTAAATGTAAACTTACAGAAAAACCTTTTTACATTTTATATATTTTCGTGATTTTTGAATATTATTTATCATTTCAAAATGATCCCATATTGAGATTAATAATTGAAGGAAAAACTCTTAGTTGTATCAGATGAATTATTGGACTATTTCAGTTTTAAACTTTAACGATCTGTGATGTAAAAAAATTGAGATCTTAATATTTTCAATGACCAATAAAAAATTATACATTTGACAGTTATTGCCTTGAGAAATATTAAAAATATAGCAGATATTAAAAGAGTGAAAGATTGACGAACAGTAGTAAACAGTATTCTCCCACAATGTACTACTCATATGGCATTATATTGCATTTTGTTATATTCTTTACATATTTCAATATTAATTGTTCTTAATAATAAGAAAACATACTTTGAATGTAAAACGTTTAAGAGTAAACTTATTTACTTGATTACCAAATTTAATTTATTTCACTATGAGAAATCAAGTTGAATTGCAAAAGCAAAATATAGTTTAAAATATTAAAGTTTGAGTTATTATACAATCATGCTTAGTGATTGTTTGCTATATCCACCTAATTTATTTAAAAGCTTATTACATTTTAATGATTTTATTTTAGAAACAAATGTATGAATAATACACAAGCAATTACAGACATATTGCAATTATTATTGTTCCATCAATATTAGAACTGTGGCTTGGCGCTGCGCGTTGGCTGCTACCAGTCGCGCTATGTGACTGAGAGTAAGTATCGTTTGCTGCTTCTAGTTCCTGGATGGGTGACCACTAAGGTTTGAAGTAGTAAAACCTTGCCAGACTTACACGTGTTTGCTAACCGGAACCTTTAAAATATTAAGAACCAGAACCGAATCCTTTATTTGTTCAATAAAGTACTGGAGTTAAACAGGAATTCTTAAATTTAATAGGTTCTATTAGGTTCAAAACTAAAATAATTGTATTTATCATAATTTAGTAGTATTACTATATTGTGTATTAACACTACTAACTATACATATATGGTCATATGAGTTTTCTAATATTTTTCATACTATTAACTATACGGTAATAAGACCTATACAAAACCCGCATTCAGGATACGTATCTAAAATTATTATACTTTCCAGTACCTAAATTATCGGGAACCCTTATCGAAATTATTTTGAACTGATACCTATATATATATATTTTTTATCAAAAAACCATAACCGAACCGCAGCATTTATTTTATTTTTGAAGAATTAGTACCGGAACCGATACCGATATTTATTTTCAAAAATGTTGTCATAATTAATAGTGACTTGAAATTATATGATATTATTTATTTTTAAAGACTTAGATATAATGATTGTGTACTGTTAAAACGAGTCATGAATCTTGTTCTTGAATCTATCATATATACCACAGACAAATACAAAATAAATATATATATTATGTTGTGAATCACTTTCAATATTTGAATGAATTGGAGGAACGCGCCTGGTATAATTAATATAGATACAATTATAGTTACATAATATATACTTTGACTCGTCAAGAGGTAAGTAAGAAAAAATTCCAAAAGCAGTCTCATAAGAAAACGGTAGTTACTCCAATTTTGTAATTTATAAAATCAAAATAAGAACATTAGAAAGACTAACATTTTTTTGAAACAAATTGTAAAATAAAAATAGTTTTAATAAATCGAAAAGAATTTATTTTATTTTAATTGAATTTTGCTAAAAAATAAATAACTTTTATGTTGCAAATAAAATATTCTTAAGTGTGACTAATAAAATATAATTTATTGGAATAAGTGATAAAAAATAAATTTATTTTATTTTAATGGGAATTCGACGTACTGTAACCGTTTTTATTTTTTTTACACGTTATAACTATGCCAGCTGACACATTTTATAGTAAACTCGAATTGTCGAGAAAAAAATATAACCTTTGAGAACGGATAGTGAAAATCTGTAATCTTCAATTTTAAATATCAACAATATGTTATAAAAATGTATTAACAAACATAGATTTTGATGAAATAAAAAAGTAAAAACTCGATAGCATATCAAATAATAACAGTTTTGATTTTTAATATTATATATATTTATATAATTATATATAAAAAGAAAAGTTTGATAAATTTGTATTTCTTGTATTTTAAATGAGTGCAGAATGTATAGCTCTTAAGACAGTTACAAATATAAATTGGTTTTAAAAAATGTGTGTTTATCAATTTTGTATTTCTTATTTTTTTTATTAATTAAGAGAATATTTACAATATGTGTACAGTGTATATACATAAGATACTATAAATAATAAAGTAAATGATACATATATAGGATGGTTAGACTGACAGGATGATTACCTAAAAAGTTATTTAAACATTTTTTTAGGATTTATTTGTCAATGGGCCATATAATCTTAAGACTTGAGCCGATGAGTGGAATTGCCAGACAGGGTTATGGAAGAAAGATTGGGTATAAGAGGGTAAGAATGATGTTGAAAGTGTTTCAGTGCTTGTAATTGAAGTGTGTAGCCAGTATTTGTGGCTAGCTCAGGTATTTTTGGAATTTTAATTTGCAAAAATTACCAAACCAAGTTAGTATAGAAGATAATAATATGCGTGATGGTGAAAAGTTTCAAGCACTAACAATAAATATTTTTAATGTTTTTTGTCATAGTTATATAGTGTTAATATATCATAAGATCAAACAGTTAATTTGTATAGGTAAATACATATTTACTACATATTTACCTTTATATTTTTGTGTAGAGTTCTTTATTAATTGAACTTATAAAAACGAGATATAACTTACGTATCTATACCGCTGTACGGTAATATACGGTAATAGTTACATACCTATATCTAATAACTAAATAGTAAATGGTACCTATATGACATGTGCCATGTGAAACACTACTCCTATGTTGCACCTCGCGTTCATAGAGCATCAGAACAAGTCAGACAATAAATACCAACAAAACTTTGGTTAGTAAATTATTAAAAAGATTTAATCAAACTGCTCAAATAAAATAACCAAAAATAATTCAAATAACTATCTTAGAAATTTAGTCGAATAAAATCTTATTCGAATACATTTTTATTCGAATAATTATCTAGATAACATTTTGCACAACTCTGTCTAACAACGCTCTCTTTACACTTTTACTTTTGGTGATTTTAGATCTTTTAAAGTTTAATTACATCTATGATCCATGTGTCTTTGCTTATAGGGAAAAATATTTATGTGGGCAATAATTTAAAATGGCAATTTAATGAAGTATATTATATTTAGTACTTGTAATGGGTTTTGTGAAAGCGGTTCTTTTATATCATAGGGTTTACATTTAGTTTTTTAAGCTTTCAGTTTCAGTTTCAGTAGCAGTAACGGTAAAATTTTTGAAAAATTGAAAACCTATGTTTTAATTGGTTACAATATGAAAAATCTGAATAGTTTTAATTATGAAAAAAATATCCTTAAAGTAGGTACCTGTCAACATTATCTTTACCTTTAATGGCATGATGTGGCGCTGTCACAAGGGTAAAGAATCCCTCTGCCTTCCAAGCAAATAATATGTTATTAATAAATATTTGCACATTATTAATTTATTGTATATTATTAACGAAGTCCATAGATAAAGCAAACACAATGTAGTTTTAATTTAAAAATGAACTGAAATAGGTAGATCTGAATTTAAAGACATATTTAACTTATATTAAAACAAGTTTCAAACTTTAAATATTTACTTGGAAATGCGTGGTATGTCAGTATGAGTTTATCTCACTAATTGAATATAGTTTAAAAAAAACTAGAATATTCATTATAGTAGTTGAAAATGATATAAAATTAAAAAGTTAAGTTCAACTGTATTATATAGGTACAATTAATGCATTTAAATTGCTTTTAATTTTTTAATTATTTAATGGTGAAAACTTTTATATCAGAATATATTCCAGAATAATTATAAAAAACAATGTTGCTTATTTCAAATATTATTTCTCTACCTATAATAAGATAATATATCAGCTGACTGCCTGTCAATTAGTGTCGTACGTTATTATTCAAATACATTGTATGATACATTATAGTTAAAATTCGATGTAACAAAATATTTCTGAGTAAAAAAAGATGATTTAAACATTTTTTAAACTTAAGGTTGATATCCAAATATTTACAAATTTTCTCAACTGAAGAATATATCGCTTTTTGCAACACTACAGATCATGTTACTAGTATACCTGTACCAATAGTAATTTATTTTACTTATAAAACTGTTTTTTTTTTATACAGTGTGTAAACGGTAATGGAGAACACTCAATATTTTTGCGTAGAGACTTTATTAATTGAACTTATAAAAACGAGATATAACTTACGTATCTATACCGCTGTACGGTAATATACGGTAATAGTTACATACCTATATCTAATAACTAAATAGTAAATGGTACCTATATGACATGTGCCATGTGAAACACTACTCCTATGTTGCACCTCGCGTTCATAGAGCATCAGAACAAGTCAGACAATAAATACCAACAAAACTTTGGTTAGTAAATTATTAAAAAGATTTAATCAAACTGCTCAAATAAAATAACCAAAAATAATTCAAATAACTATCTTAGAAATTTAGTCGAATAAAATCTTATTCGAATACATTTTTATTCGAATAATTATCTAGATAACATTTTGCACAACTCTGTCTAACAACGCTCTCTTTACACTTTTACTTTTGGTGATTTTAGATCTTTTAAAGTTTAATTACATCTATGATCCATGTGTCTTTGCTTATAGGGAAAAATATTTATGTGGGCAATAATTTAAAATGGCAATTTAATGAAGTATATTATATTTAGTACTTGTAATGGGTTTTGTGAAAGCGGTTCTTTTATATCATAGGGTTTACATTTAGTTTTTTAAGCTTTCAGTTTCAGTTTCAGTAGCAGTAACGGTAAAATTTTTGAAAAATTGAAAACCTATGTTTTAATTGGTTACAATATGAAAAATCTGAATAGTTTTAATTATGAAAAAAATATCCTTAAAGTAGGTACCTGTCAACATTATCTTTACCTTTAATGGCATGATGTGGCGCTGTCACAAGGGTAAAGAATCCCTCTGCCTTCCAAGCAAATAATATGTTATTAATAAATATTTGCACATTATTAATTTATTGTATATTATTAACGAAGTCCATAGATAAAGCAAACACAATGTAGTTTTAATTTAAAAATGAACTGAAATAGGTAGATCTGAATTTAAAGACATATTTAACTTATATTAAAACAAGTTTCAAACTTTAAATATTTACTTGGAAATGCGTGGTATGTCAGTATGAGTTTATCTCACTAATTGAATATAGTTTAAAAAAAACTAGAATATTCATTATAGTAGTTGAAAATGATATAAAATTAAAAAGTTAAGTTCAACTGTATTATATAGGTACAATTAATGCATTTAAATTGCTTTTAATTTTTTAATTATTTAATGGTGAAAACTTTTATATCAGAATATATTCCAGAATAATTATAAAAAACAATGTTGCTTATTTCAAATATTATTTCTCTACCTATAATAAGATAATATATCAGCTGACTGCCTGTCAATTAGTGTCGTACGTTATTATTCAAATACATTGTATGATACATTATAGTTAAAATTCGATGTAACAAAATATTTCTGAGTAAAAAAAGATGATTTAAACATTTTTTAAACTTAAGGTTGATATCCAAATATTTACAAATTTTCTCAACTGAAGAATATATCGCTTTTTGCAACACTACAGATCATGTTACTAGTATACCTGTACCAATAGTAATTTATTTTACTTATAAAACTGTTTTTTTTTTATACAGTGTGTAAACGGTAATGGAGAACACTCAATATTTTTGCGTAGAGACCTGCTATTTGAATTCTGTTTTTTTGTCAGTTGTTATGACATAAAAATACACATTTTCATGGTCTTTGAATTTTTTTTACTTAACTAGTCATGCGCATGCGCATGTCAACTTTTTTTTTTAAACGGCAACCCCCTGCTTTAACCGCTAACTATTTTTTGCCTATTTTTTTTAATCAATTTTGGTAGTTTAATCAACTTTCTAAGTCCAAAATTGACCAAGTTACAGCAATTAAAAAAAAAAAAAAAAAAAATTAGAAAAAAAATGCGCTCGATTTTCAGCTTTTTGAGTGTAACTCTGAAAATAATTATTTTAGGATTGTTAAAGATTGACATTTTTAAAACTATTTATTACGGTGATATTCATACGTTATTTTAACTTCAATTACTGAATAATTTTCTCTTTAATTTGTGTATAAATCATAACTTATTATAATAGAAAAAACGTAAATTAGTATGTTGTTTATTTCTTTACATTTAATGGATCTATTAGAACATATTAATAATTAATAACAAATTCAATTCTTATTTAAGTTACCAATTTATTAAGTTAAGAAAAATCTAAAAAAAAAAAAAATCTAATGCATTTTTTTCTAATTTTTTTTTTTTTTTTAATTGCTGTAACTTGGTCAATTTTGGACTTAGAAAGTTGATTCAACTACCAAAATTCATTAAAAAAATAGGCGAAAAATAGTTAGTGGTTAAAGCAGGGTGTTGCCATTTAAAAAAAAAAGTTGATATGCGCATGCGCGTGACTAGTTAAGTAAAAAAAATTCAAAGACCATAAAAATGTGTATTTTTATGTCATAACAACTGACAAAAAACAGAATTCAAATAGCAGGTTTCTGCGCAAAGATATTGAGTGTTCTCGATTACCGTTTACACACTGTATATAGGTACTTACTTTTCAATATTTTAACTTTTGTATTTCTTATTTTAAGGAATTTCCTGGAAATATTACTTCGGTTTTAATAATAACAATATTTAATAACTAATCGATTTTTTTTTTCGTACAAATATATATATTTTTACATGGACTCAATTTTGTTGTAAAAAAATAAAATAACATCTGTAAAATAGCATAGTATATTAAAATAAACGTTTTCGCTTTTATATTGCAGATAGGTATTATCTTCTAGAAGTTAATTTAATAATTTATTATCAACTATCATTGTACAGCCGTAACTTATACTTATTACTCATGAGCAGTGCTACAACTATATCATACAATGAAATACAATTACATCATAACCGTCTAATTAGATATACACAAACTGATTTAAAAAAAATCTACTAAAAAAATAAATATATTTTTAAAGGTATTCGAAATAAAATAAGAACGTTTGATACAATCACGTGATAAAACTAAAATATAAATCATAGAAAATGATATATTATAACTATTTATTATTTGCATGTTTGAAAAAAATAGTTATTATGAGTATTTTTATGAATGGTATATTGTGTTGGAAAAATTAGCAAACAAAGTATATCCCACACACGAATAAGAAGCATTTGTTATCAACAAGACGGAAACGATCATCAAACTTCGACAAAATTCGTCGCAACGCACAAACACCTTCTGGGCCCATTAATCACTCATAAATCGTTTTGACCGGTTGTCTTGTATCCCCTCTATGTATTTACTGTATTTACTATGTCAAAAGAAATAAACCGACCGCCTCTAAAACTTGTCAGTTCGGAAGAGTTGTCGGGATGCAGAAACTTTGGCCATGACTATTCCGTATATATTTACAAATAAATCACGGACCAGTGCCGTGTATAATAATAATAATATCTCAACTACCGCCGCTGAAGCAGTTGAAAACTGAGTAGAAATGTGTCACACGAAACAAAACGGATGACATTTCCAGATCTGAGTTTAATTAGTGCGGCGTAATACACACTCTCGGGCTAAAAGTTGACAGTCGCCGGGAGAGAGATATAATTCGAAAATCTATTAACAAATCAACGAACCAGGTGCCCGTATGTGCAAATTAAAAAAAAAAACTTGTAGGTATTCTCAAGATTATTGTGATGTGAGTTGCACCAATAGCACTACAGCGGGATTACACTATTATTGTTGTGGAAAGTGCAGTTTTGCGAATAAGCGAGTTTGGTAATTAATCTTGTAACTTGATAATTTATCTCGTCATAATTTTATGTTGTGACGTGTATTAATTTGTTTAGTGCGTTTGCCTACAACAGGTCATGTGTAAATAACTAGACATTCTTACAACATTAAAATTTTAATCTAGTTAACATCCGTCTTTTTAACTCGATCGACGATAAATTATTTTGCGCATCCAAAATCAAAATATCTAGAATAAATAAAACCCACAAATCACTGGTTTAACACCATAATATAATGGACCTGGAGGGGTCTGTGCAGGATGATGCGTTGATTTTCAGTCTGTGTATATTAATAACGTTACATAGTCATTTAAATGTACCTATTTTATTTACAAGATAAGTATTTACAGTATACCGATGTAGAAATTACATTTGAATTCACCACGAAAGCTTACTGAGATAGACTTACTCATATTTTCAATTTAATCTTTATGAACATCAATAAGCAATAGAAGAGTGAAAACCATAACTACAAACAAATACAAATTATTATTCATCTATAAAATATATGTATACATAGGTTTGTCGTACGTACGTAGTTTAAATACATTATAATATTATAATAATATGATCTTTAAGCGGTTTAATTTTTGATATTATAATTCATGTGATACTTCAAAAGACTAGCAACAATACTAACACAAGACCAGATACAGTGACTTGGTGTTGGAAACTCGACACACTTATTTCGTGCAGGTTACTGCAGAGTGATAAAAAAGTATCGAGTTTGAGAGAAGCTTAGTTTAAAGTGCGCTTGCTGATATTTCTTCAATATTTTAAGAGCATTTTTAGATGATTCCCATAAAGACGATGCTATACTAGGAAAAAAACGAATTGATTTGAAAAATACTTACTATTTAATTGAACTGTCAATTAAAGTAGGTCTGTATCAAACTTCCGGGGTACTCACTTTGCAAAAAATAATTATTTGTAGAACTATAATACCTTCCTACCTTCACTTTGGTACTATAAAAACGATACAAATAGTACAGCCTATAAATAAAATGGAAATTTTTTAATGACGTACCTACAGTGAATTTTTAAGCTATCTGGGCTTAAAAGTGTATAAATATATTATGGTGTATATATATATTATATAAGTTGTCGAGTGACCTACAAAACAATTATAATTTTCGATCGGAAATGCGCGACAGTGGATCCGGCCAGCTGCATTTTTTCTCGCGTACATCGATGTTGTATAATATAACAGGTATTCTTGTTATTTTATTAGCATGCTGCATATTATGATAAAATTTCCGGAGCTTCACATTTAGCACCTGGAATTCATTTGTTTTTACGTATTTTTGCAATTATTATGTTATGGCATCGATAATTTTTCATATGATATATAGTGTGGCGGTTTTATACGGTTTAAAATTAGTGTAATAGTGCATTAGGTACTATTTTATGCTAATGAATAATTAGATAATTAGATATTTATGTACACACAGTGAAATTCGGTTATAATAAAGTAGGTAGTATTTACGAACTAAAATGGGATATCCAAGCAGAAACACTATATTGGTCGTACCTATCATAATTTATTTCTAATTACATAGGTATTCGATTAAAACTAGCAAATGGATTTGTACGAATGAGATTTAGGTACCATCATCAATATGTTATCGGTTTCAACAATGACAACTTTTGTGCCTAACATATTTTTATCACTTATTAACATGTATTATATCGCAATTATGTATTATTATATATAGAGTTATACAGCTACGGAATTAATTTCATTCATTCAATTATTAGTTGAATTTTTCAAATTGTGTTGCTATTTATACTTTTAAAAGTGTTTAATATGAAACATGTAATACGTATAGCATAACCGCCTAACAAGAAATATTATTATTGGTTACAAAACACATAATAATATACTTATTGATATTCTCCTAAGAGCTTGTAAGAACCGATTTCGCAGTGTCTATATTATATTATCGCAGTTTTACTTCGCCGTACAGAAATCCAAATCCAATATAATAATATAGATGTGTAAATAATAAATTGAAAATTTTTTTTTCTTGGAAACACGATGTGGAATCGATGGATATGATTTTTCTTTTTTTTTGGCTTTTGTCGCGCCATCGTCTATGAGCTCGAAAACACTCGTCCGCAAGGCAAACATTTTTCAATAAACCCTCCGCGAAACTGTCAGAAAACAACTGCAAACATCGGTTAAGTCTCTCGGTAAAAAGTGTGCAGTTACAAGACGGGCGAACAATGGCGGGGGAGTGGGTGGAAGTCCGGGCGGGGCGTCTAGGCATTGAGCAATAACGTGTGCATGTCCGTCAGCAAGGCAACGCCACCGCCGGCTCTCTCCAAGACCTTTATCGTCGACGTCGAGGTCGGCGGTGGTGTAGGTGGTGATGCAGATAGTGGTGGCGGTGGATTTGCCTCTTATTGCCATCGTCCGACGTGCAATTGATGTATGAGCACCGCCGGCACCTAATGAATGGCCGGCACCGCACTTATTGTCGGTCGGAAAAAGTTTGTGTATGTGCAACATAAGTATACATATATATATATATATACACACACACACCTATAATATAACGTATCGCGTTGTTCTATAAAATAAGTAGATATCCTTGTCCGGACTATGATTAATTCGCCCGAGGTTTATACGCAGGAAGTCCCCGCCAGGGTTTTTTGACGGTCAAAGTTGAGCGATCGTGCAAAAACGGAATTGCGCGGTCCGTGATAAAGGGCCGAGCCGCTATTAAATTAAAGGGGCTATATATTTTTTTTCTCGCCCTCGTATGACGTCTGAACTTGCGAAATGCAATGACCCGACGACGGCCTCGCGACCGCCCGCACGTAGTGTACGCTGCACTATATATTTACTATACCGACCCCGACAATAATTTTCCGGTATTTTATTACTACATTATGTACGTCGTCGATGTTTTTTTTAGGCCCCAAGCCTCGTAGGTTAGGCGTGCACTCCTTCAAAATGACAGCAAAAAATAAAAAAAAACTTCGCGATGAGACTACCGCCGGTATCGCGTATATATAGCTGGTAGGTATACCACTGACACATTTATTTTTTGTTTATTATTATATGACAGAATTATATACTTTCCGCGTCGATGGTTCCACAGATTTTAATGACCGAAAAATATATTATTATAATAAACTGTGCGACATGACGTAATAAGTTATGTTGCAATAAGCGAATCCGGCGGCATCCATACGCCACCGAGCATCTTATTAACGCCATTACACTGTATAGTAGTAGTCCATCGAGCTTAACGTCGTCCGATGTTCTAGTATCCGCGTTAATGTCAATTACAGCAGTGATCGTTTTAATAAAGACTAGTTATTCTGTTATGTCATATTATGATTATCACCGTTTAATGATATTAGTACACTGACACCACACTGCTTATTCAACATGAGATTTAGTTTCTTACAAAATATCGCTATTGACTTGGATCGAAATATATTATATAATGCTACTTTTCTTGTATATTTTATACTTTTAATATTATTATATTTACATTATACATAATATATGAGTATATAATTTAATAGAAGGTATATATCATCATATTATTATATGTTATCATTTAAAAAATAATTGTAGATTAAAACAAATAATAATAATTTTCAAATTTAAAGTAAATTACAAACCGAGACAGTGAGATTTCAATTTGGATTCGTATTTTTAAAATGTAAGTTTTATAAAAGAAACCTCAAGCCAAATAAATAGATTATATTTCCGCGACAAGTGAATAAAATGAAACAGCTATTCATCAAATTTATAGAATTCCACTTTTTACGCAAGTTATAAATTATAATATTTTTGACAAATACTTGTAGTTCAAAGGTATTACGTAATGCTTGCTTTTTGGTTTAAAATCAAAAATATTATACGACACTTAAATAGTTCCTTTTTAGTCGTATATATCAAAGTAGATAACTGTTACATTTTTCGATGAATTTCATTGGGACATACGAGATACTTTCAATATAATTGGAAAAAATAATCATTGCTTTCAATATTTTTTTCCCACTGCTTGTGTTAAATTGTTTGTTGAATACTCATTTTTTTTATAGACAATAAATAATTATGTGTGATATACAATCGTGAAGTTGTACTAATTTACATTTATATGAAAATGTGTTCACGAAAAAAAATTAAATTATCATGGTTTTTATTAAAAAAAATGCAATTATAATATGAAAAATTTATTTATTATTGAATATTTAATAAAAAAACAATCTATCTCAATTAACAGTTAATCACTATTAAACAATGTTTTAAAATACATTTTCGAATTCTGTTAAATTATTATTTAAAATATTATTGCTGCCATGATAGAGATATACTATTAATATATATTATTGTAAAATATGTTACCTTTCACTTATTTATCAACTAAAATTTAAAACATAAAATTATAAAATTCAAAGCTAATATATTTCATGGAAAATGTTGTTTTTTGTGTTGGTATGGATCTGTATGCAACTGTTACGGAGTTACTAAGTTAGTGTTTAATATCAATCATAAATGCATTTTGGTTTGACATTTGAAACCTTTAACAATAGTCTTATTATTTATCCAAAAATCACAATGCTTTAGTATATTTTATAAAATAAATATTATACACTGTATTAATTTTTTATAAGCGAAATTGGTCTATACAGCAGAAAATCTAAGTGGATTTATTTTAGAAACTATTACAATTGAGTGCTTATCTTTTGTAAAATATATACTCAATGGTGCTACCTATACTTATTAAGTATTATTTTATATTTAATAAATATTAATATCTAACCAATTTCCATTAGTGGTAAGAACAGAACCAATTTTGATATTTCAATAACAACTCACAAGTTATACATTTAGAACCACCATGTTCTAGAGATTTAGATACACAATAAATACAAATTGAATGAAGTGGTCCTTCAGGAGGGCTAACTCTGGAGTTTTGAACTCACCAAATATCATTATATAAATTACTTAAGATTTACAGAAACCAGGAAGGATGTATTAGTTTTCTTAAGAGTTTATCCATCTTAATTGAATCTGTAGTGGGCTACCTACATAAGCCCCCCCCCTCACAACCTCCTGACAACGCCACTGATATTTAATAATACGAAATGAACAACAAACGTACATAATAATTACCAGTTATTTGTCATTACGAATATCTTCCAATATATCGACCGACCGATTCACGTCGAATGATGGGTTCTACTATGAATCATCAATACTATATTGTACTTACAATGTATGCAGTACACGCGTGTATAAGCTATTGCCAACACTATAATCGAAGCGAAAATTACACGGTTTATAGGTATAATACAAGGCCAGCTGTATAATATGGACGCGCAAACGGATCGACTCGGATTCGCATCGCATTATCGCACCCCCTTTGACCGGCTCCTAATGCGTGAACGACAAGAATAATAATAACGATATCACTACGACGGGCACAATCGGTATACCATTTGCTGAGTACCTACACATCATGGTGGGTCCAAGAGTATTGGAACTTTACCTAGGTAGTACACTACCTATAATATTATGGGGTGCAAAAGATTATTTTTGAAAACTTATATTGAGTATGCCAAATGCCACCACACGGGTGAATAGATTTGTGAATTATTTCCGCGCGTTTATTAATAATAATTAATAACGGTTACGATTTTGCTGAATCGGAAAAAATATGTGGTAATATAATGTTATAATTCGTTGATGGACATTTTTTTTTTTTTTATGAACAATTATTATTAACTAGCCAAACTATACTATTGATTACGGTTTGGAAATAGAAATAATTATTTTTCCAATATGATAGCTTATCATTACTTACCTACTTTCAAATATAACTTCACCGTATTACTATTGAACATCCATCATATACCTCTATACTCGGCCAATGATAACTAATCCGACACTATAACTTTAGTATTTAAAATGCAGATGAGACATATATTGATTTTACATTGGTTTTCTCAAACTTAGCAAAAATCTGCTAAGGAGTGTTGAAGAAATTCATGTACCTAAGTGTGGTTTAACGTTTTAATCGAGCTCTAGACTGCAGAGTTTCGTTAAAAATCATTTTTCGAATGCGATGATTTATCATTGCTTTTGAATTTAATAATATCACTCGACATAAATGTATCAGTGCTCCAGTTACACACTCAACCGTCGCTCTTTTTTCACTTAAATTGCAAAGTTATAAAATATGTTATGATACATTTTAAATCGAAAATAGTTGTTATTATTTTTCATTATTAAATTTAATTATTAAAATTGTATAATCGTTAAATATTGTAACCATAAAATACAATAAGTATTTAAAGTATTCTTACGTCTACAATATTAATACCTACCTAGACGCAATACATAATATATATCAAAATCGACAATTACGGGTTTTCTTTCCTATTTTAAAACATAATACACACGAGAATATTACAGAAGAGTAATTTTTTATACACAAATTATTGACCAATTGATAGTGATCAAAATAATTTTGTAGATGACATAATAGGTTTAGTTTGAATGAATACAAATATAGGGTATATTTATTTATTTTGTGATAAGTACACACTGTCAAACGTTAACAGCGATGAACGAATAAAACGTCATAAAAATCGTGAATACAAATTATGCGAAATCTTACAGCAAAACGGCTATTCAGCAATGTTAATTTTTATCTATTGTACGAAGATTTCTTTTTTATTAAAGAAATATTGTTAAAGTTGTTAGATATTGTATGTATACATGCGTGCTTGTGATATTGCACGGGTGTGTCCAAACAACGGTTTGTGTGTTTCGTGTTTGTTACTTGTTAATATAGTACTAAAATGTTTTCTTTTTTCAACGGAATACATTTTAAAATAAAAAGTAAGAAAATAAATCATTAATACATATTGCCTCTAAACAAAACTTATGTTCCAAACGTACACAATTATTCATGTACCTACTTGTAAATGAATCAATAACGCTAACTGTATATGCATTAGGCGTATTACTAAATAAATCACAGCCCGTAAACGAAAACATTATACTTCTCAAACTTAAAGATATAATTCATATAACACTGTTATAACAGACTTTGAATTAATTACGCATTAGTATTGGCATTAATGCTTTCAAACTGGCATTCCAAAAATCCTCCCAAATTATTGTTTTTATAAATAAGCGTTTATATTAATTAATTATATTATATACCATCATAACACTGGATTTTAACGAACATTTTTTTTAAATTTTATATACCTAGTCAAAATTAAAAAGGACAAAGAGAATTTTTGTTACTATATTTTTGTTTCGGTAGGTAGGTACCATACAATATATTATTATGACTGTCACGATAAGAGTTTCGTGATTTCTACTGGATAACCGTAGAAACCACCCATATAACATAATATATACCTACCAGTCAACCGCTGCTACTCGGTGGCTATGTATTATTATTATTATTATAACAGTTACACGCACCCACCCCCTCCTGAGCAGACACTTACCCCGCGGTACCCACGCAATTATACCGTTGGTGGTATCACGAGGACCAAACTACGGTGATGCGTCCTCGGGTCACTAATTATTGAATGTTATCAGTTTCGTTATAGGTAGTTAATATATTACTATTATGATTGTTGTCATCGATGTGTAGAGTAGATATTATAACGCAGGCGGACAGCCTACGTCACGACGCCCTTAATAATAGTATTGTACAATATGTATAATTGCCCCAACATAATTCACCCAAACATAATAATACTTAAGCACACGTCACTATCTACGTATATAGGTATACAATAATATTATACAATAGTAGGTATATTATAATGTACGGCTATTGGCGAGACATATCGCCTTAATCTGTTGCGCACTTAGTGATGAGTTTGACCGATTCGGACACACGCCTAACATAATTATGTACGAGTGTTATACGATATAACAATACCATAATTTAGATACCTACCTAATGTATTAATTATTACAGTTACGGGAGTCACCTAGTTATCGTTACGTTACATACCTACCGATACTAATAAATTGTTGAAGGGATTGTAGTTTTACGACGCGCAGTTATACGATAAATGCATCAATAAATGCGCATCGTTATAGGTAGCTCTGATATCCCTTTAAAATACAAAAAAAATACATTAATGATGGGCACGCCGTGACTTTGTGTAGCCAAGTATAATAGGTACTCACCAGTCACCGGCTCACTGCGACCATCGATTTTCTCTTTCGCCACGGCGCAGCATACCGTTCGAAGAGCATTTTTTTCCCAACGTATTCGGAGCAGAAATACATATTTAATAATAACCATCACAGGTGAAAAACGCACTTGACATTTCGCGAAACACAAAATCGCGATAATGGCCGACTTATACGCGGAAAAACAGCGAGACGCGATTATGAATGAATGCGTACAGTCGAAAGACGCCGAGTGACGTTTTTTTTCGCAACGTTTTTGACATTTACTGTGCCGAGGGTCTTTTGGCGATTCGCAATTTATTCTCACTCAGTACAAAATAATGCCTCTAGTAAATTTATTTAAACAGATTGCGTACGATCCATCAGTATTTCAAATAATTATGTGAGAATTTTCAAATTCGTATATTATCTACCGTATACCGTTATGAAGGAGAATTTAACCATATTTTTATAATACTAAAGTAGAAATTAAAAATTATTTTTGTGGATTTAATAAATCACATCTAGCTACAGAATCTGAGCATTTTTGTTTGACATTAGAAAAGTCTTTGTGACCGATTGAGAACAATAATCTTGGTTAAAATAAATTCTCGTTTGCATTTTTTTTTATCAAATAGGTAGGTGGTTCCTTTTATGAAACGTTTTTCTTAAACCTATTAAGCTTAATATACCTAAATATTTTGAAGTTGACATTTGACATTGAACTCCACTGTTTTATGTTTTAATTTTAACTTAATTATGTTAAATAATAGTTATTCACTTTTGGTATTTTTTTGCATAAGAAAATTAAAATTATTTATTTTTCAATTATTTTTATTGATTGAAAATATACATCAGAGGCAATTAGTTAGGTAAATTATATTTTTGTCTGATAATTAGATATTTTTGTGGAGTAATATATAATTTATAAATCATACATACATAAAATACATTTGTAACTAATTTAAACTTATTAAAAAAAATAACTCAAAACTAGTAGAGTTTTAAGAGTAAAAACAAAAATTATACTTTTGTGGTTCCTGTCCCAGTTTCAGTTATACCACACAAAAAAGGTATACCTAGTTCAAAAATCAATTATTGAATTCTAAATCACAACGTTTGATTCGATTGGCTCGATTATCATTAAATTATAAACGATCATGCCTAAGAACATAAAATCAACAAAATTATGGCCAGTTACCTTTGTGTTAGGTATTTGATAAACAAACAGTTTTCAATGTTTGTGCGTAAACACTGTTATTATGTACGTTCGAAATAGGGACAAAATACAAATATTGTTTTTAAAACTAAGACCATTCAAACTCGATAAAACTGACATCTCAAGTAATTGCCAATATACATCTTAACCTGGGTTTATTTATTTCACATATTATCCTTTTAAATATTTTATATGTATAGGTAGAAATGAGGTAATTTGTGTGTAATATCATAATAATATTGTTATTTATTGGGACGTATAAAATGAACAATTTACAAAATTTTTTTATTATTAGTTGATTAAGTAAATAGTTTACCTGTTGTACCTATTGTTATTGTTATGTTTAATAAGTAGTAATTATATTAATTAGTATTACAGCATTTGTGTTACATTTTATATAAATATTATTAATATATATATATATATTATAGTTTTTGGTTTGTTTGCCGTAAGAAAGCTTTTACCAAAAATGTATCAACAATTCAAAATAATCTTTTATTATTTTTTTTTTTTTGATATATTTTCATTCGAAGCGCAACATTATGCAATATTAATGATACTTAGAATAAACGCATTACAAAATTAGATTTTTCAGTTCAAAGTTTTGAATGGTACCTACCTATATTATTATCAATGAATAGTAATGAATGAATTAATGTATATTTATAATATTTTCTCGAATCCAACTAATTAAGATATTGTGATATTTTACCTTAGTTGTAAGTTTCTATGTATAAAATATAATTTTTGGTTTGGTACGATTTATTTGAATTTTTCTATCAATACCATGTTAAAATAATATATCTTTTTTTGAAATATATTTTTAAAGTTTAATCAAATTTTGAGATACATCGATTAGATCAGTTATAACCTTAATACGATTACGGATACGAAAAAAAAAGTAGGTTTGAATACAAAGATCTACAAAGACTTTGCGTGTGAAGTATTCGCCTTGCTTCTGCAAACATCTCAGATCAGGATTGAGTTTTGTTGAGATATTAAATATGAGAGCAATAATAAATCATCAGATTCGGAATATGACAATGTGCACAGGGATAGGCATACACCGAGCTATCTGACGTTTTCTCAACGTTTTTCGACGGTTATCGATAGTTTTTCCTGGCGTGGGCCGTTATTGTTTAAAACGACCTTTTTGATTTTTTGACATAAATTATTACAGGTAACACCCTAAAATTGTTTCATTTGTGCATTTCTATTGTTAAAAAGTACATTTTTAACACTTTTTAAACAATGAAACATTACAAATTGTATTATTATATTGAGGGAAATGGACAGCGTTTTCATTTTGCGACAGAATTCTGAAACTAAAAAAGCATTAGAAATTTTCGGAAAATTTGAACCTGCAAGTATGTTTAAAAATATAAAAAGGGCTGACAACTATCACTGCCTACCAACAATTACGTCTTATATCGTTCATCACAAACTCTGTAGATATTATTAACCTAAATGTGTCGTCAGACGTGTGGTTGGTCTTATATAATAGATTTATCATCTTCTCGATAAGCACAAAATCTGTGTTCTAAATTAAATTACTAAGAAATCCAATCAGAAATGTATGTATTCAGGTTGATAGTTTATTAGAATAAGTAACTAGTACGAGTTTACAACACAAATCACAATACATGTCGTAAACGATACCTACACGGATTCGTAGAATAATCAAAATCACGATGGAAAATTATTTTACGGTGAAATCAAAACAGTGGTCTCGAAATTGAACGTGAAACTTTATTTCGAGATCGGTTATGAGTTTATGACAATTTCAAGTACATTTATAAGCTCCAGTCTTCGGTTACGTCGTTTAAACCTTATAACGAACCCCGCAGGGTTAGCTGAGCGCCAAACTTCTGTGATTGTTTTATGTTTGGTTTTTTCCTCTTACATTTTTTTTCATTTTTTTTTTTTTATTTAGTTAGGTACCAATATTCCCTCTGGCGACATAGCCAGTGACACCAATGTACATCAGACACGGTATCCGACGACATCAAAGCTCACGCATGTTATTTCGATTTATATACTCGCAGGTTTTTTTTTCTATTTTAGACGTGCAACAGTTACGCACTTGGTATACAATATATTATGAGTGATCTCATAGATTCTGACGACCAACGGAGAGAGAGAGATATATATATATAGAGAAAATAATAATAATAATAATAAAAAAACCGTCTTCGGAATATTGTAAATACATCCCCCGGGAAAACTGTAGTTTTAGTGTTCTTCACGGTGTTGTGAATATCCGACACATAAAACCGCATTTCACGTCCACCGCATATTATTACGAGTTGACGTAAATCCCAACAAATCGGAAAACGTCCCCTAGGGCTTCCGCCACAGTCGATGTTATTGGGCATTCGAATAATGCACGGGCTCAGTCGATAATAGTATAAAACTTGCCGGGATAATAATTGGACGACATTTTGAGAAAGATGGCTATAACTTGATTAGGTACATACAAATGAAAACTTTTAGTAAAGATTAGGTTTTGATATTTTCAAACGTAACGCGTGATGCATGTCATTGAGTACAAACCGCAGTTGACAGGAACCTTTATAATTATATTGTAATCCTTTTTGTGATTTTATAAAATTAATTATCCTGTACTAATAATATTATATGTACGTCACTGTTGTAGCTGTTGACAGAGAACGTGTCACTTTATACTCAATAATGATGAAAGGATGTATTAAGCATTTATGCTTAATCTAGATGTAAAACATACATGCTTTTTCGTTAAACTTAAGCCATACAATAAATAAAGTATACAAAAATTAAAAACGTTAATGGTATTATAAAATATTATATTATGGGTAATTTCGTAATATAATGCCTGATAAAAATATAAAAAGGTAAATAATTATTGTTATTCACACGCAATAATATAATAATAATAATAACTGTACATCAAAACCTGTGTCGAGATATTTGGATTATTATTTTAGATTTAGATTGATATATTTTATGGTAAAATTAATTTATTAAACATATTGTTATAGATCAATTAACATTAATTGGGTTTGATAACATTCAATGAAAATCCTTACAAAGTATTTTTTTATACAAGTGTTAAAGTTAATTTAAAATTCCAACTAGAAAATTAAAACCCAAAATTAATGATATACTCAAATTGGTTTTTCTCTTTATACATAATATTATTATAATAATGGGTTTGATAATTTAACACTGTTGTTTTTAATACATTTTTGTCTATTGTTTTATAATGTTTTCTTAAAAAATAGTATAAATATTATAATTTATACTGATATTTATCTTAAAGTACTTTCAGATAATAAATGCAATTAAATGATTTAAAGATAATATAAATATAGGAAATACTCTCAACATTTATAGTTGGGGTTGAAGATCAGCAACGTGACGGTTAAGAGGTTGAAATGGATGTATTTTAATCCTTCCAATTAAACTATTTCCTTTTTTATCGTAACGAGTGGTTAAATTTACAATTCACAAACATGAGTACCTAATGTTTGTACTATTTCAATGTAATTAATTAAATCATTCACCTATAATAATAATAACGATTGAGGTGATATAACATACGTAAATATATTATCATCGTATTGCCAGCAAGAAATTTGTTATAATAATGTTTTTCCTATATTTTAATTAGCTATTGAAGCATATTATACGTACTGGGGCACTTCGTTGTTGTATTAAATTTTGTTAATGAATCCTTTTACAATTTATATAAATAATGTACTCATTTATATACCGAGCCGAGAGAAGTGACAGCGATTTACCTATATTTCGTATATCGTTATACTTTGTCTTTCAAGTTGTGTAATTAGTTTAAGTCAGTTTAACTAATTGCTATAATATATAAGATGAGAAGCAGTATTACTACTAAATAATACTGCTAAAATGTATGTAAAATGCATATTTATTTATTACATATAATGCTTTGTATCATAAAATTCAAGGAGAGAAAAATAAATTATAAATATATATAATATATATCTTTCATAAAAACACACCATACTAACACTTTTTAACATTGTAGAACTGTTACACAAGTTTACAATCAATTAAAACATTTTATACAAATAAATATATTGTAATATTGTTTTTGCTTACTCATATTTATAATATATTAAAACATCAAATTATATGTTTGGTGAACGATAAGTAATAATAGCGAACAAGAAATCACGATTTTCTCGTTTCTTTTTTTAAACTGTTAATATTATTATAGTGTTATAATACTATCATCATTATGAAGTTCTTAAAACCGTCTTCTTTATAGTAAATTATAATTCTATCAACATCATTATTTGTGGATTTTTTTGCGTGGGAGGGTAGTGGCTTTGAAAATGAAAAATATAAAATAATATTATAAGTTATAATAATTAATACTTACCTAATAGTACGTATAATAATCATATTATTCTAAAAATTATATACTGTGATAATAACGTGTAAGTTATTTGGCTTAGTTAAAACTATGATTTTTTACTTTTTGCGTAAATTCTACTCAAAATAAAATAGAATCACTTAAAATGTTTAAAAGTGTTTGAATTAAAATCCATTTTATTACCTACCTAGTAGAGTTAAGATATTTTTCTTTTTTTCTTTGAATTTCGTGTCTTATATTCCACGTAGGTAACAAAAACTATACACGATTCATAATTAAAACAAATAAAACATACAAACCTGATTAGGTCAATGATGAAATAGAGAATTTAAAACGTTAAAAGTTCAGAAAGTTTACCAAAAAATTTAGTTAGATCATTTTAGGTTGAATTGTAATGTTTATATTGTAGAATAATGCCCTCAACCACCTCAAAAATTTCTCAAATAAGGTTGATATAATACCAGACATTAGTATTATATTTTGTAAGCTAATTAGTTGAATTGGGTGCATTCCAAATGACGGAAAACAATCGATTACACGATAACTGATCGAACATTTTGATCGGAAAACAATTGATCGAAAACGACAAGTGACCGCAAAATTGACAGAATAAAGATTATTAAAAATTACTAAAAATCTATAATTCTTAATCTATAATTATTATCATTATTAAAATCATTACGTTCACTCAGACATAAGGAACTTATATAAGTTGATTTAGAGTACGTGTCATGCTCACGACGAAGTGGTTTTGAACGCTTTACATTAAATAATTATCATGTCCCACCCACAAATAAAAGCATACCTAACATAAAGAATGTATGAAGTATTTATTTCAACAAATCTTAATTTATACACAAAATGCACAACAGTCAATAATTATTATCAATTAGCTGATTCCGATGAATTTATAACAGAGATTTTCCCATTACAGAAATAAATTTGTTTTTTTAAACATATATATTAATAGATATATATTTTGGATTATGTACAACTTTTATTTTTAACCGATTTCCGTAATTCTTTGTTTATTGCCATAGAAACGCAAATCAACAATAAATTTAAAAAAAGGCGGGCGAGTGGGTGCTCAAACAGCTCAAAAAAGGCAAATTTTTAAAATGTTATTGTGTATAACAAATACTAATATAAACATTCAGTGAAAATTGCTTGTATCTACGGTAATTTGTTTTAGAGTTATACCAAAAATCAAAATCGATTTTGTAAAAACCAATTTCGCGTTACAGTTCTCGTCTCCTTATTTTTTTTTTTTTCCCGACGTTTATGAAAATTACTGGGAATTTTTAATTTTGACCTACTCAATGCACCAAATAGATTTACTTTCCCGTCAAACAAGATACTGAAGTTGAAAATCGAAGCATTATTTTGACTACTGTTTTAGGAAAAATATTATGAATTCAATGAACGTCAAGAAAATTAGAAAATATATCTAATAACCACGGTATATGACTAAACAGACTTTTAGTAGAATAAAATAACCAACAGTTTTTGTATAAGTTATGTTATCCTGTAAAACTCCTCGTTTTTTACTGGAAATTATAATTAACCCATTAAATAATTATTAAAATAATAATATTCATTTTTTTAGTTTATTGGTTAAACGGCAAAAAACCGGTTTTTGTGCGGGCGGTGACACTCCTCTGCGGCTAATGGGTATATCCTCTCGGGAAACCCTGTAGATAAAAAAAAACGAAACCATGAATAAAATGTTGATCGACTCTCGTGCGAACGAACTTTTATTTGAGCAAAGGAAAAAGAAAATAAAAGTTCTTATTATACAATTAGCCTGAGTTCTTAAAAGAATAGTCTTTAAATTAGAGTTAAAAAATAATTTTAAGATTTAATTCCAGAGACTTCTTTTGTGGATATTTATTCTCTAAAGAATCAAAATCTCGAAGAAACTTGAAATACGATTTATAAGTTACAAACTAATACTACTCAAAGCAAGGAAATTGTTAAAACTAATTTAATTTCATTAAATAATAAAAAAAATAAAAAGACGGCCACACTTTAATTTTGGTGGGCACTGTGGCACATAAAACCAAATTAAGATTAGAGAGTTTGTTTTGGATTTTTGGATTGGAGTATTTAAAGTATTATATTAATTAACGGAATCGTGTTGCTTAATAAATATCATTATAGGGTGTAAAAACGAATTGTATTATAGTAACTGATTTTGAATTTGAACGATGTATTTATGACTATAATGACTCAAATGTTCAAAAAAATTATTGTATAAAAAATAATCAAATAATAAACCAATTATGTTATTTCTAAGTTAATGGATTATTATATCTAATTTTGAAAATCTTCTTACGATAATTTTGTTACACAATGGTTAGTTTAATCTTAACGGATTCTGAAAATAATGAATTTATATTATTTGAACTCAACTATAGGTTGTAAAAACGAATTGTATTATAGTAACTGATTTTGAATTTGAACGATGTATTTATGACTATAATGACTTAAATGTTCAAAAAAATTATTGTATTAAAAATAATCAAATAATAAACCAATTATGTTATTTCTAAGTTAATGGATTATTATATCTAATTTTGAAAATAATGAATTTATATTATTTGAACTCAACTATATGGATGTGTAAAAGTATATTACATAATATCATATTTTACATTTAAGAGTAGGTAATGTTGATTTTTGAGACATATATTATTTTATTAGACAGACCAGTCAATCATACTGAAATTTATAAAAACAATCTTCTTAGATTAATAATATTAACAATAGTTTATTCCTCCAATACTGTGCTCCAGGAGCCTAGACTAGTGTATTATATGCAACACCTAGAAAAATGGATGGGACATTAAGCAACTGTTTGTTGTTTTTTTTTGCGTTTTTCTAAACCGTACAAGACCCCAAACTAACACGTCGCGACGTGTCAAATTCAACGTTAAAACAAAAAATTATACATGAGAAATGAGGAGTGCCACAAGGAAACTATAGGTACAATAGTATTTAATTATTTATAGCGATATTATATAATCATTAAATTTTGAATTGAGGTTGTTCAGAGTTATGTACCTATATTGCATATACATTGCGCCGTACCAATTATTTATTATTGTTATAGTAATTTATTATTATTTTAGAGCACTCGTATTAAAACGTGTTAAGAAATCCGTACTGTTTTATACCGGGTTTTATAAACTAGCAGATAAACGACCACCTGTGTATAGGATTATTATAATTAAACAGCAAAAATCAATTTCATTCAAAATGATGGCCCTCTGTTTATACATTTATTTTTGATATATTTGTTTAGTTTAATATACTAAAACATTATGATCTCTTTAAAGTACCGACAAGATAAAATATCTGATGTAGAAAGATTTTATAAGGAATATTTGGAGAATTTCATCTACCCTAAATATCAATCACACATAAAATAATAATAAAAAACTATACGCTGTATAAATAACAATGCATTCTTCATTTCACTTAATCTCTAGTCTTAAAAAAAAAATAAAAAAAACTGATTTTACCGTCTGAAAATAAATTAGATCCTTGTAAATTTAGTGTTGTTATTTTAATTAAAACATTAATTTATTTACTAACTCATAATTGACCGTGGTTTAGTATTGTAATAAAAATATATGATTGAATACAAAAATTGTTTGAAATAAAGCTGCAGTGATACTACCCATTTTACAAAAAAGTTACTACTTCATAATATTATATACGTCTATTAATTTGAATGTTGAACAATATTAAATTAACGTAAAAAGTAGTTAAAAATAAAGAAAACTGTATTCAATATTCATCCATTTTTATAAAACTGAAAATTTTTCGCTCTACAGTGACATAAAACCAAAATAAATCTTTTATTACTTGACAAATATTTTCAAAAAAAATGTATATAATTCCGTATTAGATTGTAGCTTTAATTAGTTTTAATATTACATTTGTTAGACTTCTGAGTATTTTTTAATTTGTGGTACTATTGTACTACCGGTCACCACTTAACCACTTCCTCTCTTTTGTTTGGAGCCCAAACTATTAAATACGAGTGACATTAAAACATCAAGAACTATTTGTTATAAAAACCAGAATCTACAAAAGAAATACAGATCATCATGATGATTATATGGGCTGGCTGCGTTTCTGATTTAACGCTTTTGAATTCTTGAAATAATTAAATGTTCATAAAAGTTTATGTTACAAGAAACAATTATTTTTTGTTTATAAAGTAATTTTTTGATTGAAACAAATTTTAATGTTCATTCATATTATTGTAATATAGTTTTAAAATAATTTCCAACTCATGAATAATATAATTAATGCGTACTTTCATATTATGTATATTTATCTAATTAAACCTTGTAGGGTATTATTAAACGAGAAAAGTGTCATTAAACTTTAATTTTCCACTGACGTAATACACGCATATGCGATCCAAATATATTTTCAAACAAATTGATAAATGTTTATATATAAATAACATACATATATATATGTGTGTGTGTGTGTGTGTGTGTGTGTGTGTGTGTGTGTAAAAAAAACATTGCACAGCTGATGAGCTGTCATCGTCAGAGTACACAGTATATATATTGACGATAAAACACACTAATATATATTTAGTCGCCGTGAGGGGGTAGTGGTTAAGTTGAATAATCTACGTGAACGGGCGACGCTCGTAAAATTGGTTTAGTTTTATCCGATCGCAATCGTTATTATAGACGTCTCCGAGTGGCAAGACATTAAGTTACGCCAAAGGGAGCGTATTAAAACAGATTCTGCAATATGGCAGTTGGAATAACTAAGTGTATTCGGTTTTCCTAGAATCGTAGACAGTTTATTTCAAAAGGATAGCACGCCACGGCGTTCATGATTATTAACATTGTGTCCGTAATATACGTCCTGAAAATTATTAAAACGGTTGGAATGGTATATCTACAAATGTAGTGTATTATGAATTGGTCACTGTCAAGCACGATTTTTTTAGTAAACTCGCCGGGGATGAATTTATAATATTTTGTGACTCTGTCATGCGACGAGTTGTCCTAATAATAATATAATATTATGATATACAACAGTTGTAGATAGCCGTGCGCACGCAGTGAATATGATGACAGTTTTACTTCCGAAAAGTTTGTAAGGGAAACGCAACCACGACTTATCGGAATAGTGGAAAACAATAATAATCCGATATCTTAACCGAATCGCAGTAACATCTGTTGGCACTGAAAAACCAACAGAAATCGCGCCGCTTGCAGCCAGCGCGGTGCACCAATATCGTTCCGGAGCGTTTATTATTTCTATTTCGTTTCGTTTTATTTAATTTCGGACGGTTTTTACTATACATATATTTATTTTTTTTTGGGGGGGGGGCAGTAACGTGCTGGTATATCAGCGAACACGTGCACCCCCACCCACCCACACACATACGCACGCGCACCCACTCACGTATACACACTGATAGTGGCAGCTTCGGTGGATTTCGATATGGCTGACAGACAAATGACGCTAAGAATTCAAATTTGGTTGTGCATCTGATTATGGTAATCGACGTGTATACACTTTATTCGGCCCCGTGGCATCTCGTCTGGGGCGTATATTGCAGTTCCACTTTGATATACGCACGCACGAGCATACTAGTGCATGACACATTTAATTCGCCCACGTCTTTTACCATGGTTGTAGGTAGGTATATCCGCAACCTAACCTTGGGGTCCACCTCCTCCGCCATTCGCATATTGTTTGTGCCCGACGCCATCCATCGATTCTTGATAATGTGAAAATGATTCTGTAAAAATATCGTCTTACCGAGGGGAGTGGAAAAACTTAACGTAACCTATGACTAAAAAATAGGAATTAAAAAATACCTTTTTATTTTATAATATCGTAAAAAAAAAGGTCTTAAGTATATGAAAAGAATTGCCAATGATCACAACTACAGTTATGAACAGTCATGATATTGCCTGCCAAAATTGCAACTATCACATTTTACTATCACTTTAGGATCCGGCACATGGCATCAATGAAAAATGAAATCTAACGGCATAAAAAACATGTTTATGAAAAACAAACGAGAAGATATTGAAAAGTGGTTTTAGATTAAATATGAAATGAAATAAAATGTGCACATATACATATTTATATAGTATTTTTATATTAATATATATAAAAGGTTTTTTTTATTTTATTCATAAAAATGTTATGCACCTTGTGGTAAGAAACGAGAGCTGTATATGTGGCTCACGTGACACAGTTAGGCCACTTACGTATTAGAATATTATTATATCGGTATTCTCTACATCAAATTCGTATATTACCACTATGCGTTTATTATAATGAAATTAATGCAATTGTTATGAATATGCACAACACTAATATCACTTTTTTAAGCTTTTAAGAAAAGCATTATTTTATGAAATATCTTTAAAAATAATGTAAAAAACACCCTTGGTTCCAACCTATTAATGATAATATTATACCTTGTGTACCGTCGTTCCAAAGCGCGTAAAATTAACGCGGTCAATTGGACAAACGGCGATTGGACGCATGCGACACTTTGTTGCACGTAATTTTGAAGCTACTACAGCATTTCAATGAATGACAATTTATTCAGTGCATACAAAACGCATTTAATTAAATTTTTTAGAAAAAAAACATTGTGAAAATTATTTATAATATCACTCTGCAATAAATTATGATAATAGCCAATTCACCTCACGTATAAAAAATATTGAACTTTTCAACAAATAATAGTATAAAACAATATATATTAAAAAAAGTATCGTTTTTTTAAAAATAAATAGGTACGGGAATGAATCAATTTTATAAATAAATTAAATTGTGTGCAATACCTGGAAGCACTTCGTTGGTTTTAAGATTATTTGAATAAATTAATCTTGTAATATTATGTTCTTTTTTAGACCCTTTGTTGGCACTAATTTTTTATTGTGGTATATAATAAAATAATAAACCCTGTATAATTAATTGATCTTTTGTCGTTTTTGTCATGACTTTGGCTCTTTGTATACATACATAACGCACAAGTACATATACAAATAGTTGGGTTTTTGCAATTTATCGACGACGATATAGTGCACTGTGCCCGCCCTCAATACAGTTACTGATATTCGGTAGATCGTCGCCTTTTATAGTAATTAAAATTAGTTAGATTTTGAGGGACAATCGTGTCGGTCTCGTCAACAGACTATATATGCCCTAATAACGATTCGATCGATACGCTAAGAACAATTTGAGACATCGCATTATATTACGAAGATTCGAACTTTGGTCGTCCACATAATATTATATTTCGGATGTATATATCAACAACCGTCATCTATTCCTCAATAGAAATAACGTCGAATTATGACGTATGATTTATCGTATTGCGACATATTGACGAAACTACAATGTGTCGTGTAGAAGAGGCTCGTCACAAATAATCAACAGTCCATAATTATTACGACTGTTGATTGGACAATGCACGGACGCATCCAGGCGCGTCCATAAGCGTTTCATATCACGGCGCGCACACACGCACACACACACACACACACACACACACACACACACACACACACACACACACACACACACACACACACACACACGCACGAGCGCATCCGTATAATATAAATACGTGTTGAACGCCCTGCAGTGGGTGTTACACGCTTCAGCTAATTAATTTCATGAATCCCCTGAGCGGAAACCCGACGACTGGTACAATTATACACTCGCGCGAAATGTTTTCCACCGGCGTGACGACTACGGCGGCGGTGTCAGTCACCGCTGTCATCGTTTTGTGCGCGACGCGCGTCCGCCGCCGGTCGGAATTAATCGCAAACGCCAAATTTGATCGCATCCGTCCCCCCCCCCCCCGACGCGGGGACGTTGCGGCCGCCAAAAGGTCTTGTCGCCGCGCCCAATAATGCGTGCAGACGGGGTATTCGTTATAACGCCATGTACAGGTACTTACCTATAAGCAAATCAAAGGATACATTGCGACGAATCGGATAAAAACAGACACTGTATATACATGTACGCGCCACGAACAACGAGACGAATCGCATATTATGTGATCATATTAGCATAGTCACACGAAATCAAAAATAGTCACTCGAGTTAAAAAGAAAAAGTAGTTCAACGGTCCTGTTTGGTATAGGTCACGCGGTAAATATTAAATAATGCAATGTTTACATAACAGACCAATGTTAAGTGTTACCTACCTCTAACCTAAACTTCTCGTTAACTTTTAAGACATCAACACTTCTTTTCCAGCAATCATGTAATATAGGTAGGTACGTACATTATACAATATTCAAGGATATCCGAATAAAATATCTGTAATGACCTAATAGATGAAATTTTCATTCTAAGTAAAAATATATATATTCAACGAGTTATAACAATAAAAATGTTAAAATATGCATTTAAACTTTGAAATTTAAAAATGTTATAATTAAATAATAATTGAATTATTATATGCACTGAAATCACTTTTTAATACATATTTTATAAACGTTTTATTTGAATAACAAAGAAAAAATGGATTTGAATAATTATAAAAGATGTTTTGCATTTAAACTGTTGCATACAAAATAAATAAATTAGGTACTATAGTAAAATAATGTATTATAAATTATTCAAATAAGGTTGGATAAATCAACCAAAAATAATATTTGTTGTTGATTAGTTAAGTTGGTTTGTTCAAGTCATTTATTTTAATCAGTCAATGCAGTTTAAATCATTTAATTCGTAACAATAATTTATCCATAAATAACACGAGTAAATAGGGGGAAAAAAACGTTAAACATACATTAAAATTACAAATTTCTTTAAATGAGATAAAATAGCAGTGTTTACTTTTTTGTACTTCAAACAGTAATTTTATATTAATCTATGTCTTACTAAATAAAATATCCGGATATGCCATTGCCACAAGTTCTGTAAATTAAATTGTATTATATAATAATAGGTTATTATAGTTTGTGTGAGGTATTCAAAGTATTTTAACTGTCAAAATCATCGTTATCATCAATAATAATATTAATATACCTTCAATCGTTTGGCTGATCCTGGTCAAGAAACTAGGTCACCCACTGGGGGTACACTTTTGAGCTCTCGCCAGTAACACGCTTCTTGGTGCGGCAGCGGGAGTCTGTTAAAACTTTCTTCCGGAATAAGTATCTACTCCTTGTTTTACAAGTACTTTCATACAGTATGTCGACTACGGTGGACAGATGATACTCGATGATAGATAATATTCTTTGTTAGAATACATGTCACATTTTAATATAATGTTATGACTTAATAAATGTTGAATTAAAAACTTTGCTCTTAAAGTTATAAAGCTGGGAACGTAACTCAAGTGTTTTGTGTTTGTGGAACATTTTTAATTTTTATAGTTAAAGATTATTGTATTTATATTACCACGCTAGTAAACTAATATAAATCATATAAGTTATAATAAAATTCTATATCACCGTCATGGTAGGTAGTATATCATCTTGAAGGCGGTTTAGGTACTTATTCAAAAAATATCAAACCCGTTAATTAACTTATATAATAAGTCTTCCAAAGTCCAAAGTATCAACACGAGCTAACAGAACTTCCATTCAATGGATAAATTGAGAAAAAAATAAAAACAAAACAATATTGTGGGTATATATTGTGTTATAATACAACGGCACATTATTGTGAATGTTCAAGTAGGTTTAACATATTGTACGTTATGTATTTTTTTTTTATGATGGCTCTTACTAGTTCTGTGATGATCACTCAGATTTTTATAAAATATCCGGTTTGAATAAACAATTGGCAATTGTGATAGAATAGAAACTTATGTTTATATATATATATATATGTTTTTCTATAAGTTACAATTTATTTTGAGTAGTAAGTATGTACATATTATGTAAATTTTTCAGAGGAACAATAAAATAGTTTTCACTGAATAGTGAACACACCGACCCTTAACTTACTGATAATTATTCAAACCATGTCATCTTGAAACGAAAACAAAATAATGAGATTGTACCATGTTTTTCAAAGAAACATAGTTGCTTGAAATTTTCAAAACGACGTTAGGTCATATAACTACAGCCTAATGTAATACACTTTTCTGTTTAAATTCTCTAAATCTTTTCGAGGAACGTTATCCAATTTACCCAAGAAAGTTAGCAAAAATGTTATAAAATAATTTTTAAACGTAATGGTTACCCGATAAATTAGCTAGTAAACTAGACTCATAAAATAGGTATACAAGTGAACATAATATTATAATAAAGGGAAAATTATTAATTATAATATTGTTCAACATACATTTTTTTTATTATTTTTTTTTCTTTTGATCGGCATTCATTTGAATTTTATGATTTTAGAGTTTTAATGAAACTTGTAATTGTTAACTTGAGCAAATAACGTAGTATTAATTACTGTAGTTTATATAATATATGTATATTTTTTTTTCAAATATAAAAAGTCGAGATTTCTTTTAAGTTACCTATTCGTTTTTCACGAGATATTTTATGCTTTGAAATTCTGAATAATTCATTCTAATAATACTTGAGTATACTTACTCGGAAGGTACCTATTATATGTAATTTAGCTCAATAAGTTCATTAATAATGTAGAATAAATTGCTTATACTACACAATACGGTACATGTTTTCTTTTTAGTACCTACCCACTCCTAATCAAAATTCATGAATATTACACGATATTTTATACGCAGCTAGTTAATTATAGTTGTTAATTTAAAAATAATATTGTGTCGATTATGTAAAATGGACTTTCTCGTGGCTCGTAATAAAAGCGTGTGTGAAATGTGAATAATCGAATATTATGTGTCAAATAATATTGTGGAAATTCGTTTACAACATAACGTTTCAACTTTGAAAAAATCATCTGTGTTATTTAATCAGTTAACCTAAATAAGCAGTTGATGATAATTAAAAAGATAAAAGTTTCAGAACATTTTATCGGTGACATCCGGATTCACAGCAGACACATAAAAATCGTCATACTTGTATAAATGCGAGTATCAGTTGATAAACTTATATAATATGATTATGTTGTAATATCAGTTACCCGATAGAAGATATAGATACCTACTTATAGTTTGTATAAAAAAAAAAAGGAAAATAAAATAAACGCATACCTATCATGGGAAAAAAACTTTTCTACGCTTTTCGACTAATGTGGTGAACATTAAAACCTTAGTGGCATGTGTACGATTGCGGTTACGGGTATAGAGACTAAATCTATATAAATAGACACTTTTATAGACATATACACATGCACATCGCAAAATATATTCGTCGCATATATTATATTATAATATTGATATTCGCCTCGTGTACGATAACTTTTGACGGAATCGCGGAAATAACAATGGGCTTGTGATGACGTCCATATAATATTATAAATATACTATACATGTTACAAAATATATATCATAGTACCTATATAAATAATAATATCATGTATATATAGTAACTATATGTACATAATAATATGATATAATATGTAAGTGCGTATATACTTACGATCACTAGATCAAACGCAGACCGGCCTTGACGTTAAATATTATTATTACTATTATTATTATCGTGAGTACCTATTATACGAGACATTTGCACTCAGTCAATATACAAGGGGGCAGCTCATAAGGCATATAGACGAGTGCTGCGGGTAGTTTGCTTAATATATAGTAATACAACACTGTAGTTACATAATACGAGTGCCAAGACTTGTCTCTGTAATAAATTGACGAGCTTTTAATATGCCGCCGTCCCGTACGTAACAGGCAGGTAGATAGGTACCTATATAATATTGTCACGACCAAGAGTATATGGCTAGGTAGAAGCACGTGATGTGTATCGAGCAGACTTTGTTTCGATTGAACGACTCTCGTCGGCTATTATACCACCTCACATGGCTCGGCTTTCATACACTCCCTCCGACATCGCCACCACAAAACGACAAGCGATTTATTCGCGTCTGGGCCGGGTAGTATGACCTTTGACCTGTTATCGCAGAGTACTACAAAATAATATAATAATCGCATATATATTATATATTACGGTCGTATTATTGTCCTGAAACATTTCACACAGTCCGCGTTAGCGTTTCACGCGCGACGACACGCTAACATACAAGGCCCGGATGAAGGATCTATAGAGCCCGGTTGTAGCATACATTATATTATATATTTTATATATTATACTACGCATAATCCAGAAATTGTTGCGTTTAAATTATTTCCCCTACTATACTTCATGGCCGGTTGGTGTGTGGTCATAGTGGGTGATGGGTGGTGAGGTCATGGGGTGCAGAGGTGATGGCGGTTCATCCCACCACCGCACCCTGCAGGGTTATGGCAGGATTGCGGCACGATAGACGACCACGGCGATGTGAGAATGAGAGAGCTGCACCCTCAGTGGTTTCCTATCCTATTTATTTGAGCTTAATAACGTAAATACCACGGAAAAGAAACAACGCTAAATATTTAAAAATATTTGTGTATATTTTATTCTAATTTATTTTCAGATTTTGTACTTTTATTTAATCGTCGTGGAGGCTGCTTTATTAAGCAATGTACTTTTGGTTGTATTTTTTTCTTTGTTTCTGCGATCTTTGCTTTCAGAACAAAATAACATTACTAATTGCACGCACGAAACCCGAATAAAACCCGTATAATTACTGCGCTGCATTCGTTAGAATAATAATAACAATAATAAAAACAACTGTCTGATTAAATATTTATTATTATTTTATTTCTATGAAATTATAATTCCATCATCAGTCATCACTGAAATTGTACTTCGTTTGAAACAATTGACAAAATAATGGAATATGAAAGACTGTTGGTTTTACAATAATAAATAATAATAATAACAAAATAATACATTTGTCTTAACTGGCCAAATTTAAATTTTCGTATGTTTCATAAAAAGGACCTATAAAAAAATATGTAACCTCAGTTAAAAAAAAAAATAGAATCGTCATTAAAATATATTATTACCTAATACTATTGACAATTTTAATACTTAAAAAAAAACTGATCATGTTTTCATTTTTGTATATTATTTTAGGTATACTATATATAATGGTACGTATTTTTAATTTTTTTTTATTTTAAGTTTCGACAGAATAGGTCATTACTCTTTACTCATTAGCTTTTCATTCATCTATTTTATATGAAAAACAAAAATGTAAATATTAGGTTTTGAATGGCGCTATACAGTTGAAAAAAACTTATAACTATTTATATAAAATATATTTCTCTACCTAGTCAGTTCTTCTAAGAAATTTGATGACATTTACTGGTTGGAATTTGTGGCTGTATATTTCATAAATAGGTTTGCTTGTACAATCATGGAATACATTTTTTACTGATATAATAATATTGTAATGATATTAGTGTAGAGGTATTTTTATTATAATAATTATTTATATTATTTAGGTAGGTTTTGTGAACTATAGAGATACACAATAAAGTATTTTTACTATCCTATTTATTTAAAATACGAAGAATAATATTTTAAAGGTAATGTGTAATTTTAAATAAAATGTATTGGTTCATTCAAATTAAATATATTTACTGACACCATCAATTTGCCAGCTTTAATAAAATATATTTAAATCATTGAAAAACTTTGCATTATAATTTTCAAGGCTAAATTACAACCTTTCGTACGTTTTTAATTTCATACTCACTCGTAAACCTTTATATAAATAAGTCTAAATAATAGTAAAAAAGTTGTATTATAATTATTATGAAAAATGTATTATTCTCACGAACATATTATTATAAGTTTTGAATTATAGTGGTATGATTTTCTTAAATGCAACAAAATTAATTTTGTTTAAAACCGACTATTACTGTACAAAATATAATGTATAATTATTACAAGTAACAAAGCTCTGCAGAGTCATATTCAGTGTCGTTTAAAGTGGTGATGTAAAATGATTTTACACTGAGTCATACATTTTTACTCCAAAGTCCAATTACCCACTCATCTAAGACCTACCCACTTTGTGTTTCATACAAATTAATATTGACACAACGAGTCATCGCATTTTAGTTAACTAGAATAATGGTTATGACGGATTCTGTTACACATTTATTCGATATATAAGCGTATAACTTTAGAGTGAATAAAAATTTTAAGATAATATCCTTAATACGTCCATATCTACAGCCCTCTACCATATTGATTGTCCTTGGTATTGGTTACAGAGAAGGATCTAAGCACGACAATGTCAAGAATATTTGTTAAATGTATTAGAAAAATATATGAAATGCACTTTTAAAATATCAAAAATAAAATCGTTCTGAAAAACATGAAAAAAATGTAACGAAATTATAAGAAATAATGAAATATTATTGGTAACTGGTAAGTAAAGTTAACCAGTCAGTGGTCCGTTTCTAATATGCAATTACCTCTTTCTTTCAACGTAAATTCATTAAGGTCTCGTTTGACGCGCAAGCTTCAAATAAGCTTCTATTAGGTATAATAAATTATAAATATTGTAAACCACAGTAACTTTGTTAATAACTGAATCATTCGAAGCTTCAATAATAATGAGTAGAATCGTTATAGAAAAAAACATGATCATTTTTGTACGTACCTATACCTAACACAAATAAAAATGTCCAAGGCAGTGACCCAAATAATAACACCTAATATAAAGTCCAGTCACCCAGACTCATAAGTGTGATTTATATGAACATAAATACGCACCTTGACATTAAGAAACCGCTGTCATGTGTCTAGCACGAATCCTGAGACTTGCTGCATGACCGAGTATGCGTTCATTTTTTAAGGTTTTTTTTTTGCATTTTGTTTGATGTTGTTGTTGCCTCCTACAGGAAATTGGTTTTCTTTTTTTTTTTTTATAAAATATGTGCAATCTAATATATTTTTGTTTATACATACGATGTTAGGTTTTGTTTTCGTAGATATTAACTCTTTTACATAATATTTGTGTATCATACCGTTACAATACCGTTAAATATCATCTGACAGTGAACACTTATTATTTAAAAATAAATGCATAAACTGTTTAGGAAATTTTTGAACTTGAATATTTAAGTTGTTATATTATGCAACTTAAAGTTTTATATTTCCCTTCTTTGTTTGTTGTTGAAACCGCTATCATTGTTCTCCAAAAATGGTAAATTATACTTTAAATTTCGTAATCTGAAGTAGAATACTTTTATAAACATTTTGGTTGCCAAAAATAAAATATCGATTACTAAACAAATAGTTATTATTTTTTTTTTATAAATAGGTATTTAAAATTCAGAAGATATAGTGCCTATTTATAATATTATTATTGAGTGCAATGGGTGTGTTTGTGGTTTTGATTTTTACTGTGCAACATATAATAGCAGGCTAGGCAAAACATACAATTTAATAAAAAAATGTCAAAAATACTATTTAATTAAAAACCATTTCGACAAATATTCATAAAATGTTACTACCCGTGTTATTGGACTTTATTATTACCATATTATTAATTATAATACACAGAAAATAAAAGCGTTAAAAAATAAATAAAAACGGGTTGATACAATAGTAATAATAATATTGTTATGAGTTACGACCCAACTGCCACTCACGCACGATCACGCGTAATTACCTGCTGCTCGTTGAAATTGATATATCGTGTGTCTGCTAAAATCAGATAGGCCGTGATATTATTATAAAATATTATTTTTATTATTATAATATTATTATACCGAGCAATTCGATTTGACTTTCGTATAATCGGGGGGTTTTTTTTTTACCGTGTCGTCCTGTTTACTGCCGTTTTGTGGCACACGTAAATATAAACTGCCCGCACAGCCATACCTATATAATATTATAATACCAGGTATTATAAAACTATTTAACACACCTCATGAAATATTTAAACCGGCCACCGGCTATCATCTGTCCACACCACCGCGGTTGGTATGCGGCTTCACTATTGCGTGCATATTATTATTATTAACATACTATTGTGAACTCGCGTATTATGTGACGATAATAATAATAATAATAATAATAATCACTGCGGTGCACGACGTGCGCAGAATATTTGCGAACTGCTACCGACAATGTCGGAGCAAAGGTGTCGGACAACTCGTCAAAATATGACAAATCTGTCGATCGGAATGGCATAATTGTATAATAATTTAACGTTACCTGTAGGCCGTAGAAGGTACTATATGTCATCTAGTGTACATTTCCCACAATATGCGTGAATTACATTACCGCTCACACAACACCCGTCAACTCACCCACCCATACACACACACACACTAACACAAACGGCACATTGAGTACGGTATGTGATTCGAAGTTTGCGAGTGACCGCTAAAATAATAATGTACTGCTCGTGGGCTGAAGTCGGCCTGTTCTGCAGTCACAGTGGAGACGAGAGTGGCTTGTTTGAGGCAGGACTGCAGCGATGATGACAAGATAACCTTTGCTCTCCCCTTGGCAGTGAATCTTTGGTTTTTTTTTTTTACATAATCGTATTGTAATAAAACCGTCAAATCAGCATTACATTTAATTTAAAAATTAAAAAATGTAATGAATTGTGAGGTTTGTCGTGTTGAGTAAAAAATTTTAATTTTACTTTAATCCCATAATATTGAATATATTATACACTACTCCGGGGTACATGGGATTAGCTCACCAGGTAATTCCCGCGGTATATTTATTCAAATGGCAAATCGGAAATCAACGTTAGCAACCTATTTCCTGTCTTCTCGTTGCAGGTTCAAGCAAACTCCTAGAAAATAATAAGCACGTACAATAATGACAATACGAATTTCAAATCCAGTACATTGAGATTGAATTATATGCGCGGAGAGAGTCGTATAAAACGGAAACGTGGGTGTAATAATATGGCCCGGTGGTAAAAAGAGGGGAAAGATCGCGAGTGAAAATTTCCGAAAAATATAAATACGAACCTCAAAACTAGCTGTATTTTTTTCATTGATATTTTACATTGTATATAGTTTTGTGTTTCCGCCTTAACAACGTTGTCTTTATTTGGGCCTGTAAAAGAATAATAATAGAAGCACACTAAGAAAGTTCAGGGTACGATTATAGTAGACAAAAATGAATAACTCATCATACTGTACTGTGTTTCTGTTTCCTTGCACAAATTAAAATAGCAATAAAAATATACTCGTTTGAAATTAAATTGTTTTCAACCATTTTCTGAAATTATTTTGTTTTCATAAAACACCGCCTAATATACATATACTGAACTATAAACTAAATGATTTTACATAAATCCAATATTGATTTAGACGTAGTTTTTTTGCTAAAAGTATCAAACCAGATCATTTAAAGTTCTACAAATGAACTACGAAATTCCAAATAAAATTTATTGCAAGCTGTTTAAAAAAGTTCACATTTTTACTCCTGACAAAAGTTATAAATAGTTATATGTAGAAGTCCTTATAGTTCACAATTGTTCTTAAAATATCTTTGACTTTGTTTAACAAGTTTGTTTCTAGTTTAAAAATGGTACACATGACTCATGAGTTACGACTCGCAACACAATAATTGTATTAATCGTAGGTAGGTAGGTAGGTATATAGTACAACTAGACATTGAAAAAACGGAAAATAATTGATTTCTGGGGATGGAAAATGTCTGTGATTGATTGTTTGGATGTAGGTCGATTGAGATGTTTTTATAGCGAATACATAGTACATTCGTGGTGATGGATACATTCAACAGCGTTATATATTTTATTATTTTGGTGTGTTGTGTGAAATCCAATTTTCTAATTATGTTTGTTCTATTTTTTAAGCCCTCCTTGTCACAATGCAATTCAATTATTTATAATTATTGTTACATTGGAGTATAAATTATGACTCTATTGGTTTAACACGTTTATTTTATATGACATAATATATCATCTAAATATAATTATATTGTTAGGTATAAAAACCGTTTTATTTAAATTTCGATTTAATTACAATGAATTTATATTATATAAATGTCATTATTAATTAAATAATTACATTTACCTATTGTTTATTTATTTATATACTAGCTATTTAAACAGCCAAGCGTACCCAATTACAAGTATGGACGTATGTTTAGAATTTAGAATTATATTTTCTTGTTACAGTGACACTAAATCTTACACAAAATACATTAAGTTACAAATAGTAATATAATCAATCAGTAAGTATATAGGTTTGAGTATAATATATGTGACTCGTGAACGTTATTATGATCAAAATAATTTATTAAATGAAAATGATTAAAAATATATTATAGGTAGGTAATAATTTGAAAACTGAACTTAGAGCCTTTAACATGGACACGAATGTAATGATTATCCAGTCAAAAGACTATTTTGTTATAAATTAATATCATCTATTGAGACACAGGAAAACAAATCGAAATTTAAATAGTTTACAAGTTTCATTAATCTATTTATAGTGGTATTTTGACCATAATTCGAAAGCTGGAGTGGCACATAAAAAATATTGTCTACGATTTGAAACATTAAAGTTCAATAAAGAAAGCAATTCTCAGCAGTTAATATCCTCATTGGTTAATTTAAAAATAATGATTAAATATAATCTTTTATTATTATACGCACAATATATTTTGGGTTTTTTTTTTAAAATTACTATTTTCCTGTATTTTATGTATAAGTGCATATTATGACTATGGGAATTTTAAACAAAGTAATACACACATTAAGTCACACAATAATGCAACTGTGCGATGAGTTTATTTCTTGAAAAATCAAAAAGGTTATTTTTTTATGTATAGGGAAGTGTCCGAACTAAATCAACTATTCTCTGCTAGTCTTTTGTTTATTGTATTAAATAAAATATGTAACATTACAACTTAAAGATTAGGTAACAGTAATTTTACTAGTATCTTATCACGCAGAAAAATATAAATACACTGGATTTGTCTCTAATTTTTTATGCAATTTAATTAAATATAATATATTGAAAATATTCATAGATTATAATGCCTAGTAATCACTGACAATAATTATTTACATTTACATAACACTATTACTAAATGTATTAACGGCTGATCGAAATCATTTTTGATTTTACAATCATTTCACAACTAAATAATTATTCATTTCAATTCAATTCGTGCGTTGTTTTAAAGAGTAAAAAGTTTTTTTAATCCTTAACATAAAAGAAGAAACCAGGAAGCATGCAAATTGTGCCAGTGCTCGAGTTTTAGGTGCGAAGAGCGTTGGACGAGAAAACAAAACAATAATAATAACGACTTGTTCATTGGGAAAATTGAAGGAAAACCATTCTTTCAAGCTGTAAAGTCATAAAAAAAAACCTGAAGAAACTGAACTTCACGGTCGATCGAAAACCAATTTGGATGTAAAAAGGACCCAAAGACTTTGAATACCTACATAAAACGATCAATTCCCCCTCGGCTTTGTAATATTTGCCAATGATTTTTCATTTTTGTATATAATAATATATTATAATCAATTTAAATATTGACTTTAAATACCTAACTATGATTACTAATTAATAAATATAAATACCTTCCCCTGGTTATAGCCATATTAGGGTTCATCATCTGCAGTATCCTTAGAACGTTTATCTTTATTTACTAAAATATTTTTTTATCGATATAGTTTTAAAAACTTGAGTACCTATAATATTATAATGTATTATGAATTTTCAATCATAATGGGAGTACTTACATATACGTATATAATTAGAGGATATTGAGAATGCTTATTAGTTTGGTGTGGGATTTCTGACGATATAGGCAATTTATAGTTCACTGGCAGTTAGTTTAAGAAAGTGAAGGACTTAGACATATTTCATGTTAACATGTTATATAGGTAATACGCTTTGACATAGTTGCTTGAAATGTTTGCACAGTTATGTATCATATTCAATAGTTTGGGTGGTCTCCCCCCCTCTCTATTTAAATATTGTACTATTAGACATGTTCAAATATTAAGACGTTAGCAAGCACTTTGTTTTCAAAAATTATTTTTGATATTAGAACGACTCTTCTACAGTAGTCAAAAGTTAACTTGTTTCTGTTTAAGTTTTGTTCGATAATACCAAATATTAATCTTTTGTCCCTAGTGCTGTATATGAGTAGTTTGTCGAAGGTTTCTTATAACTACGGAATTATTGTTGTTTAGCTCAAGCTTTTGGATTTTAATAACCGCTGAGTATGAAAATTCTCAAGCAGGTTTTTCCTTACCTAGTAAATTACAATTTTACTGTTCATGGGCCACGTGATTATTTAATTTAAGTGTGATGGAAATTGTTCAGTAATTCATGAATTAAAATATCTACATGAAAGACAGTGAACGTTTTAATCTTGATTTTCTGTATAGTCAGTAAATCGTTAATGTAGCTACTATAAAGTGTTGCTCTCATCCGTAAGCATGTCCAAGGTCTATACAATATATATATATTATATATGTTTAGTAAAGTATAGAAGATAGGTCACTTCCACTGGGAATTCTTGTTTTAATTGGATGCGAGATGGACTTTTTTTATGGCGTACTGTGAAGAATTTATTTTCAAGGAATGATTTTATAATTAGGTAATAAGGTAAGGTAAAAAACGTTCTAGTTTCAAAAAAGGCCTGAAGTACAAAACTCGATCAAAATCCTAAATTATGACAATTCAAATACAGGCACGGAATGTATTGATTTTTTTTAAAAATAAACGTGTTTATTGCAAAAATATTCATTTTAATCGTTCTAGATATTTTTATTTTTATCTATCGAAATACACGTTATTTTAGTTTTTTAATTCAAAGTATTAACTGTAACTTAATGTAACTAACTAAACCGCGTCTCTATTAGGTTATGCAATAATCGAGTCTATGCTTGTGACTCGGAACATAATAATCGGAATAACTATACAAAAGGTACGGGGATTTAACGTTTAGTCTACATATAGGCACTTGGCAAAGAAATCTATTATTTATATAATTTTTAAAATTGATGTTACTCGGAAGTAATCCAACATGCATGTATATAGTTTATTACCATCGGTAACGCGGGAGCGAACGTAAAGTTTTTTTTTCAACTAATCTATAGTATTTCCCATACTTGACAAGTTCCGAGGTAATTTTATTTTGAAATAATAAACACACTACGCCAAGTTATAGTTTATACTATCATCATTGTTATTACCACACCATATTGTTTATTGCCTTTCTTGTGGTGGTTATCTCTTGTACGAATTCATGGTTATTATTTTTATCGGTGATATCCGTTTATTTCTGTTCGTTTAGTAGTAATGATTTAACTTTTAATTAATTTTGATTATCATCGTGCTATCGGTAGACTGGTTGATGCACGTAGTACCTAACTTTACTGAGTATTGTTATATTTTCAATCATTTGGAATTCCATTGATCACGTAGATAGGTAGGTAATCAATACAGTTTTTACTTAAGTTTCTTAAATTTACTGGCGTAGGTGTATTCAAAATAGCTTGAAATGCCACGAAATGTCATGTTCGAATAGTCATAAATATGACTTAATATTGTCATATTGAAAAACATTTTAATAATTTGTTTTATAGTTAAATCATTTTATATTTGTAATCTATGTAAATTAACACAAATTGAATACACAATAACATAACATAACGAACGCAGAAATCGTAACTGTCAATTATAGACAGTTATGCTTAAGATACATACTATGCTTAAGATTTCTTAAGAAATGTAATATAATATTCTGAATTCCTTTTCTCAATCTAGTTAATTATAAATCACAATACTAGTACCATTACTGCAATAAACTATATACCTACTATGCTCCATTGAACTTGGTCAAATTCGAATATTATTTATTGAGTTTAGTGACTTGTTAACAATATATCTTTCTCATTGTTTATCTCTTGATCAAAGAAGTACCCAATACTAACAATATTAATATAGATTAAGAAAAAACAAAAGCATAATTAAATATTATTTGAACACAATATATTATTATTACGTATATCGAATCGGTTTTATAATCAACTCATTTAACTCATTTAAGCAATGCAAAATCTTAATAATATTATGCTAGAATGTTAAAAAGTGTAAATTATGTTTTATAATAATTGCATGCATTGATAATATTTTAGGAATGCCAAAGTTTGGTGAAGATTTGAACAATGTGACGGTGCCAGTTGGCCGAGAAGCTATATTCGTATGCAACGTCGATGGACTAGCAACTTACAAGGTATTAAATCTAGTTAATGTTTTAGTCGGAAATATATTCATAAAATTAAAAAAATATTGATTATTAAATGCTTCCCTATATTGTATAAGTAATAGAATATAAATATTTTACAGTACCTTAATCAAAAATAAGAACAGTTTCACAATTGTCCTGAAAAAATGTGTTACTTAATTGCGATGTTTACCAGCCTCATAATATACAGCCACTCTACTTACAGATACAATTTTAAAACTGAAAATAGAACATATTATTATCATAATATATAAATCGGGTAAAATCGCATACTGTTAATGAGTTTGGAGACAAAAGTAATATAATTCATAATACTGGATCGTTATAATTATAAAAAATAGTAAAATTGTTGTTTCTGTATTTTAAATAATGATAAAAAGCTCCCTATTCTATTTAATACAACTGTATTCCGACATTAATTGACAGGCAGAATAATTCAAATTCTATTTTAAAAATGTAAAAATTAAAACGACACAAAACAATTATTTTAATGTAAAAAACATTATTTTTATCTTAGGGTATAAAATAAAATAATGACGTAAAAAAATGTCAACAAACTATTCACCGACATTTTTTTTTATTTAAAAATAACTTACAATATTTCAATTACTCGTAACCACTTTTGTTAGTGGTACAAGTGCGGTACCTACTAAAACCCAAAATAAAAAGTGTCCGTAATTTACTAGTCACGTACCCTATTTCGTGTTCACAATTTACATTTAAAACTTAGAGTTCATAAACTATATTATATTATGTGAAAGGTATGACATTTGATGTCAGCATGAATGATGTAAAATTAAAAAACTGCAGTGTGTTTTACTTTTGAAACAATATACAACAAATTAATACGTCACATATACCTCTACGAATACTGATGCTGGTGAAAACTTTTATCGTAATTTAATTTTACTTTTAGGTTGCTTGGCTGAGAGTGGACACCCAGACTATATTGACTATTCATAGTCACGTGATCACGAAGAACCATCGGATCGCGGTAACGCACAGCGACCATCGAATATGGTATCTTCATATCCGGGAAGTTAGGGAAGCTGACAGGGGATGGTACATGTGCCAGATCAACACCGACCCAATGAAAAGTCAACAGGGTTACTTGCAAGTGGTTGGTAAGTGGAATGAAAGGTGGAAAGACAATTCAACAGTGAAATCGTATTAGGTATATTTTTATAATAATAACTAGCGGTAAAAAGTTTTGAAAGGTTTTGTGCAGCCGTGCTAATTGAAGCGAATAGGACACTCGAAAGTTCACTCACAAACGTAATCAAAACTTGAATTAAAAGTTTTTTTAGACCATTCAACCAAATTATTATTATAATAGTACCTACCGACGTCTGAGAATTTATACTCGCACATAAAAATTTAGAAATTAAACCATGTTATGGCCAGGTTGGCTGTCGAACTGTTAGGCGAAAAAACTCGTTAAAATACAGTTTATATTTAAATTTAGTATTGAATACATAGCGTGGAAATATGCGAATTGTTTATAAACTATAAATTGTGATTTTTAATAATAAAAACTATACATATAATATAATTTGTTAATACCGTTTCTCGACTACTTTATGCTATAGTAACTTACGATTACACTGACTTAATTTATTATTGCTTTAGTATTTAATTTCTACGATGAAATAATATTATTATATTATGATTTGACCATTCGACCGACTAAATATAGATTTAATCATGTATTTTATCATCAATATCCTTAAAAAATGTGAACAAATTATTCGAAATAATGTAGCGTACATTATGAGTAAAATATGATTTATTAAATAATCTTGCAATTTTTGAAATACTGAATTGATTACAATAAAAATGTATTAGTGATTCAGTATTTTTCTTAAAAATTTTACTTTATGACTATTTACATTTTGTAGGTACCTAATTTACTAACTCATGCAGTTACACATAACGATGACGAAAGTAAATAATGTAGTGATATAATCAATTCACACGAGTGCACAGCTATAAGCCTGTAAGTAATATTTTGGTCTTTGACGAAGAAACTTGCTCGTTTGAAAATTACATTTTAGTTAATGCTTCTATAATATAATTTGAAAAAGATTTGAAAATTAAAACACTATCATGACGATCCAGGGTACCTTGTTTCACACCAACTCATTGGCCATTGTTTATCACGAAATTGTTCTATATAACTTATTTCATTAGGCACATAATATTTCTAATTTATTTTTTAACTGATAATAATTTTAATATTGATAAATTTAGATGATGGTTTAGTCAAGTACATCGAAGAGAATGTAATATCATTCTAGCATTGGGTTTTTAGGACACCACCTTTTAAAGGCAAAGTTATGACAGAATAACTTTATGTTATAATTCCAACTCAGTTCAGCATAACTGTGATGACAATCAATGAAAGCGACAGAATTTTCTTTCACAATATTATTATAAGTATAGGTACCTGGGCACAAGACTCATTTGTGAAACGTGGCTTATACCGGTAGTCTTATAAAAAAATTATACTATACTAGAGCCTACTTTCAAAAATGTCATTCTATATTTTTGGACATGTTATACCTATATCATGTTGTTTTTTATGTTTTAATACCCGAAGTAATACCACTGCAGGATTCAAGAAAATATAAAACCATTCACTCTATGTGAGACCCAAACTAAAAAAAAAACTAAGAAGTAACTTTGCTGTATAGTAGGTGTAGTAGTGTACATCATAATAATTGAGTTGGTTACTGACTACTATAATAATGGATGTATTCATTTTGAATTTAATGATAAATCATTGTATACGAACAACGTTTCTGAGCTGAGACGATCTGTTAGCCTATATTCCAAGGGCATTTTAATATTATATTTATATAACTATTAGTAATTTATATTTATTTTTATTAGTCATACAATAAGTCAAACTATAGTTTTAAAAATCCACATATAATATATTATAATATACATTATTCTTTTCATATTATTTCATACACCTATTATATATAGTATTAGTAAATAATACTAACGTAAAATATAACAATTAAAATTGGTTCGTAGTATAAATTAATCTAGAAATTTGAAACTACATTGTTGTGTATAGAAAATTTTAATTTAAGTATAAGTGGAATATTTCAAGGTCTAAAGGTTAATGATATTTGAATAATAACAAAATAACGAAAACCATTTTGAGATATCAGTCATTATTATACGTTTAAATATCTAATCAGTACCTACTATGTCAATGTCTATTCCTATAATATGTGTTAATATTACGGTCACGGTACTTTTATTTTATCAATCTTCGTGGACAACAAAGTATCTTTTTGAATTACGTATAGTTCAAAAAATTAAAAAAAAACGTAAATTAAAAATTTACACTGAGTGCCTAAAACGTCGATGATCTCTAGGTAAAGTTTACCCAAAATTGAATTACTCACCTAACTAATAACTACAGCTGAAAACAATTAAAAGCCAAAATACTAATTGGTGACATGAGCCAAGTGGGCTCATCTCCCAAACGAAATCAATCTGTCCAGTAAACACAGATGAAACTACTAAAAAGGTTCTCCCCTTTTCTCCCCCACAGCCGATAATCCAAATAAAATTAAATCCATCAAAACCAGTAATATTTTACATGGAATTTTTATATAGGAACCATTCATACTCATTTAATCTAATATCAACATTTTGAATTTTTGTAATGTACTCAAAAATGCAATTTGTTCTAATGAATTTAGTAGGTAACAAAAGTAATATAAATGAATTAAAAACTACAAGTACATTAATCTGACTCATTTAGAAAAATGTTATATTCAATAAAAGATGAAAAAGTAAATTTCCACACGTATCAAATCCATAAAGAAAAGACATTCGATCAAAATACTAATCTTAATCTACAATATAAGTTAGAATAACTAATATTCAGACTATCATGTCCAAATAGAAATTAATGAAAATATTTTAGGTACATATAATATGATTGCCTCATTATATCGTTTGTGTATTTTATATTAATTATTGCGTTTTTTTTTGTTTTAGTATATTATCTAGGTACAGATTGTAAATCAAATAAATAAATAAATAGATTAAAATCATATTTTAAAAGTCAGAGAAAATGATAGTGAGTAATAGGGGGATGTTCCAAGTTAATACGATTAGTATTAATATTATAAAACGTTGTTGAAATATAAAGAAATCGTTTTGAGAAAAAATCATTATTTTACGTTCGAATGTCGAATGTCATAAAAATATTAACTTCAATAGGTAGTTCATAAAAAATGTAATATACAGCTTTTTAATGAACTCTTTTTTTGATTTTCCAGTTAAAAAGTCTATGAGAAATTTCTTTTTAAATTGTCAAGCTTTTTGAATAAGAATAGTTCAATAGAATGACGGAGAATGGACGGGTTAGTTTCTCCTTAAATGTTTTTATTTTATTTTTTTGAGCTATGTTTGAAAACATTCTTTAACAACAGTTTAAACAACCCTTTTATACATACAACAAAACGAGATTAAATAAATAAACTTCAAAGAAGAGATAAACGAAATACAAAACTTACCAGTTGATACAATTTACGTTAATGTCCACTGTCCAGTAAAATAGTAATTAATGCAATTAATAATGCTTAAAATACAAAGTATTTTGAGCATTATTATTATTATTCTTTATAATATTATTTTTACTATTATAATGACATTTTCCAATTTGTCATGCCCAACAGATTTGATATTTTTAACCTTAGGATGAGTATTTACTACCAACAAATACTAATTTTTTTTTTAAATGCTTATATAATTAAAACAATCTGAGCTTCTTTTAGGGTAGTTAGGTATGTAATATAAACAGGCAATACTGCAATATCATACAATTAATCCAAATGTTTTGAAAATGTTATTGTGACATTGTGTTTATAAAATATAAGGTTTGTTCGTTTTGACAAAAAGTGTACAATTTTTCACAACAAGTGTACACCAAACTACCAAAGCGTTTGTTTTGAAATAGTGTAGTCGTACACGCTGTTTGTTTTAAAAAAGTGTTACATAATCAGTGTCACCTTTTTTTCACACCGACCCAAGATCAGGTGTAGGTGTGGATCGTAATCATTTCTTATCAGCTAATTTATTGACATTTATAAAAACTATTAGCTGTTTATTTTACACCAAAAACGTTTGTTTTGAACACAGATAACTAATCACACCCCTAACACTTTACCCAGACACTACACTACTTGGTATACACTTTTTTTTTGAAAACGAACAAACCTATGATAAAATTTGTAAAAGTTTCAAATCCCCACGAAACTATTTTTAAACTACAACAAAATATTTAAAATTGTTATTCTTCGTTTAAATATCGAACTTCATCCAAATTTTAACTTCAAGAGTCTATAAACAATTTTTTTATTGACATAACATATACAAAAATAAAACTACACATTTTAGTGTGTATAAATATGTAGCTAAAAAGTGAAAATGGCAAACGTCTAGGATTATTCGTTTTTAAAATACAACAATCTAAGAAAATAATTGTATGATAAAATGTTATTTTACGGATGAATATCCTACTACGTTTAAATATTGAAATAACGCTATAATTGTTTTTCAGCATTAACAGCTTATGAAAAACCATTTAATACAATTTTAAGTATTTTGACCGAGTAAATTTTTTATGGACAGTTATTAAAAAAAAAAAAAAACTATGCATAACACGCAATTCGATATTTTTCCTATACAAGGTAAATCTATGAATTATAAATATGTATTTTGTTAATAAGTAACCACGATAAACAATGCGTCTATATTTTATATAATCAGTTAGAAAAATAAAATATCTGAAGTCCGGCCTCAGTCTATAAAGTATAAATAGCCAAAACAATTAAAATATTTTTAAAACTAAACATTATGTATAGAAAATGCTAGTATAAACACTTATTCGTTTTTGAATAATCGATTTAATCGAAAATTGGTTTTATGTTTAAATTTCATTTTTCTCATAATTTTATTTTTTATTTTTCCCAATTATTTAGAAAAATACTATTAATTATTTTTTAATTTCATTTCATTTTTATCTACCAAAAGTAGCAACTGGATTCTCTCTACCAGAAAAGATGCTGATATTGAAGATGAAACACAAATCAACTATCGTAAAATCAATACATTCTTCGACCCGCTTATAATCTAAACGTTTTTGTAAGATTTTCTATTGAAAATTATATTTTCTATTAATTATAAACAAACAGCATTAAAATGTGACTCTTCCCTAAAATTCTAACTAGTTGCAAGTATTTAGTGTAGTTTTTATATATAATATCAAAATGTGAAAGATATTTTGTTTTTCACCTCTTAGATAAAACAATATTCTCATTCCGATTCTCAAACATTTCTGAACAGATTTCAATACATTTGTCCCCTTCGCACAACAAAGTACGTCGTTATAGTTATATTGGTCGAATATTTTTGAAATATCTAAGTGCTTTTCGATGACATTATGAAAATCTTATGAAAAATTTTATTTTTTTTGTTCTAATAGCTCAGCCACTAATCCTATTACAATTTTACATCTATTATATTATAATGTTACATTACCTATCATCAAAACCGTTATAATTAAATGAAACAAAAATTGAATGGACCTGTAATAATTTATTTTTATACCTGTGTATCATCTCCACACCATGCATAATTAAAATAATAAAGTATTCATTTATTCTTGTCATACTCTATTTAACTTCGTAAACTTAAAATTTGCTGTACCTATTTGTATTTAAATAAATTCTTATTACCTATTCATAAGTAACTACGTACTGTGCGTACTTAACTCAGAACATTTCTGTATTATTATATTATGAGTACATTACGGTACTTAATATAATTATGATTTCCAGATTATTTAATAGCTGAATAAAAAAATTTAAATTAATATATTTTGGATAAGATATTTGTGTACATCTGAGCTATGGGTTATTAAATTGGTAAAACAAAATGTCGACTTTCATAATATTTTCATATTATTCTTTAGATCTTGTGATAAATAAAATAGGTAAGTCCACAATTTCGTTTCAAATTTTTTTAGAAATTATTTTTTATATATTCAATTTATGTGAGATTGGGGTTGGTAAAAATAAGAAAGTAACTTGCATTGAAGTGCTAAGAAAAACAAACTGAATGCTTACCACGATTGTCAAAAGAACCACAACAATAAATAAATTATAATTATATTTAATCGTTATGATAGTTAACCGTTATAATAGTTAATCGTGTAGTTCAATTAGATGTTTAATGTTTTCAATAAAATACAATGCATTGGTAGTTAAATTATAATTTAAAAACAAATCAAGTTATAGTTGAATTTTAAGTGATCAAAAATGAATAGTAAAAATAATTATGTTCATTGTGCACAGGTATTTTTCACTGGAATGTTAAAATATACAACTTTTTATGATAAAAAAACTTATGCTATTAAATTCAAATTTAAGTATGTAAAATTAACTACATAGGTATGATGATTAGACCAATAGACTGGATGTGAAAAAATACTACCCAAATCAAATTAAATTTGAACACATGTGGGTAAGCAATTAAATCACTTAAAATATCTTCTTAAACTCATCATGTAGGTTTTAGGTATTTATTATGAATTTATTTTATAAGATACAAACAACAGCTTCAGGCTGTGTTTTTTAAATCTAAATTACAGCAAATTTACCATTATTTCCTTTTGTTAAATTTTTGGTAATGTTGGTAATTTTTTGGTGGATATAAAATTGTCTATACAATTTAAAATTGTGTAATTACATTTTATTAAAGGTCTAATATCCAAATATACTGCGATTCTATTAAACGTGAATGCGCCATTATAGAAGAGTGGAAGATGTATCATGTAGGTTTGTAACTTTAGATTTAAAATGTGAAGTTAAAACTTTACAAATATTCGAAGTTAACTGGAGATGTTAACATTCACTAGATGATATTATGTTACAGCGGACATAGGTACCTCAGAATGATAGTTATTATGTGACTATACAGTGAAATAGCGTTATATGATTATTCATTTTATACCTATGTATTATATTTATCAGTGTATAAAATAATTATCTTCAGTAGGTATAGGACAGTTAAATTTCTAAGAGTGTTAGAAAGTTATAATATTGTAACATACATATTTAATAATTTAACAACAGCAAGAGGTATAGAGACACAAAAAAAATTATTATGAATACATAGCAAATTAATTGTATTATTTATACAACAAACTGGTCACAGTTAAATATAATCAATTAAAGAGTTAAGACATACTTTTTTAATTGCATTTGAAACTGGATCAAAATATTAACTAGGTCGTCCCACGACTTAGACAAGTGGCGTTATTGGACTGTTATTAATACAATTCCTTGAAATAAGGGGAAATGAAAACAAGTTCTAATTCTGCAATCAAATGCAGGGACGTTAAACCAATTATAGATAAGAACTCGGGACAATCCATCATACCATTCATTAATCTGTGTACGAAAATTTCATCGAAATACGTATAAATATGTTTAAATTGAACCTGCAGTTTAACTAAAGCCTGTGGGCTATGCTCTCTCCCCCATGTATGCCTTTAGATACATGCAATCATTATACATATATTCGTAAGACCCAAGACCCATACATGCTTTTTAAAAATAATTTCCTACCTAAGTCTAACCTGATTCAGGTTCAAGATTAATAATATCTAATTAAATTATATACGTATCATTGTATGGATTAACAAAAACCTGCTTTACTTACTAGTGCTTATTTTAGCATTGATGCCGTTGCTCTATTATAATAAAATAACTGCTTAAAATATAATTTTTAACTCAAAAATTAAAACGATAAAATACCTTTTATTCGAAAAAAATTATATAAAAATAGAAGTTTTAATTTTATGTATTCCCAGAATTTCTTGGAGCGCCAACACTACTGGAGATACGGTCATACATAATATGTGCAGTATTTTACCGTTTCATGAAAGTTAAACACTCTTGATTGTGTGATATCTGTAATTATTTTTATTGTCTTACTATCAATTTGTCTTTAGGACCGACAAAGGCAATACAAATTTTACAAACTGAGAGAAGATTATTATACATGGACAATTGTTTCTTTGTTATAGTCGATGTCAGATTTGTATAAGGCGTAAATTCACTATGCATACCATTTGTTACAAGCACATGAATATAATATTGTTTTATATTATAATATCAGAATTTCACACACTAACTATCAAAGAAGGAATTTTTTCAGCCATCGTTAAGATGTGAACGTAATATTATGATCAATATTATATTATGTATAAACTACAATATTCATTATCCACGTTGTAAATAAACTATTAAGTCACAGCAAGCTATCCACTTGAAATAAAAATAGAAATAACATATTATAGATCCTTGAACATTATAAGCTCACAATAAATACTGTAGACACTACTTATAGGAAATAAAGCTTAGTGATAAAGAAATGTAAAACTTAGACGTTTCTGATCATAGTATCAATACAATTTATGGTTTGTTATTATTTCGAAAAAATGGAAGATAATATAAAAAAAACTTTAAAATGACGTTAAACAGAAAATGGAAATTCGAATGGAATAAATGAGAAAAAATATTGAAATTGTATTGTAAAATCAAGTACGGCTTTACTGAACTTTATTCAGATTTCACCTCAGGAATAATAATTTATAGGATATTTTAGTTATTTATTTATAAATGTTTTTTTTGTTATACAATTTTGTATAGAATAAACAATTTATTTGTACCTCACTGAACACTAAACATTCTACTATACTAATATAGAACCAACTTTAAAATTCAGGTATATGTGTTTGTTATTCAATATAATTAGATTAATTTAACGACTAAAAGAAACCAATTTAAAATTTTTCTTTTCGGATAAGTGAATATAATATTATTACTATTGAATAATATAATCAATCGAATATTAAAATAGCAAAATTGAGTTAAATGTATTTAAATAGTTGAACAAAAACTTTTTTAGTTAATATAGTAAATAGGTATTAATATTTTAGCTGAATCAGTCAGAAAACATAAATTTGTTCGTCGGTCATTAAAGATTTTACGGTTGTTGATCTCATTTAAGTGTATTTTATAATTTACACCAAACATAAAAATAGCTGAAAAACATTCTTTATAAAGGTCCATTATAATATGTTTGTGTATACACAATATTGGTTGCTTCGTCACATATTGTCTTTATTCGAACAATAGAAACAATATCTTTTTTTGTATGTAACCGTACACAGATATCATATATGCATTCCTAAGCTTCGCTGGCATGGTGGAATGCTGAGCATAAACATGGCGTATGACATTTAACAAAATATGTGGTTTGTATTTCTACTGTGCAATTTTTCCGTAGTGGATATAATATTTTCAATTTTTAAAAAGAAAATCTAAAAATTGGGTTTTTACTGTACATAAATAATTGTTTTTAATGACAAAATTGTCATGCAAAATGCTAATGAAAAATGAGTCGAGAGATTGCAGGATAGATTCCATCATGAGTTTAGAATAAAATAAAAGTTACACTTTTAACCACAATATCTAGTAACACATATAAGGTGTGTATTTAGAGAAAACAATAATTCAGTTATATTTTTAAGATAATACCGTAGAGTATATAACTTTACCACTGGCGGTCATTTGTAATTCTCAAATGTTATACTTTTGTGACCGCCGGAGCCCATAGTTGATTATTACTGCCACGCCGCAAGACCGTAAATTAATATGGTTTTATATTATTAACTTTTCCATGGTGCTGCAATAATGTACAGGAAGGAGCTCAATGGTGCTGTGGTAAACATTATACAATTTTTTTGATGTGATGAACAAATTGTTTTTTTGAAATGACATGGAAAAATGTGCTTGTCGCGTCGATATACATATCGTGTCACATGACAGTCAAGGTGTTAATCAAAATCATATTATATGCAACAGTATAATAGGTACACTATACAATATAATATAGGCACAGTCTTGAAGTGTTCGAACTTCAGTATAAGGAGTGTAAACATATCAAGCAGACTAACACAGTATAATATACCTTAATGTGTACCTACCTCGTATTATTTCCGTTAACTGGTTTTAAACTAAGTAGGGAAACCATATCGTGGTTGGTTTCAATATCACCAATCTGATATTTGGTTCTCGTGTCTAGTGAAACATTTCGAAAATAATTGCTAACAGTTTGTATCGATAATTGAATAGCTTCAATTGTATTTAAAATACCTTTCATTCGCGTTGTTTGTATTGTGTGGGTCAGAACACGGTCTTATCAAACACAATTCTATAATATTTTATCAGCGTGTTGTCTTCGTCGACTAAATACAATATTATACGAGTTAAATTAGTAAACAATAAATGTAATTATTTTGTTTTATGGGTTGTAACAGAATCATTGCGTTAAAAGCACATACAACAAAATTATATAATCCAGTGTCTGCTAGAAGATATTGGTTAAATGCAAAATCATAAACGGGGCCCGTTAAACGTTGAATATATTATTTTATTTCCACTGATAGATGTCTGAAGTTGAAAATAAAATATACATAATAAACAGTGTATATAACGTATATATATATATATATTAAACCTATAAGGATCTAGGTATATAATACACATTTCAATTTCCATTTAATTTCGCATGGAAAGTCCTTTAAAAGTCGAAACTTTAAAACGGCGAAGTCGCAAAGTAAAAAAAATAAAATGTTTAATAATAATATGCAAAAAATCTCATTTGAATGGGAAATCCGTCGGTCTTTCTGAAAACGCATAATTCGATTATAATTCAGTGAAACATAAAAAAAGACACGTATAAATATATCCTACGTGGGTGTAGCAATAATATTTCACAAAAATTGTCTTTGACGTATATATTCTATGATTTTTTGTTACTTAATTGGAGGTCTTATGAATTCGTGGGTATAAATGTACAGTTTTATTATAGTTTCCAATGATGTTATTTTTTAAATGAAGTAGGTATCGAAATATTTTGAAGACGCGGAGAAATGAAAAAAAAAAATGGTCACTAAAACATAATATGTATAATAATATTATATTCGAACATTCAATAGTGTTTCATTAATTCGTATTCTCTGTTCGTTATTACTTATTTGCTATTCTGATAGACTTTTCTGTAAACCTTAATATAACCGTAATATCGAGAAAAATGTTACAAAAATTAATTTCACATTCATTCTGTCGTCCTGACAACAAGGTAACACAGTGTAATCTTGTCAACGTTCTCACATTCGACATATTATTATGCCTATTTGACAAGCTATGGTGTTTTTTTTCTAGTTTATTGTCATTTTAAAGTCATATTTTTATTTTTTTATAATATCAGCATTTTCATCCACACTGGCATTATTATCTACCCATCTTGCCTATCGATCGAACGTCACTAAGATATTATTCCTATAGTTTGAGCTTAGTGTTCGGAAATTGCGTCAATATATATATACGTACCTACCCGTATATTTAGATGACTATTTTTCGCTTTAATAACAGCCATACGACATAACCTAATATTATATTAGTTGGTGTATTAATTATGTCGATATAAGTACATACAACGCGAGTTTTTGTTGTTAAAATAACATCAGTATAATTTGAGCTATTAGATCTTTCAAAATTATTATTAATTTCTTTTTACATTTTACATTTTACTGATTATTTTATATTTTAATACGATAAATAAGTACATCAAAATGCTTTTTTAGTTTTAGAATAATTGAAAATTATAACAATTAGAGAGTTTGGACAAATATTGTTTGGATTATAAATCAAACATGAACATACATTTTATCGGTTTATACAAAACAATAATTGGGGAAGTGTATTACACGATCAACTTATAACCTGTTTGAAGTAAAACAACATTACTAAGTAAATTTCATAAACCAGCTGACACGGCAATGCTTTGCTAGTGTTAGGTTTTTGTGATTGTTCAACTCCTTTTGGGTGTAACACGCTGTGGAAGCAATGTATGTTTAAGTGTAAATTATATTATAATTTAATTTATAGTCATCCCGACCTGCGTTGTCCGTGAGATTCATTTGTGAGTTGTGATTATGTGATCAGTTTATCAATAAACATGATCAGGAACCTCGCTTGGTGTTTACGTTAGTGAAAAATATACCTTTAAAGTATCAAAAAATGCAAAAAAATTGTCCACCGAAACCGTCGTTCGAACTCCATACATTCTGTACAAAAATACACATGCTTATCTTATTATTAATAATAATAATTAATTAATAATTATTATTAAAACCAATAGCAACCAATTTATAAACGAAAATGTCCATCGTCAAAATCCCTGTCTAAGAACCTCCCCAGGTTGGGCCTCTAAATTACCTTTTTTTGAGACAAAACTTAACCTATCTCATTTCCTAAGTTATAATATATCTCTGTACCAAATTTCATCGGAATCGAATGAACGGTTTAGGAATGCATAAAGAACATAGAAACATAAAAATATTTTTTGTGATTTATTTGTATATATTGATTGTGAACACAAAAAAAAAAAAAAATATGTATTATAAATACATTGGTTTTATATTCTTGGAAAGAATAATAAAAGATAAAAATTAAACAGAATAATATTATGTTTAATTATAAAATACTTTCAAAGGAAATAACGAAAAATATGATCATAAATTCTTATAATAATTAATAGAATTTGGTAAAATTTTAATTTGTAAAAAAAATAATAAATTAATTTATAATAATAGGTATAAGGGTTTATTTTTTTTATAAGACAATGAACAAAAAAGTATATTATAATATAACGTCTGAAGTTTTAAATTTTAAACCCAATTACAATACCTACTATGTCCTACATATACCTACTTTGTATTTGCGTGAAGTAGTAAATTATAATAAACTAATTAATTATAGATAACACATATATATATACATTCAAGAATAATACGATATGAAAAACATTACGCTAGCTGTGAATACTGTATGGAATATGGATACAGGGTTTAAAATTTCATGAAAAATAAAATGTTTTTATTATATCTACAAGTTTATAGTCATCAACTTGTAAGTGAACATTTTCAAAAGTTGGTTTCTTGTATGAAACAAAGAAAATATGTAACATATTTACATATAATTTAGAATTTTTCTAACAAATCTATAATATAACAAATTTAAACAAAGACTTTTAACTCTAAAGTTACAAAGTCATAAGGTAACAAATCACCGTTTCCATTTCACTTGTAATATAAGGTTATTATAATGATGTTACTATATGACGTCTTATCTTTGTACAAGCCATAAGGTAATGTACTTAAAAGGTCGCCTAAGTCCGAACCCATATCTGTTGTCTCCATATGCTAGTGAGTATAACATAACAAAACCACCTGCAGCAGTTCAAGTTTAGTTTCGTTTTATTAGAGTCAAATAACTATTATAATTTGACTTAAAGGTAAAAAAAACTAATGAAATTATTTTGTTCTATTTTAGAATAGTTCTAAAACGAGTTTTAATAGTGTGTGAAATAGTATGCGATGCTCGCAATTTAAAATTAAAATATGGGGAAAAAACCACCAACAAAACCATAAACGAGAACTTCTGAGCTTTAATTTTCTATTTTACGCACTCGTATTAAACGTAAAATACGACAAATACATATGTGGAGGCCTCTTGAAAATATTTTGACTTTGTATATATTATTTGGGATTCTTGTAGTGGTAATATTATATGGTGGTTGGATAAACTTTATTAGTTTTACAATACTTATTACGTTTGTGTAGGTGTGTGATAGGATGAGTTGTTCACCGTTTGATGATATAATTTATCGTTCTCAAATTGTTTCGCGCAGTGTAATAATATGTCTACAAGATAATGTAAATTTAATGTAAAACACGCTGGTTGTTTATTTGTGTTGTACATTGAAATATCTGAATCACCATCACCTATCTTTTCGATGCACTATAAATCCCGATAAAACGAATATATTTAAAATTCCATATCGAACAGGAATTCCATGCGTGGATCCGGCTTAGTAAAACGGAGTATTATATTCCAGAGAATTAAATAGATAGCACGTATTTCGCTCACCCGTCAAAGTCATCTACCCAAATCTAAATTCCTACGAGACTAAATCCCACGGGCGTTACGAGACAAGTGTCCGAAGATGGAATTACAATAGACGACTACCTATTTACAGTTCAACAATATTTTTACGAACAACTCAGAATGTCACTTAATTATCTACGCAAATTATTATAAAAATGTGTTATTACGCGATTCATTCGTGAATTTATCGATAGTTATTATCAAATCTTTGTAATGGTCGACGAATAACTTAAATAATGATCTCCATATTTTCTAAATGAAAATATTTTTATTCAGACCCTTATAAAATAATTGTTATACATTTATACCAGCCACATAAAAGCAACCCAATATAAGACAAATTTGTATTTTTCATGGATTCAGTAATTATATTAATACCTAAAGAATGTATTATATATGTATATAAAATAATTTTATTGTAAAATTCGATGTTTTGGTTGGATAAAATTGTAGAATATACTTAAATACGATTAATCTAAAAATTATCATAAAAAGATTAAAAATAAGACTTAAAGAATCATTTATTATTATTATTATTTAATTATTTTTTTGAAATAATTATTTTTTGAAATAATTATTGTAGATATTTAAAATCATATTAACTAAAAATTAATAGTAATTGGTGAACAATAATACAATTATATTTTTATTCAGTGAATTATAAAACATAATTGTTTTACTCATAAGCAGTATTAATATATTATTAGAAAGTAATAATTATTGCTTAAGATTAAAATGTTTACAACACAAGATTTAGGTTCATACAATTTAATATTTATTATAAAAATTTGGTTTTCCGTGCCTACCTTTACGGTAGGTATTTTAAAGAATAAAATATAAATTTTGCTAAAATTTTCTCATTTTTTAATTTAATAATATTATAGGTTCACAATACTGATAGTAAACGTCATAGTAAATCGAGTCTTATTTATTTTATTTGACATTATTCGTACCTACGTAATACAAAATCAATAACCATACCACCATACGGGCTTAGAAAACTATGCTTAAAAATTATATCTCTCCATAAAACCATAGTATTTTATCTTAAAACTACTTTGATCATATAAAAGACAGTAGAACACAATATTTTATATGTAAACAACGAGGGTGAGAAATCTAAAATAAAAGCTGAATAATTATAAGTAAACATTTTTAAGATTATAAAAAACTAATACAATTGAGAGAAATAACAAATTCAACAATTCAAAATAAGTGAGACATACATTTAGTTCAATATTTTACCATTAAAAATTTGAAATTTTAAGAATATTATTTTGTTGGTATAAACTTTTCAAGCAAAAAAATAATTGGGAAATGTTTTATATTGAGTTTATTCTACGAAATTTCCCATTTCTTGGAATATTTGACGTATTTTTTTTTTTAGCGAATAATTTTGCATACCTATTACGATGTTTTTATACATGCATATTTTAGTGAACAAAATTTACATCATTCATTATGATTTAAGCTGATGGAAGAATACATGTTATTTACACTAACACGTTTGTAATCACGGCTCGGAGAGTCTATAGAACTCATATTTTACGTTTTCCTTTAACCTACCTACCTAGTTGCGTATGTATTTATTTTTTATTTGACTGTTAAATTTATCGTGCGAAAAAATGAGCTTTCATAAAGTTCATCATCATCATCATCAATTGTCTGTACTACGCGCATCGTATAATATCCTTGTTGTATAGGTGAGTTCTTTTTTTATCCACATAAATCTCATGGCATTTTCACGTAATATTTAAAATAGTCTACTTGAATCACCTATATCTACATGATTAAAAATAATCGAAATATTATGTACTTTTCATATTTAATAACTGTGTAGTCACTAAAATGTTTACGTTTCATAATATTTACTGTATCGTTATAAAATAAAGATCGTATGCAATTAATTGTACCTAAAAATGTCCTTGGTGGAATCTAGAAGAAAATTAAATAGCATTATTCGTTGTTGTTGTTATTTATATAAAACAAGGTCGAACACTTGAATGCTTGATAAGAACGTAATATATTTAATTTCTGCAGAAATTATATATGACGATGTAATACATGATATTAGATTATCGAATGAACCAAATTAAAAAAGAGTAAAATCATCTATTTTCGTGGTTAAGGAAGGAATGTTCTGACTGGAGTTAAGGTAAAAGTTACGGGGATTTGACTGAGGTTAAGAGATCAAATGAGGTTGGTTAGAACATAGAATATAGTGCCAGAGGAGACATTTTTATCCAATAAAAAAAAAAAGTTTTCAACTTATACCTTTTGTAGAGTACAATTTTCGAACTTTTAATTTTTTGAAAGAATCACTTGATATTTATTGTTAAATTTTGAGTAGTGTATTAAAAAGAAAAAAAATGTGACTGTGTGTAATATATTATACTGATTGAATTAAAATATATTTTAAGAAATTTAGGGCTTGGGATAAAACTTATATTAATATATTATAATATAACGTGGTTTAAACTTGAGATGCTTATTCAAAAAAATAAAAGTTTATTTTAGAAATGAAAATTGACTATTTCTTTAATAATCTGTGACGGATTTTATTAGTACATAAGCGTTTTAATAGATTAACCACAGTAGAATCGTTGCGATTAATTAATTTAATTTGTAAGAAAATACTCATTCTTTAGGTATATTTAAATTAATGGTATTAAAAAGTTTTTATTGTTTTATCGTTTTAAATATGGCAAGTATCCATGACACATTTATTATCCTTTAATATCCATTAATTATATAGGTATATTCAAATATTTGTTATTATTTGTTCAGTTAAAAATAATGAGCAAATAATTTAAATATTTTTTTGTTTTAAAAATAACTATTTGTACATTTTATACAAAATTTTACAAATTGTATTTAAGTTCAAAAAGTTACTTTAGTAGCAAGTAGTTTATTTCAAATTTCAAGTTAAATATTCAAAATATTTTGAAATATTTTGTTATTTATAGTAATTTTTAATTTTCAATGTTTTTAATTTTTTATTCTATAAATCTCAATACAATTTTATTTGTTTGGTAAAAAAAATTTAAAATTTAATACTAGGAAAATAAGTAGTTATAATAGCAAATAAGAAATAATAATAATCGATATACACGGTTCTTTATAATATGTATTTAAAGTTCGAATTTACACAAAATCTTGGAAATGTTCAAATTATTTTGTAGTTAAAAATTATAAAATGTTCAATTTTTATCGCTAAGGATTTTAAATTTAAAACGATCCATAAATACATTTCAACAGATTCTGAATGTAGTAATTTAAATTTATTATCATCTATATTTATACGGGAGTATATATAATATTATAATTATACTATATACAAATTTCTTTATAAGCACATTTTAAATTTTTTCAACTATCAAAAATAAATATCCGAGTATATTCAACACTCATTTTAATAAAAAGAAATCATAAAATTACTTTTTAATGTCGAGTAATTATTCACGGTTTAATGCACGTTCAGTCGACTAAAAATTATATAAACAAAATATATTTTATAATAATCATGATTTTGCGTTTTTATACATGGGTGATAAATTGTTATGTGTGCGAACACTTATTTATTTAATTTATTGACATTCAATATATTCCATATGTCTACAAAAACACTGCGATCGGTTGGACCCTATATACAAACCACGGCGTCAGCACAAGATATGCGGCTAGGAATTTTACTTTAGACCGGTCCACAAAAACTGGCTGGTGTGAAGAGTATTCTATATTTACCGGAGATGTTTAACTAAATATTAAAATCGAGTTCACGTGTGGTGCTCACGCTCAACCCACAACTGCTGCGGCAGCGTAACTGAACGTTTTGTGACAAATTGTATATGTAATATAATAGCATACGGCCGTACGCATATTATTATCATATACTATACGAGAAATCGTAAAATAATAAAATAACTTGCGGAAAAGTTCGGAGATGGAAAATAAATCGCTGAGCAAATAATGCGACGATATTCGACCGCGGACAATATATATATTATATACGTACATCGTATGCGCACACGAGGTAAAACCCACGACGAGGATGCGATACGAGAGGGTATTATGTACACATATATATATATATTACGTATAAATTCGTACACGCTAGATCACAAAAAAGAGATCATTGTGTTCCACAGCTGCAGTTCCTGCTGCCGGGACGTCGTGTAATGCCATATTATGTGCAAAAAAAAAAAAACTTTTCACGACCCGACCGACGAAACCGTCAGCCAGCGTTTGAGTTTCGGTGTTTTTTTTTTTACATATAACATATATACATATATATATACGCGCGCGCACTTTGTTTTGATTTTTTTCTTACGCCGTCGACCGCCGCAACCCTTTTTTTCCAGCTTTTTCGCGTCGCCGTCGTCGCAACCGGATGAAAATCCCCCTTCTACCGACCGCGTGTCCGCGCACGGGGACGATTCAAACACGATATCATATCGCTATACCGTTTGTCCGACGAAATATCCGTCGACCTATAGCCGTACGTATATAATAAGTTTTACATTTATCCCGGACGCACGCACATAATATTATATCCGACGTCCGAAATGTGCAGTCAGCGCGACGCGACGGAAACGACAAAAAATAAAGAATAAAAAACAAAACGCGCGCACGTTCTCTCGTGTAAACGATCGATTCCCGTGTAAGAGTGAACCGAAATAACTGCAGCACGTCGCGACGGACGTTTTTTTACTCTTTTTTTCGCACCTTTCGTGTACGGGATACTATATTTTATGTTCTGGAAATCTGGAAAAATATAATAATGTACGCCGACAACCACCCGTCACCGCGGAGCGCCCGCAATATATCGTCATAAGAGATAACAATACAAATCCGGATGTTCGACAGCCAGTCCGAGGGGTTTTTTTTTTTTACAAGCATACGTTGTTTTTATTATTTAGGACCTCCGTGATGCGAGATATTGTGTCATTCTCGAAGCCAACAACGTGATTGGTTATCAATTATCAATAATAACTGGTGTCGTTATAACACCGGCTATTGTTGTCCCCGTGCATTTTCCTTACCTATTTCATAATTGTTGTACAACGTTTCGTTGTCACGGTTGGAGGTACGGGCACTAAATATTTGGTGAAATTTCCTGAGATCCTCTCGACGCTTTGCACGATTATACGAAAGCCGGTCGCCAGCGACTTAATTTTCCGTCAGTGTTGACTCTGTACATCAATATAATTTCACGTTATACTAAGTTATAAATAATAGTTATGTAGATATTTATCTATTATGTTATTGAGTTATGTTTTATAAACGTCACGTGCAGTAGTTAATGTAATGCACCGTGGGTATGTAGGTATATACCTAAGCAGGATCGGATCCCTCGAGATGCATAAATTGCATATCGGCATTAAATACATTTTAGATGTAATAAATTGCGTATATATGTGGTAAGACTTATATGGCATCGCTATGGTATGGTGTATACAAATAATAAGTAGGTACAGATAATTTTTTAATTTGAAATTAGCTTTGAATATTTCACACATTTGAAGAAATAATCATGGTATACTTTAGGAGTGGGGCTAAGGCCGCTTTTTAAAACGTTTGATCGTAGTGATTCCCCCAAGCCACTCTCTCACAATTTCTGTTTATGAATTCCCGCCTTACGCACATATCGTTCTGTCCGTGTACTATTTTCTTGAATCTTATACGTATATCACAAATAGTGTAAACGATTAACAACAATATACATTTTATCAGGTGAATTATGTATAATATGAGGATAAAATAATTAGAACTGTATAATAAAATTGGTACCTATACATATGTAATGTTCCGATTTGATTATTCATATTATAATGTTATTTATAATGAGTCGACTATCGATTTTTGTAAATTTTGTATTCCATTTCGAATTCAGCAATCACAATTCAAATTTATAATAACCAACTAGATAGTTAAAAATGTGTACGGATTTTTAGAAACAAATTTTGGTTTTTTTTATAATTGAGTTTGGAGTGTTCAAAGTACCTGCAATATTTTAAGGGGATTAAACTTTCATAACAATAGAATTTACATTCTATTACTATAACAGATGCACTTGTAACTTATATTTTAGGTTTTCATAAAAAAAAATCATATCTCTTATACACGTTTAATAGGACGCTAACAAGTTTCACGACGACTGTGCACTTATAATTTCTCATCTACATTTCATGTACATACGTATTGTCAATTAGCTTGCAGTGTGCAGATACATATGAAATACATTTTTTACAGTGTACTACAACTTTTTATAAAATGTCTCTCATAAACTTGTCTTTATAATATTCCAAAATAGAACTGGTAACGGTTGTTGTATGATATGCACTAACGCAATAATTATTTTCAATACTTAATTGAAAAAGTTTAACCCATTATTATTGATATAACTAACCATAATTACATTTTCAATAATACACTTATAATTTACAACTTACGTGGATAGAATTTAAATTGCTTCGATTATTTTTTGTGTATAAAATATAAATGTATAGTCAATAATCATAATATACTGCAACGTACTTTATAATCGTTCATAGTATATTAATTAATATAAAATATATCGTTATTGTCATAAATATAAAGTATTTGCTTTTACATTTTTATTTATTCGTACAATTGAAAAATTATCTATAAAGATGAAGAAAAAGTGAATAGAAATTTGTTTCCTTTAAACCACTTTCATGTACAAAAGTCGGAGCTGTAAAATTATCCACGAGGGTCCGATAAGTTTAAATTAGTAAATCCCTACAGTTACCTATATTTGTTTTTATTTCGTAGAACTGAAAAGGTTATTAATTTTTTTTCTGTTATCCATTATTATTACACAAAACTCGTTGAATATTATGTACATATCAGTGTAATTTCTAATTTCAAATGGTAATAAAGTCATAATAAATATTGAAACAGAAAAACCCTTAATCATAATAATTTTCTCATGATATAACATTTTAATTAAAATTATTTTTAGAATATTAAATATTTGCGTATATTAAATAAATTAATTGTTAAACATTTTAAGGAATGCCAAAAAGTTTATATTAATTGACAATTATTTTTAAAAACTAGATTACAAATATACTATTGTATAGGGTCAAGCAACGATCTCTTGCGAGTCAAGATGTCCACAATGAACTCGTAACGAGCTTTTTTGTTTGTAAATACAAATAAGTCGTATCGTATATTGATATAATTCCATGATTTAATGTTTAAACGATTTTTTAAAACAGTTTTTGTATAGGTATTCACATAACATTTTTAAAAAAGGGAAAAATACAAATATAACTCGAAGTAAAACCATGAAAATAATAATTATTATTATACATTGCAGTACCTCCGGATATATTGGACTACCCGACCAGCACCGATATGGCGGTGAGGGAAGGAGGTAATGTCTCGATGCAATGTGCTGCGTCCGGATTTCCTACTCCCAATATCACTTGGAGAAAGGAAGGTGGCCTTTCGATCTCCTTAAGCCCCAATACAGATGGTGAGTCATAAAAAATATAATAAATCGATAGTAGTATAACACTAGAAATCATCAAATTAATATTGTCATGGGTTAAACATCTATTGATAACATTACTATTTTTCAATTTATTAATAGTTCAGAAAGTTCAGTAGTTTATTAATAAAAACAAATAAAACATAACACTAATAGTACACCACGAGAAAACAGAAAAAAGTCAACATTTTACCATTAAAATTAATTTTATTTACAGCTAAACTTTTAATGAAAAAAATTAAAAGGTAAAATAATGGCTGGATTAAATAGTATCTGAACACAAAAATTATCAAAAGGAAAAATTCATATAGGAAAATAAAATGTTTATAAAATAATTATATTCCGCAAACCATTTTTACTAGAGTATTAGAATATGATCTATTACGGGATATCAACGGTACTTAATTCGTATTTATAACAGAAATTATGATATTTTACAAGCAACATAAATCCACAGATTATTCAGTTTTCTAGTGAGCATTTTGCATAACTCATTTAAAAACGAATAATTGTAAATAAAAACGTAATAACACTGATAATGTTGTTACTATCAAGCTTCATAATAGGTCGATTCACTCTAATGTTTAAACTAAAGGTGCTAAACGTGATCTGCTGAGTGTAAATTTGCTATGTTTCACACTTGAAAGACGGAGAAACACATGCGGGTGTGCAGTCTTCTTAAGATTCTTCCTTCATCGTACCCGTACCGTCTTAACTTATATCTTGAAAAGGTGTTCTTAGTAAAATGATTAGAATACGTCTTGTACGTTCGTGTTCACTGACGATAAAGTAAAAACGTATTCTACGGTTTGATAATGCACTTACATTTAGAAGAGTTTTATTTTATTATTCTCGCCTGTCAGTCGTCGTCACACAAGTAATATTTCCATATTGAAAATATCATTAGATATTAATATAATACAACAATATGATTCGACGTGAATCGACGGAAATCGTGACAAATAACCATTAGGTAGGTAACTGCTGCCCACACTTGATCTCAAAATAATATATTATTATGCTATGCACTAGGTTCAAGTGAAATTTTAGAAGACCATTCGCATTACGTAAATTTATTGAACACTAAAATATGTTACGCATATAATTATGATTATATTTTGTCAGTGAAAGGTAATTATATTATATTTAGTACTCGGATTTATACGCATTTAGATCAAATAATAAAACCATATTATCCATGTGTAAAAAAAAAATGTAGTCAATAGATACATTAAATAATTTTGAATTCACTGTCTCTTATTTGAAAAATGCATTAAATTTAAATAGGAAGCATTAGGTAGGTATTATATGATTCAAAATAACTAAATATGTATCAACATGTATATGAACTTTCGTTGGCTATAGATTAGATAAAAGCGTTTACGACAAATATTCGCTTGATAATTCACTGTCAGAGCGCGTAAAAATATGAATATAATATAATATTTAGATTAAAATATGTAGTTTTACGATTGTTCGAAGCGTGAATGCCGGTTCGAAATTTAAGAGCCACTATGAGTCTCGTTGATATCGACGGGGTATTCACATAAACACAAATCGTTTTCAATGTAATACATGTATGAAAATATATTGGAAAATGGCGAAATATGTACCTAATATAAACCTCGGCTTATTTTATTCAGAAAGTAATTTAGTGAACTATATTATATAGCTAAACGATTTCCGAGCCCTATTTTAATTATGATATACCATATCCATATATAATAGGAACGCGTTTTTGTTTGAAACATACATTATTTCTTTACTAAAGTCATTTGAAATATGAAAATGAGAACTGCATAATATTGCATTGTCTCATATCGACAACTGTGTTTATGTTCACTGCTAGACCAATAGAGAATGGTATTATACAATATATTATTATTACATGACACGTATGGTATAGTCAATTAATGTATACGTTATTATTTACTCCATCGATTTTCGTAACACAATGTCTTCTTAAGTTGAACCGATCATTATTTAACGTGCACGGGACTATAATATGCTCTGCTCTTCGAGTCCTCTCGTCATGTAGTTTAATGAGACAATGGAAAATACGTCTTGGCGCGATTTCGCATCGTGTAACAACGGTGAGCTTGTTACGAGCGCTGTTTTAACGTTTCGAACGCATGTATACGGCGTTCTTTCTTTACAGCCATATTTTCATAACAATATCAAGACCGTATGATGACGATAATAATAATAATAATAATAATAATAATACTCTTTAGTCTTGACTTTTGACTAATAACCGAAATAACGACATCAAAAGTTATATAGCCGTATTATATAGTTATGGCCTCTGGATATTCCGCCGCCTTAGCGTGAAAGAATGGATACCAAATATAATATGGTACGTAGAAAACTATCCGGAAAAAGTTCAAAGTTATTCGATTACCAAACTATATCTTTGTGTATCTACTATAATATAGCAAAAACGAACAATTTAAATACTATAAAACGATACCATTTTTATGGTTCTTGCGACGAATTATTTATTATTATTTTTTTTCCCCATATAACAAAACGGATTCTTTCGGTCGATATTTTTACAACTTTCTTATACATATATATATATATATTATATATACATTTATACGCTTAAATAAAGAATGCACAGCATAAAAATTTAAAATTTAAATTCTATAAAATATATCGATTAAGTATAAAATACGTCACCTATATATTATGTAGGCATAGGTAGGTATTGTTCAACAGTCCTTTTGCCCGCAATGTCACAGGTCACGAACTACGAGTATTTGTTGTTTTTTTTTTTTTTCATCATCATATTATTATTATTTAATTTGTAGAACAAATCAGCGCGTGACGTAGATTTATCGTAAATGCCACCGTAGACTTACACGAGATTAATGGAACTTGCGCGTATTACATTTTTAGCATCGTGTTTAAGGAGTGAATGCCGTTGAGAACGCGAGCCGGTTCGTTGTCGTGTTGATAAATATTTATGTCGTTGCGAGGAGTGGCGTTTGATGGAATTACAATAGGTGGCGTGTACATAATGTACCTAATAATGTTTCAATATATTTTAATATATTATTTTATAAAGGTCGTACATGATTACCTAGTCTTGTATATCGTATACATAATAATATGTAAAGGCTGCATGCAATATACGGTCTAAAACGCCTAAACGGGACAGCGAATGTTAAACGATTTGGTTTGTATCCAAATCTGTTTATTCATTGCGACCGAATTTATTTGACTTTCATGTGAGTACTTTCCATCTCATAGACATTTATGCTCTTAAAACTAAAATATCAAATTATAAATTAACAATAAATTGCGTCCATTTGTTGTGCGTTTGAAGCAATCGCACAAATATTTAACATTTATATTATATGTATAATATAATATAAACAAGTCCCTCACGTGTTAAAAAACCTACCATATTAAACCCTAAACAGGCTAATGACCATAGTTGTCTCAACCCCAAAAAAAAAAAAAATTAAATTAAATTAAAATAAAATATAACAAGTATATTTTTTAATTATTAATTTTTCCATACAATAGTGTAAACAATCCAAGCTTAATAAACTACCTAGTCTATCTTTCAGTTTCGGAGTTGAGAATTAAAGCCTAGCTTTTCATATAAGATATAGTTATATTAATATTCACAAAATTCAAATTTAGACATTAAACAAAATGTTACTACTATTTTGCGTTTTAAAATATTATGTAGATATAGGTATATATAATTTTTCTGTTGAGTATATACGGTAAATACTATTAATCACATAAAATATTCTAAAATGTTAATTGTACCTATAATATAATATAGTATCAAAAATAAATGGCTGAATATTATTGGAAAAAAAAATATTATTAAAATATTAACCTAATATATTTGATAGACTTCAATTCACCAGCTAGGTATATTATTTCTACTTATTTTAATGTTATAATATCTTAATTTATACAACGAGTTTAATGTTTTGATTTAAAGATTTCTGTGTTTCATAGTAAAATGTATAAAACATTTACGGATAATTATAAAAGAGTATTTTAATACAATTTATAAGCTTCTTTGAATACTTTTCAAAACTCCCTTACTCAAATGCCTTCAATTTATCTAATTATTTTCAAATTAATATAGTGGCATTTAAGTAATTTTTGTACAATGAACTGTGAAAGCTGTGTTATTTGAGACGCTTTTCATTCAAGAACAATATTGGATAAACAATGTTTAATAATATATTAATATCATTATTTTATCTTTATAAAATGTTATATTATTATTATATAATATTATAAGTAACCATTAAATATTTCAAAGTTACAATTTTTATAGTTTTCAAACCTCATTGTTTTATACCCAATGATTATAATACAGCAATTATAAGGATATAGGTACCAAATTTATTTATTGAATAATAATAATAATGCATAAAGTATGCATTAGATATATTTACAATTATCTAAGTATACAATATAATAAATAATAATTTATAAATGTGTAGAATACACAAAGGTTTTATAAATACGAATAACACATGATCAAACAAATATATAGGTTTATATATTTTTTTTTATTTACCATCGATAACAAATTAACATAGTACATTATTTATACAAACCTTTATGAATATCCATATCTTTTAAGCAAGTTTGTGATAGAGATAGATAGTAATACAATATTGATTATTTTAAAATTAAAAAGAAAAACTACATTCAAATAAAATAAGAGAACAAATATTATTGATTAAAACTAAAATTAATAATTATTAAAATCAATTAAAAAAAAGCAGATATTTATTAAAAAAAACTTAAACATGGATTACCAATATAGAACAAAAATATTTAATTCAAATCTAAAAATAACCATTCAAAATGAATGATTTTCATACTAAATATTTATTGAGTTAAAATACGTAGGGCTAGATAATCAACAAATAATTTACTGTGATAGCCTTGAATAAAGCAGTTAAATACAAACATTATAGACATTTTTTATAAAAGCATTTAATTGGATATTTTTTTCTAATTGCCAATTTTTGGATAGTTGCTAAATCAAATTTGATAAAGTTGATCTGAGTGATAACTTACTACAATTTTTATTTGTAGAACCTTCTAGAGTATGTTTATTTAAACATATTCTAACAATATTATTTTGATTAGTTTGAAGTTTTTTTGGTTAACTAACACCCAAACCACCTCATACTTATAATCCATATTGAAAAATTGACTGATAAATTGACTGATATAGAGCAATGTATAGTATACGCATTAACTGTTTCGGAATCAAATTGCTTGGTAAAATAAATTTATCAGTTAAAGATCTTAATTCACCTACTAAATTATGAGTATGTAAGTTCCATTTTACTTACACAAATACTAAAATTATTCTATGATACAAATATAATAATCATAAATTAAATATATATCTATGTTTTTTATTTTAGAGTAGATGATTCATATTATGAGGGAAATAATAAATAAATAAATTCAATAAATAATAATTTAAAAAATGAAAAGTTATTCAAAAAGTAACCGAGGAAGAGTGAGTGTAACTGACTCTTATAAGCTAAGGCGAATGCTCATTTCTGAAACACCTGAGAAATGATTATCCCGGTCATATACTGGTGTTGTCCTGATTTTCTCGAAAGATTTTAGACTTTAATATACAAGGAATGAGTTACATTTTCAAATAAAAAATATTGTAAGTATCATTTGAAACTTTAAATTTAACGATAGGTACGTGTATGTGCAAATGAGCAAGATGATTATTTTAAACATTTTATTTTGAGATTTGGAGTTATAAAACAATTTTTCACAGTTAAAAAATAAACTTGATATTTGCTGGAATAAATTAACCTCCAGTGTTTACTTAACGGCCGATCTATTTATACACCATGTTAAAAATAGAAATGTACTTTGTATAATATTTGAAATTATTTAGATTTTTTAATATATTTGTGTAATTCATAAACATTATATCAATATATTTATAGTACATTAGGTAAGACTAATACCAGTAAAAAAATACGACATTATTGCAGTAATTAAATGTCCTAAAATTTGCATCCGATAAAATTGACAACTCCTCGAATAATTTACTGAAAACCGTATTACTACTTATACTTGGATCTGTATAATTATTATTGTTTTATTAAGTGTGCACTGTTAACGAATTGTTATTGTATTATTGCCATTGCGTCTTGTACTTTGCTGCTATTTACACGCTTAAAATCGTTAACGCACCGTCTTAACCATTTAGTTGCATGAGTTGTGGTGGAAAACGGCCGTCGTTAAAAAAAAAAATTGCTTTTGGATAAGTGCGGATAACAGACGCACTGCTACCGTCAAAACGAAATCGGTGACAGCCACTCGAAGAGTTCGAGCCAAAAAAAAAAAACCAGCTGCGTTAGCGGAAAACGTTGTGGTAGTGATAAATACCATAAATATTGTATCGTTTGATCGGTGGGTTGGTGGGTTGATGGAGGGTGTGTATAAGATACGTGTCGCGTATTAAGGTTTGAAGATGACTGGTCGTATAGAAGACAGTAGCGTTCCCGGAATTGTTACTTGTGGTAAAGTTATGTAAAAACCCACCTACAATAGTAAAATAGTATTGCAAGGTTTGATCAAGTTACGATTTTCTTTAAACTGTACTTAGGAACAAAAAATCTTAAAATATTCTAATTTGAAAATGTGCTTGAATAAGTTAAAAAAATTGAATAAAAGAAAAACAAAGGTAGGTAGTCACCCCCCCCCCCCACCATATGAGCCAGTTGCGGCACACCACTCACAACCAAACACATCATATCAAAACGCCTCACTTTTGGAACGGATAAACAGGGAACAGGAGTTCCAAACATTCCCTCAAAAGCTCTCCATCCAGGCAACATAAAAAACATAATTCCCTTTATTATTAAGACCAACTTAATTAATCTTTTGTGACCATTGTAACCTGTTTATTAGTATTAATGTATTATTAAGATAATTTTAAGATAAAACGTAAACCTGTATATAGTAGATACAGCCAATGGCCTTAGACGCCGAGGCTTTAATAATAATATAAAAAAAAAAGGTAGGTTGTCTCATTTAGTGTATTATATAAATAAATATAAAAACAATGAAATTGGCACAAACTTAGTTAAAGTTTGAAAAAAAGTAACAGTATGACAGCAATTATAATTGTAACAAACATTCATATTTTACACTGTAAAATATATCAAACATTCTGAACCTGCTGAGTTTGTCTAGTTATTTTTATAATAGAAACTAATTTTATCAAATGCCTACTGACATAATATACAATCCAGGTTATAAATTACATACAACTAACCATTTGGACAACTTTGCACATTGTGGTTTGGTCATAACTTATATGACTTATGACTTATGACTCATAAGTATTTGGATATCAATGAAGTAAGTACTTCAATAAGAAAAAACAGATTCTTTCTATTTTGTTAACTGCGTGGCGCATTTGTGAATTTTAGCAGATACCGGTCGTCCTGCGATTATTCTCCGCAGTCGCGTTACTTCCCACAAGCTTTCGTGTTAAGTTATTTCTTGCTGCTACTTTGGAATTCATCTGTTCATAGTGTATTTTATACGTTGGCTACGATCTAAGTGTACTCCAAGGTATATTGGATGGTCACAATATTCTAGATGAATGCCTTCACATATGATCATAAGCTTTATTTTCACATCTCGATTTCGTAGGTAGAAGCCATATGTCTGAGTTTTTGTTGGGTTTGGTCAGATTTTTAGTTTTTAAGTTATCGTATTTCTGAAATAATCTCCGATGTTGCGGCGGGGGTTTCAAACATATTGTTTTTCTCATCTATTCTTTTTAGTATTATTTAAGTTTTTTCTGTTCATTTTGTTTTACCGTTCTTGATTAGCTGATGGGCTGTCTCATTTGCAGGTACATTAGTGTGCGCAAGTTGGGGTTTATTCTCTCCATTCTTCAGCAGTCTTCATGCTTCACTACTGTTTTGAGCCAGGTTGAGTCCTTCTATAGTATCTCTGCAGTCTTTCCTGCTATTCTATAAAATGTTAATAATTAGGCATTCACTTATTTCACATTGTGGCATGCTCAAGCGGGTTTTGTGCAAATTGTTTGTTGAAACTCTCATATAGAATTTCTAAGTTTTTATTCATGCCTAATCTATAGTATATAATATATTATATTTTAAATTAAAAAAATATCACACACAGACGCATACCTAAATATTTCTCTAAACTATTTGTATGTATTTAAACACCATAAGTTCACAACAAATATAACCCGTACACCTTAGAACTAATATAATATGTTTGACGGCACTTTTTATGAACCATTTTCCCGATAAGTTGTTCTTTTTATAAGTATATAACGTTTGACCTGTTTTATTATGGATTGTACACATCAGATCCATTGGGGATTTAACAGAATGACCCAAAGTGAGCGTCAAACATCAATTACCCTTTTCCACTGCCAAAGCAGAAATAAATATCAGGGTTTGATAAAGCCCGTTCACAAAACGTGACGAGTGGGATGTTGAAATTCTTGATTTTTTTTTTTATATAATATGTCCATTTGTCCGTGAAAGTGGCACGTAATCACCACCGTCTACGTCCGTCTGTTATTTTTGAGCAGTATTTTATACCAAATTCTAAACTTCATCATACACACAAATCATATTTTCATTTTGTACGTGCAAAAGTAACTCAATTATTTTGACTAGAGCTTTAAATCAAGTATTGAAATATAAATTAATCCATACAATGTAACCAACCAAATATAACAGCTGTGGAATGTGGATTCCTTATTAAATAATACATTTTAGTATCTCAGGTTTGATGTATGAGTAAGTTTTAAAGAACGAAATCGGTTAACATAATATTAATTTGAAGTTTATATTTTAACCTTTATTTATGCCAGATTATTGTATATGATAATATTAAATCGTATTAGTTTTTTTTAAATCATTTAAACGTTATTACTATATTAAACCTTTTAAATATTATTATTCCTATTTATTTGAACTGTTTCTAGGTATTTGAGGATATTTTTTAAACTATAGAGAATATTCCACTAGTTACAGCGTACGGATAATATAATGTTGAGGTCAGTTTTTTTTAATGTAAATCGTAATTGAACTGAAAAGTACATTTTTCCCAATTCGTACAGAAACTAAAGATATGTCAATAACATATTTATTAATTGCACGTCGGGATGGAAAATGATGAATAAAAACTAACCTACACAATAACTTTTAATCACATAGGTATAATAATTATATTATATTTAATTAATAGAATATATTTAATTATTCATTTTATATCTATATCGTATATATATTTTGTTTATTTGTAGTAATTTAATTGACAGTTATTTTTATTTTATAAAAAAGTATATATTCTGCAATACATATGTTTATAATACTCGATGTTTTACCTTACCTCTGTGACAACTCATGGTTCTTAAAAAAAAAAATAGTTAACTTAAATACCGACCTAAGATGTTAATTTTCTTTCTGCCCCACTCTGATTTTCTGATAAATAATTTGTTATTTCTGCCAACTAAACATTAGTTCACTTTTTTTACTTAGTGTAATTTGTTTATCAGTTGATACCAGTAGTTTTAGAATATGATAATTCATGAAGACGCGGTTTACTGCAATAAGACGTGTCAATAACGTTCAAATTATTTAAGGGTCGTGAACTATTTGACTTTAAGCTAACATATTTTGTTGGTTATTTTTTTAGATGAACATGATGGAAAAATATTAAAATTATTATAATCTTATAGACATTTTAAGCTTATCATACCACATTACACAAATTACATAATATAAGATAGCAAATAATAAATATTATTAATAAGTAATACATAACGCACATAATATTCTGCTTTACACTTTTAATGACAAGAATTTTACCTATTTTGATAAGCATAATATGATATAATATATAATAATAATATAATAATATTATTATTGTTATTATTTTATTTATTGTATGGAATTCATTAGTTTACTAAATGAGGGGTTGTTACAAATAATAACGATCTATCAAAGTTCCTACTAACGTAGATAAAATGTGAGCGGTTGTAATACCTTCTCGGAAACCAATTATTATTAATTCTCTCGAACACGTACAATTATCTCCAATATTTCCGACATCTCTTTTGTACGGACGTCCTCACCTGTAAATTGCTTCGTAGTCGTAATTGTTTACGGCTGCTCGATCCTTATTACGAGCTGTTAATATGTTACATTCAACGTTTCATAGCGATTATGAAGTTTTTAAGCAAATATTTTTCATGACTGGATAAGAAATAAATAAAAAATAATAATACGATAACGGTCCGTCGGATGTCACGACGGTTGTTAAAAAAAAAACAATTATTAAAAGTCGTCTACTGAATTTCGTTACAAATTCTAACACAGACATTTTTGTTTGTACGAATTTTAAAAGTCTGTACACCGCGTAAAAAATATACAAATATATAACAAGAACGTGTGTCCGTTGTGTCTGTATGACCATAATAACACGGATTGTGTATTCACAAACAATATAATCAGAGGAATTGTTGTATTGAAATATATATTTGTTTGATTGTCAACTACCTTTTAGTGGTCTGCATGACCGTCATTGACTAAATAATACGAGTATGTATAATTCATGTAATTTCTGGTGGTATTGGGAATCGCCCACTGTTCTACTTACAAGTGTTTACCGTTCACTAAATTCTAACTGTCGATTTTAACGCATTACGTTTTATTGTATAGATTCAACATAACTGTTTGCTTGCCACGATTCTTTTATCATATAAATAAGATATGATAGTTTGGTGTGATATTTTCACACCAAACTGTTAAAATTAGTTTTAAATTAATATTAATTTTGCCTTACAATTATTTTCAATTATTTAAATTAATTATACAATCAAATTTTTTTTCTAACACCATATATCAATTTGTATATAGCACTGACATAAAGAACAACATAATATAACATGCACAATTAATTATTAGTGTAATATATAATATGAACTATATATTAAAGTTCGTTCCATATTTGACATAGTTGTTTTGAAGAGAAAAATCTTGACATATCTTATTTCAAGAATTGGCACATTATGGAGGTTAGAAGCAAAAGTACCAAAGTACATGATATAATCAAATTTTAATTTTATTTTGTAAAAAGATTTGAGTTTATCTAGCCTCATTTAAAAGTTATCATGGGAACCGTTTTTTTTTTATTTCAATACAAATGGTGTTAAACCCATATTTTTATTTTTTAAATTGTTCAAAACTGGTTAATTTACTTGAATATGAAACATTTAATCTCATAATTTTAAGTAGTTATTATCTAATCAGCCTTTAAGGTGTAAATTGGTTTCAATCAGTTTTTAACATATTGCCCATCGAATAAACTTAATGGAAAAGGACAATCCCCTCCAGCCTCCTTAATATTATATTATATATTACACTTGTATAGTTGTATATACCTATGTGATTTTATCATAAATCAGTACATTCTTTGTTTCATTATTTTTCTTGGAACACATAGTTGCAATTTATTCAATATAATAATGGTGCTTCCATTCTAGCAATATTAAATACTAAAAACACAACATTGTTACGTTATATTTTAAACCTCCTACTCACTGATGTACCGAAATTGCCTATACGCCACGCCGGATAACAATTAATATTATAGAAAACGTCATTGTTTTGAGAGTAGGTAAACATCTTTACTCTTGTTGAATTCTAAACAAAAACCTTACACCAAACTTTAGTTTTCCATGTATATGCATTTTAGACTAAGAAATATGCAGTATATACGTATCATTATTATAATATTAAATAACTGTACAATTATTTGTTATTTGCGTGCGACAAATACACGGTATTTTACGTGTAGTTTAGACGCTTATCGAATTAATTCATATTAGTTATTTATGCCTTCGTCATAATTTTGTCTTAACAAAAACAATAGCATTGTTATGTTATTTCTTACCTCTCTCTATCTCAATAATAATAATAATAATAATAATAATAATAGAGGGTTACCGACGACAAATCATAACAACATTTTATGGCACCGCTCTGCTCACTAAAATCGATATCGCTGTAAAATTCAAAATACTGCAGTATAATATTATACGCGAAACACGTCATAATAACACTATAGCAGTGTATAAAATTATTCAATTAATATCTTTATCATCCGACCCGTCGAAGCATTGTGTGTTATCGATACAATTTCATAGTTCAACCACCAGAAGTGCAAGTGAACGCAATTAGATCGATTTGACTACGTTCAGTGTGCGTGGAGGAAGGTGTTATCGGAAGTGCACAAAATTATACTTAGGGTAGACACGGTAAATGACGAGCGCATAAAGAAAATGAACGTCGATACCGATTTTGGTATAACCGTCTGCAACGGTTCAATGGAGGATTGCACATCGGTACAGGTATTTGGCTAAATCACGAGTTGCAAAGCACGAGAGCGAAGACGATAATATTACGTGTAGCTATAATATTTCGGCGTAAACGTAATTCCGTTTGTAGCAGTTTTCAAAGCAGATAGATACCATATGGCAAGGGTAGCAATATCGGCGGATACCTGTGGGGTGGGTCATGATTGGATTGGCGTTGCATAAAACGCTTGCCTCGGACAATTTTTGAGTTCGCTATAACCGTGCTTCGTGTTGTAATAACATTGTTTTAGAGTAGTTATGGTATCTGTCGACAACAAAAACATAAACGGTAATAATAAGTACTTCAAAATATTATTTGCGCGCTAGAAACACCACGATTATAATAATAGTAATAATAATAATAATAATTATATATGGTGCACGCGGATCGTTGTCATCATTGTCGTTGGATGAACTGAGGTGTATATATTATCAACTCATATAATACGCGTTAACTGTTTTTTTTCTCAAGTGGTATTTTCCTCGTTTTCATTTCTAAGTCAAGTGCATGCGCTAATTACTATCCAATTAGCCATGACGGAAACTTAGTCCGAGGCCTTACGTATCAAAAAATGAGTGTAGTTAAATATTTCAAACACAAGCTGACGGGCAAAAATAGCGTTGAATGAAAACTTTCTTCCTCTCTACGTCTCATTAGGTTTTTGTTTATTTATTTTTTTTTTTTTTATTATTAATGATAAATTATTTTAAATTTCCACACAAAAAAAAACAACAAATAACTACCTACCCAATGTTCAACATAAATTATTATATTATTTATACTTATTTTTATACTAATATATTACGTAACATTTTTAAATTGGACGGACTCATAGGATTGTATACTTGATCAAACGACAATTTTCAAGTCAACTTTCTTGAGAAAGATAATCCATTGTATATTACATACAAATGTGTGATAAGTATTTTAACGATTTAGTAACTATTCAAACAATTTAAGGTGTTAGAAATAATGATTAAATTTATTATTTATGTCATGATGTAACATACATGTACTTAACTTGATATTTTTAATGAAAAAAAAAATTGTTCAAGAGTACATGAATTATGAATTATGTTTATATCATAAAACTATTCATAAATTTAATTATTTTAATTGGTGAAATATAAAAACAATTCTACAAAATACTTTTAATATAATTGGGTTTTAAAATCTGTTAAAGATATTACGAAAAAAAGAAAGGGCTTTGTTTATTTTAAAATTTAACATTATATTTACTAATTATAATTATTCACAGCTGTTAAATAATAACAGTATTTATAAATAGCATTAAGATTACTTTCTAATTTAAAAATCTCTTTTTAAGTACACCCATTACAAATCATGCATTTTTAATCGTTACGAGGAGTATTTAAAAACGTAGTGTATAAAATAAATTAGTTTTATAATTTATTTGTGTTAACATTGTTATTATATTTAAGACTTTTTTTAGAATTATAAATATATATATATAGCTGAAAACGTTTATAATGATATCAATATTTGATATTAATTTAAACAGTTTAACAGTTATATAATATATATATATAATTTTAAAGTATATAGATACCGCCATAATAATTATATTATCTTATCTATTCTAAGAACCTATACAATTATTAATAGGATATACTTATATCATTCTATCATAAAAGAATTAAAAATACCTTTGAGACATTATTAATATTTATTGTTATAGGTGCATAAATTGATAACCACGAATAACCATATTTGCATGGACAAAATGTCAATATTTAATACCAAATATTGAATTATGTAACAATGTAACACACTAACACCGACAATAAAATAAAACAAACAAGACGTATTAAAAACTTAATTTTTTTACTTATAAATTACTTTATAAAAATTATATAAATTAAACTAGATCAATTTTTTTTCTGAGACCTGCAAGTGTTTTTAAATGTATAATATAATAATTGTCTTAAATATGATTATTTGTAAATTGGTCTCACATATTATCGGTAATTCTACTCACGCCAACATTATATTATCCAAAACATAGGGTTATATTATAGGGTTTATAATACTATACGTATATTACATCGTTTTGATTGACCATAATCAGTGTAAAGATATGGATCACAGATAAGCTGTAAGATCATTACAATATGCTTAACACTGTATTCAGCTACGTAGCGCACTTATAAGTATTGTCTACCATTAAACATTTCCAACGTACTGAATGATGTGTATTATGACATTTAATAACAGTTATAACAATAAATAAACAGTGGTTATATAGTGGCCTAACAACAAGTTTGTATTCGTATATATATATATATATGTATATTTAGTTGAGATTTATATGAGTTTGGTTTTGATTTTAAATCATATGTTTTAATCTCTTTCATGATCCCACGCAAATTCGCTATAGAATAATATGATCTCCTCTGGGATTATAATTTCCAGTCCAGCAAAATGTAGTTTAAACCAATATAGCGTGTATTCCATAATGGTTTTTGGATTATATAATATAGGTGCGTAGTCAAGTTTGTTTATAGTTTAAAACGGACATAATAAATTATATTATGTAGACCGATTTAATATGACAGATACGGATCAAAAATTATTGTGAATAGGTAACATTTAAAAAAATTTAAATAATTTATGCATTTAAATGTTTAGTAAAAAACATTATCTATTATTATTATTATTATTATTATTATTATTATTATTACTACCATGTTAATCTTGATAATAATGATCAATAGTATGCCAAAATATTTACAAACTTTTAGAAAATAAATTATTTATTATTGGCATAGTTAACACCTATACGCCAAAAGTATGCAATAAGAATAAATTACATTTTATACTACACGCATTTGTACTTAGTTGTCTAACAAAGTTACATACAAAATTACTTATTAGGATTAAAATTGAAGTAAATAATTATAATTAACAGATTAATGTATGGCTATTTTCTTCCCGATTCTACACAATCGTAAACCAGCATTAAGGGTACACCTACATTAAAAATAGGTAATCTTTTTTCTTACTTGTCACTACAAATAAATCTAACCCTAATTTTCACGATTTAATTGAATATATTTGTATTCGTGTAATTATATGTAAAACATCACGGTGTTAAAACGTAATATTTTTAAGCACATTTAATATTTAAGGACGTTTCGTGTGAATGTAGGAAGACACACAATAAAGTAATTAAATATTTTACAAACAAAATATACATCTAAACCTTTCCTGGCTTCATACTAAATACCTACTAAAGAATATGAATTTAGAGACCGTGCTATCCCATCTAAAATTAAATCATCTACCGTTCCCAAAGGCTTTCTCTTCTAAACCTCATTTAATAACTTGTTCTAAAGTCCCATTTTAGTCAACGTACTGCAGCATTTCATATTACCAAATAATATTCTACAACTGATTTGACTAGACCGTTATAATGTCATAACGAAATTAAAAAAATATGCTTTAATAATATTATATAAAAAAATATTAAAAACTTTTAAATAAACATCCTAAAAGCCAACAAAATAAATTGAATTCAAACGAAAAATGACACTATTAATAACAAATCCACTTTAAAAACGTAATTATCAATACCTACCAATATGATAGTAATTTAATTCTAACTTCATGAAACAGTATTTTATAATATTGAATTCAAATCATGAATTTTAATTATTTATAATCGTCTGGTTCTTGATATATTTATTTTCCATGAACTAATTTTAAAATAGTTTATGAATATTTAATTCAAATGTATACCTATTAGATAATTGATCCAATGAGTTTTTTAGTGCTAATATTTTATTTATCTATAAAAAAAGTTTAAAATGTTCAAATAATTTTGTATAAATGATACTAATTTCAAATAATTTATATTTTTATTCACATTACACATCTGTTACAAAATAAATGTACTGATATATTAATACATAAATTATATCCGTATTTACTGCAGATTTTAATAACTAAATTATTATTTATTATTATTATAATGTATTAAGATGTACATCAATGAATTCAACGAGACAGGCAATTAGCCAATACAATTGAGAAACTAGAAAATATAGTTCTTCAATGTGTTAAAGTTTCCAAGTCAGTTAAATAGCGGTAAAACAGATTAGGTTGAAAGTTGACGGCTTTCGATGGTGGAAAGGGAGTGAACTTTTATACCGATATTACGGTTACCGTATTAGATAGTGTATTAATAAAAATTGGTCATGACTATTTTGTTCGTAACGACACAAAAGCGTGACATGTGGTGGTAGAGCAAAGTCTGTACATTATTATTATCTATAATAATATATTATTATTATTGTATTTTGTATGACAAATGTATGCATAACATAGAATTAAATTAAGTCGATTGATGGTGTGTATGACAAAACGATTGAACTGGTTAAACTGATTAATCTTCAAAGCGCCAGTAACGAAAAATCAAACAGTAGAGCATTATGCCGTATAGTATAATTAACGAGTGTAAAGTGACCGTGGTTTTAATTTTTAAGTGGCGGTTAACCAATATATTTTTTTATTGGATTGGGTAGGCCATGGGCCTAATTGTATGAAACCATAAGAGGGTAGTTTTGACGCCTTAATATTATAAGGTAAAAGCTTTATAATTAGTCTTCGCATTGTATAAGAATCAGTCATATTTAAGAACAAAAATATGCTTTAACACAACAAGACAAATAAAAATTGAACTAGCTTATGGGTAAACAATTTATTTTAATGTTTTTGTTTGTTTATTAATCAAATGGGTATAACAATATTGCATCGTTTACCATATGACCCTAAAACGTTTTTGTTTTAAACTCATTAGTATATACAGAAAAAAAGGAATTGGTAACCTAGGTAAATCCCGTCGGACTTTGGAAAATAGCTTCAATTCATGGGGAAAAAATGGTGTTAAATTGGTACGGCCATTTGGTTTTTACGTTTTGAAGCAAAAAATAAAAAACATTACTCAACATTAAATTGTAACTTGACTTTGATTGAAATGGGACCTATATTATATCCACAGGTATTGTAAACAAAATTGAAAGCAGAAACGAAATAAGTGGAAAGTATATGGGATTTGTATGTTTGGATAGAATAAAAGTGAAGGCGTATGAGTTTAATAACATGAAGATTTATGGGGAACGAAAGAGATGTGAAAAGTTGCATAATAAGGTAGAAAGATCTAGAGGGATAAAAAAGAAGTGAACTAAAAAAAATGAAAGAGCTCAAAAGATAATAATGTGGCACTTTACTAATAATATTAGGCATTGATACTTATATTTAGTAAAATTGTATGCAAGTTTTAAAATATTATACTTAAAATTTGAAATATTAATCTCTAGTCGAAATAATATTAGGTAGGTATATATCATATAAATAGAATAAAATATTATCAAATAATATATCTAGATAGTTATTATAAAAGTTATAATGCGTAGGTAATATAAATATTATAGTGCATCAGTTATTTCAACTAAGTAACTAAATATTTTGAAGGTTGAATAATCATAACGAAATTAATCAAAACAATTTGAATGATAAACAGAGTTATGTTTAATCACATTTATTTGAAATTTAATGTCATTTCTATGGAAAAAAAAAACGTGAATAATAGAGAAGATATTATAATTACGAAAATAAAATAACAAATACAAAATAAAAGGAATGAATGAATTGTAAAGTCAAAACTGGAGTTATAATGATTAACATGCCTATAAACTTAGCAATTGACAATTAACTTACAATTCCATACAATATTATAAAAGTAAAATAAAAAACAGATAATATTATGTTATTAGTTGGCATTAACAACATTATAAAATCAATAAAATCGAAAACGCTGTTGTCATAGACCATAGTCAACTACGGACCATATAGTAAACTAAGCGCCATGTCTTATGATAATTCTAAGAAATGTTTATGAAAAACGAAAGGACAAACATTATTCTAGACATGTTTTAGAAAATAAAAATGCATTTGTCCCTTTATATGTGTCTTTTGCACGTAAAGAAAATAGACATTCTAGAATGGTCGTGAATTGGATTCTAAAGTTTTACAACGAGACTACATTGGATTGGCAGTTCTACGAATAGGATTTTCTTACTTTTATTTCCTCAACATATTGGTAACATATGGCTTTATAATATTTCTATAATACGATTTAGTATGTTATGTTAGTAAATTAATATTAAAAAAAGGTTTTAAATTTCAAGTTTCAAATTTAAAGATAATATAATATCTATAAATTGCATATTATAAGTTATAATAAAACGATAATCAATTCACATAATATTTTATTAATTGTATATTTCTTAAGACGGCTTTACGTTTGATTCCCCCACAAATTAAAAACCTATGAATATATTTTAGAATATAAAATTTAAAAAAAATTCTTAATTTAATTAATATAATAGGTAGGTATATATTTAAATTTCTTTAAAAATAAATGTCATTTGACATTTGGTATAATAACATAATTTAATAACATGCTTGATTAAGTATTATAATTTAATATGTCGTGTAGGTTTAATCTTCAGACTAAACAAAATTTTAAATATAAGATTCAATTTTGGTAATACCGTTTTTATTTGGCATGATAATTTAACTTTGAAATGTAATTCTAAAAACATTCAAATATGTTCGAAATGTTATGATTTTTGATTTTGCCAGATGATAAACGAATTTATAATGCAATTTTTCTTTGAAAATTAAACGTGGAGCGTATAATATTGAATATTATAATTCATCTATTCTTACTTGTCACAATAATTATTGCAATATGTTGAAAATGAGGAGATATGTATAATGTTTATATAATATATTAAATACATCTTAACCGTTGCTTTAATGCACGATGTATCTTCGTGCACGTAAAACAATGTAATGAACAATAATTATAATATTATAAAAATAAGGGAATTGAAGCGCTTTATGTTTAAACGAATAACCTCGCAATACCTATGATGCACATGGAGATTAGAAAAACGGCACTCAGCCCAGAAATGGTAGGTATTAAGTTAAAACGTTTATATGCATAAATTACGTTATATGTGATATCTAAAAGTTGAACCTATGCCTCACGTCCATAATATTATATAGATTAAAATGGCATTATATTATTATATTTTGTGCATAACGCGTGTATTGTTATTCAGCAGACTGTACAGCTCGAATGTAAGCGTTTTTTTTTTTTTTTTTACGCGCAGAACTTTATATAATACACAGGTACTACAATAATAAATATTGTGTAAAATGTTTATTCGGAAAAGGTCTATTAAATTTCTAATATTTATGATAAACATAATAATAATATATGTAAGTATTGAACGCAAAACATAAGTTTTAGTGGAGCATACGAGAAAAATAATAATAAAATTATGGTGAAGACAAACAATCGCAGATCAATGTTATTAAACCCAATATTTAAAACTGTTTGGACAACCTATGGAGACGACTATTTTGTCTATAGAATAAATTTGTATTTTATATGTATGCAATATTTTTAAAAATATTTGAGGTTAAAATAAAATATTTTTCTGAATTTATTTGACAACTCGAGACTCTGAAAATTAATATGTACATGGTGATGTGTAAGTATCGCAACATTCTTCCCAACTCATCATTGTGGGCGTTTTCATAAATACCAAGGCAATATTATTATCCCATCCGGTATTGTTTATAATAATGTACACCCACCATTTTCTGCTAATGGAGTACAAAATAATGATAATTTAAATAAATAAAATATATTCGTTGTTCCGCACTTGACATTGACTGTCGCTCTACGTTATTTTTTTAAAATTAATACTAAAACTTATTTTTCGTTCAAAGTGTCAAAACAACTGCACAAATATTATGCTTTTTTTTAACGAATCTTGTGTTTTTCCATGGGGTTGGTCTTGCCATCAAACAATTTAAAATAGCATTGTAACTTATTCAAAGTTAAAATTAACAGACCATAATGGTCTATAGTTTACCTTACGTAACAAATTCTAAATCTGTTTGAATGATGTGTAAAAAACAATGGATAAAAACAAAATAAAATTATCAACTATTCTTCACACAAAAATCTATTTTTGAAAGCCTTTCAAATTACTTTTATACAGATGGTATTATATTGATAACAATTGGACTAAATACCTCATGCCCCAATAAATTGATAAAAGATGGCATTTACCTCGTGGATTATCTCAATAATATAAAACGCATAAACTCAGCATTTATATATATATATTTATCTATATATACCACGCACAATTGTTTTGCTAGTCCCTCTCAAAATGATAATATCGAAATAGAACCAAATTCTGATAATATAACTACCAAAAAACAATCCACTCTAATATAAACAAAAAATAAAATTCATAATTATGAACAAAAAAACAATCTGTAAATTCACATGTAAAATTTCTACCGATACACCCAAACTGAAAAAACTTTCGTCAAACTCGTATATATTATATATTATGGGCCTCCACACCAACATATGTTCAGCGGGGCCCATTGTGTTCTTGGAAAAAAAATAAATTAGTGTATACGTATCATATTTTATTGTACACTAAGTACCCAAGCACTTAACAAATAATATAATACTATATTGACAACCAAATCGACGAATAATGAGACTAGGTAATTCAATTATTTTATATTTCGAATACGCTGGCATCCTTAGATTGTATAAACATTTTTTTTTCTTACTACCTCGATAATATAGCCTATATTGGTGTACGCCTAACGGACGAATTGTTTATTGTTCTGAATAATTATGAGCGGAAGGATAAATTTTTTTGCATTTTAATTGTGCTCAAAATGTATTTAATTTCAGTGTCCGCGGTGAACGGGCCATGGCTGAACGTATCAAAAGTTAACCGTTTACACATGGGCGCATATTTGTGCATAGCGTCTAACGGAATTCCACCGTCAGTTAGCAAACGTATCATGCTCGTCATACAATGTGAGTGAAACTAATTAACCACCATCGCTGCACACAATATACACATGCATGCACAACGTTCAACGGAATACAATGCAAACATGTCATACAGAGTGTTTCCGGGTTATCCGAACAAACATTGAGAATTATCTCGTTTTTATGCGAACGGAATTAGAAAACCCATTTTGCGATTTGCAAGTGCGGGATTTTCAGCGGGTTAACATCATCGCTACCATCGCCGTACGTTCGATTAGGTTATGATCGATAAGTCCGTACAACGTGTTGATAATGTTTTAAAGAAAAATCGATTCCTCCGAGAGACTTTTTGTGAATTGTGAGAAATGCATTCATTACGTGTGTATCAATAGAAATGAATAACCACACCTATGTAGAAGGTATTGTCGTGCGACGACAATGTCGTCATGTGTTTAGCTTGTATGGGCTTATAGTGTGTTTTAAATGCAATTGAATGGCTGTGTCATTATGGTGCCTTTCAAAATCACGATTTCACAAAACTCAATTCCGCATTCGTAAATCGTGAAATAGGTGTTCGATTCTAGACTGACGTGACAACGTTTTTATAGCTCATACGGAAAACCCTTAAACACCCTGTATAAGCCGCTGTATGAGTGTGCACCTATATCGTATACAATGTGTGTGGCGGTAAATATTATTATTCCACGATTTCCAGTCAGGATTATTGGATTTCATAATAATTTATTTTATTTTTTGTTTGTGCGTACGGTTTTTTCTTCTTTTTTTTTTCAACAGTCCCTCCCATGATATGGATACAAAATCAGCTTGTCGGTGCACAAGAAGGTCAATCGGTCACTCTGGAATGTACGTCCGAAGCGTATCCCAAATCAATCGATTACTGGACAAAAGATAAAACGACCATCATATCAAACGGTTAGTATAACATGTATAGAATAGGAAACATCGTACACTTAAGTACACGTAAGTACGCTCGCAGGACGTATAGGCTGATAAGCATTAGGCATCACCTACCTATATAATCTTATATATTTTATGTGTATTAACGTAGTATACCTATAGTAGTATTTTTATTATTTTTATTTTTTGAATCCATCGTCTACGTTCGCGAAAAAAATATTTCTATAATGAAATAGGCACCCACCTTGATATAATAGATTTTTTTTTCATATATTTTATCGAATAAGTGTAGAACCGTGCTGCAGTGAACTCTACAATACGCTTTGATTTTCACCGGATTTTAAATTGGGCGCAGAGGGCGGACCGCGAATAATACAGCCCCGACCGTGGCGTACCGACCAAAACGGTACCCGTAATAAATATTATTATGAATACCAGGAGGATACCCACCGGCGTGGGTACGACTGTTTGCGAACGAAATAAGTGTACAACTAAATCGTTTCCGACGTTATTATAATAGACAATGATATCGTAAGGAAAGTGTATACAATTATATCGCATTATGATTTATCCCGATGGAACATTAATATCCATTAAAATATTATTATTTTATTATACTAGAACAGTATTGTGGGCAGACAATATTATTTAATCAGTGCGTATTCTTAATATTTAAGTATAATCTAGTATAATTTTGTCAATGTTTATCTATCAAAATATATGGAAAATATTTAATTGTGATTCAATTAAATTCAATAAATTAATGTAATATACATTATTATTATTTATTATTATAATTTTAGATTCTGAGCGGAGCGGTGAATGTATTGATTTTAAAATGATGTTCGTTTTTTTTATTATATTTTTTTGGTCTCTGTCCTCATAGTTTGGGGCAGTCCATCCAACTGCTTCGATTTTCTTCAACAGTATCTTGTTAGATGAGAAACTGAATCTAGTTGGTGCATTCAAGGGCTTAAAAAATTTAAAATTTCCAATAGTTTTCAAAAGCAACGGGAAAAACTAAATTAAAAGAAAAGAAAAACGTGAATTTTTCGACAAATTAAGTTTTTGATAAATTTACTTTGGTTTTTGGTGTAACTATATTATCATTTTCTATATACACAATACATTTTTCAAAATATTTTGGTAGATTTCAAACGGACATATTATTCAGTTTCCAATATTTTTAGCTTTTTTTTTTCTATTATGTCAACAATGTTTTATATTTGGGGAAAAAAGCTTGAACATTTAATACAAGAGTTCTTGATAACATATTGTTACAGTAGCAGTTGAAAAATATTAAAAATGCATAGAAAAGCATATTTTAAAAGAATTTAAAGTTCTAAATTGTGACAAAATCCATAAAAATCACGAAAATGTGCAAGTTATTTTGAGTTAGAAATTCATTAAAATTTTCCTTTTTTAAATCTAGGACTTGAAAATTTAGTTCAAGATTCCTCATAAGTTTTTCAAAAAAAAATGTCTATTTGATAGTTGAATTAAATTTTTACGAAAGTTTGAAGTTCAAATTCTTACAAGATTGGATATTCACTCAATTTATCATTTAGCAATTTTCTTATTTCACTGTAAAACAATAATTAGGAAACTTTTTTAATTTTATTTTTTTAACCTTTATTATAATATAATATATTTTGTTACTATCGCCAAAACTACATAATACTAAAGATAACTTTATTTATGCATGTAAGTAATTCTACTGAAACGTGAAATTATTATTTTATTAAAAATGTATTAATTTATACTATATGTATATAGTACAGGGTATATGTAGTTTAATAATTAAAATATAAAAAATATGTTAATCGATAAAAATAACAAATTGAAAAACATTTCATAATTTATGAAAGGAAAAAAGTTTCTTTTTAACTTATTATGATTCATTAAATTATATAAAAGCACATTAAGATCACTGATGTGTAAAATAAAGATGTACATAAATATTATAAATTTAATCTAAAAACTAAACTGACAGTTTATTACTGATTAAATTGAATTGGATCGATACAAATTATTTAAATCTAGCATAGTATTTCCTACAAATAAATGAGCACAATAACAGTACGTACGCAAACATGGAATATAATATACTTACCCATAATGAATATAATAAACACTTTAATTTTTGAGTTTATGCTATTACAGCTGTGTCTTCAAAATAATTTTATTTAAAATTGTACTTTCGTATTAGTAATTCACATAGCTTGCTAATAACCACAGTTGTTGAAACCCATAATGATAATAATTAAAAAATATTATATAATACAATATTTAAGACTTATACAATAACAATGATAACCTACATTTAAGGATAACCAAAATACATATATTTAAAATATTATATTAGATAGGTACATCATAATAAATCATCTAATAAACTAGGTAAACTTAATAAAACGTATGTGTAAAGATCATTGTGACGAATCAGCCCTTAAAATTCTGTATTTCACACTAGTTTGATCTCTCTTTGACTAAGTTTCTTTGATTTGGAGCACTGACAATATAATACAAAATCATAGTCTATCTACAGTTTAGAATAACTTTCTAAGATACTTATCATATAAATTACATTATAAAAGAGTTCCACATCCTGGGTACTATACTACTTAGGAACTCTTTAAAATAATGCCCCTAAATAAAAGATTTAATATCTTAAACTGTAAATTTTTTTATAAACTCTTACATAATATTATAGATTTTCCTGAAATCCTTGAGCATTTAAATTTTAGAGTTAACCAATCTAATTCCAGAAACAACTCATTACTTTATCTCTCCTCTACTTCCTCAAATTATATACTTTTTACTCCTACAAATATGCTTATGTCTGCGGGTAATTCAAATACAAATTTACATTTATTTAATAATGCATTATTCAATTTGTCAAATATTTGATTTAACTTTTGTTTTTATTTTTTTTTCTCTCATATTACTCTCTCTCTCTTTCTTTCTCGACGCAGAGTTGATCTCGCCAGTACTGTTTTATTGTGCAGGGAAAACATGCCAGTTTAGTCCAAACTACATGACTCTAATATTATATCAATTGAAATATTATTATAATGGGTTTCATTTTTCCTACAAGTTTTTTTTTCGATTTCTTCTGAGGAAAAAAGAATACTGGTGGTCGTTTTCATTAAGTGTTAACTAGGTACGCAGTTGAAGTTTTGACGAACGGTTAAGCTTCCTCTCGAAAAACCAAATGTTGGAATGCCTCACATATTCATCACATTGTTATTTATTTTAAATATAATAATAATTATAATATAAAAATAATTGAATGATAATTATTATTATAATTTTGTTTACCAGCGATTCACGTATTCGTTGTGTTAGGATCCGATAGTTAATCATTTGATCACAATATTATATAAGCGCACATCTCTATTATAACGTCCATAAAAAAATACTGTAATTAACATAATATACGGAATTTTTCAGGCACCAAATACCACACAGATCTGAAGGATAACGCGTACAAAACGCACATGAAGCTGACGATAATATCGGTAACGTTGTCCGATTACGGCACGTACCAGTGTGTTTCGAAAAATTCGTTGGGCGAAACAGACGGCACTATTAAGCTTTACGGTACGTTCATACAGATTAATATGTACGTACACCTAGATTATAATCATTATTTTTTATTGCGAAAAGAAAAATGTATGCATACAAAACGAATATAATATGCATCCATTAAACACGCTCAAATTAATTTTTAAGTAGATTTGTTTAACATATTATTATAATCATTTCAGATGTGTGTGTACAATAATAAATTATTTACTTTTGCTGATACTCCTCACGTAGTTAGGTCTCGGATATGTATAATCAGTGCACTTAAAAATAAATTCGACGTTCAAGCTTAAATCCCTAAAAAAATGTTTGAAAATATTCCAGACTTGTAAAAATTAAAAAGGAGATCAAAATATTAAAAAATAAAGTCATTCGATGTCCTATAATATTCGTATAATTATTGTTTGTTTAATACAACAGTTTACTGAGGGAAATCAAAGACCAGTCGTTGTTTTCATCACTAGTAGAGTGTGTTCTAGTTGTATAATATAAATAATATTATAGTGTGACTTAATAATATTATGGTCACCTGAAGTTTAAAATGTCAACTGACCATTAATTATAATTTTTAACTCATATAATTATTAAATGTCGTCTATTATGTTATAACTTATAAATAGTGTATATCTAGATATTTTAGTTAAAACTATATTATAGTGTATATAATATTATTATATTAAATAGTGATATACTGACGTACAACTTTTGAATAAAATAAACGTGGTATACTTGTATGAAGACATGAATGAAAAAATATTGAAATTTTATTAAATTAACGGTAAATTAAATTATTTGGTACTACACGGAAAACTGTAACATAATAAATTGTGATAGGTACCTACAGTTATTTATTTATACAATTTACATCAGATATTGTATTTATTATTGTTGGACAGCAATTTAGAAGGCACACATTTGTTCTCTTAATTATGATACCACGAATAACAATCATAATATTACAAGGTCATGGAAACATGCGACAAAAGTCATTAGTATAATATTATATTCTTGTTTTAAACAGACAACATGTATTGATACGGAAAAATCTGACCTATAATATGGCGTATTTATGTGGATCAAAACATCCGTCACGCTCCAACATTAGAAAACCTACAAACCATGAATACACTATAATAATTAATTATAATAATGCCGTTGAAACGATTTCAGACATTTCGCTATAATACAATATTTTCGGAATTATCCCAGTATAGACTACCTAAATTCGGCTCTTGCATAGTATAAAAAGTGCATAAAACAAGAGACCCAGACGTGATAACATATATGGAGCGTATATTTTCAGCGAGCATCTTCGGGGCAGTTTCTAAAGGATATTAATAGTTAAAAAGATTAATATTTACAAACGTAATAAATATCCATTGTATCCACGGACTTGCAGAAGAAGAAGAGGTAAACAAGTACTCGAATCGTACGGTGAACAATGCATAATGTACGAAACATGAATATTGCCCCACTCACGCATAGCCCTCAAATAACCCGTTCAGTAGGTAATAATAATATTCTTAATACAATTTATTGATTTTTTGGTAGGTAGTTGAATACATTTTCTGCGTTGTATGGAGTAATATTTCTAAACGAAATTTGTTTTTCCGTGATAGTCAAACTGTCTGCTATAAGGTCTATATTTTGTCTTGTGCCAAAGTTTTAAATTGTTTTACCTTATCCATTCATAGATTTTTACAGTACAATCGTATAGGTACTCGTTATATTTTCCGAATGTATATGTTTATTGACAGTGATAACTTTAACGTTCATGTCAAAGACATATGATAGTTAGATATATATTATGTAATATTGTACTGATATTTACCTACTCTATTCACAATCCTGCAGTGATAAGCTACCTACCTACGTTATTATAATATCATCTTATATTATATTTCTTTGTGGCATCGTGTAGGTTGTAAGCCGCTGCAGATACATTCACTTTGTGTTTTACAAGCCAGCAGTATAGTTCATCGAGTTATATTATAATCAAACACGCAATTTGTATTAGCGTCGTTTGGGATTTGAGTAATATTAAATCACTATTTTCGCATTACCCTTAACAAACACAAACATATTATTATAATTTGTTCTGAATTATAGTCTTAATTTCAACAACCGTTTGTTTTAATAATACTTATCAGTAAAAATTAGTGTTGAAAAATAAAAACCGATTACGACTCAAAACATACGTGTTTATTACTGGTATAAATATCACAGTTACAATAGCTGTTACAGGTACCTACAAGCTATTACACCAAAGTCCCTTCCCCCTTCACAACGACTTCCTTCAGATTGATAATATCTGATAATAATATGTGTATTATTACATTATCACGCCATTGAAAAATCATTATCATATTGGAGAGTTTCAATTGGTATAATTTTCAGTATTTTTTGTTTAGGTAGGTACTTTAACACAAAACCAAATGTAATAATATATTAAAATAATTTACGAATAAATGTTTATTATCGTGTTTTCAAAAAATCCGAGACATTAAATGTGTAGAACTTATTTATGTAAATATTTTAAAAGTTGAATTATTAACTTCCATTAAGTACAATCAGTTATTCAAGTTTTAAAGTTTTGCCAAGAGGCGTGTATAAGTACCTATATAAGTTGGTGGATTCGAATAAATACATTGAGACATCATGTATAGGTACTTATACATTGGTACATACAATTAAAACTGGATAAGTGTCAAAAACGAGTTTACGCTCATTAATAGTATTGTAATATCCTTGTAAATAACGTTTGTTTTCATATTTGCATTATAATGTAGCGGTGCCTAAGCCAACGACGACGACAACAACGACCACCACTGCAGCCACTACGACCACTACTACCACGACCACAGTGCCCACTTCGGTAGCCGGTCGCTGGTTGACGACTAAGATGCCTAAAAAATCGTCTAAATTCGGCGGAAAGGGTATATAAAAAAAATAAAAATAAACGGTTTATAAAATAGCTCAAAAACACACCCTCTTATTTCTTTTCATAGCTACCTACGCAATTTTACACGCTCCACTCGTACTAACGCAATTCGTGTTATCTGTGAGCCCACTAGTACCTATACGTTTATGATAAATATAAATCGCATTGAACCCATATAATACGAGTACCTACTTATATAAGGTATCGAAAATAGCCCCTTTCCGATCACACCGTAAGAATAAATTATACGCTTATGCAATATGGCGTAGTTTCTGAAAATGGAAGATTTTTATTTATAATTCAAATATTACAATTGAAAATGTTTGAAAAATTAAATGATAAAATAGTTGCGTAAAATAATAACTATACTTATATTATTATGATTTCAATCATGGATAAAATATTCTGAAAAGGCTCCGATTATCTGAATCGGTAGATGATAAAAAGATGCGACGTATTAAAACGAAGCATTTTAATTACTGTTTGAATATAATATTTGAGTAGTAATTTGCATGAGCTTAGATACACTTTAATACGCATTTAGTCTGTGGTAACAACGGCTGACTGTTAAAATAGTGTATTATGTATTTTACTGGTTATACCTACGATTTAAGCGCTAAAAGAACAAAAAAAACTTATTTTATCATATGCGTCGTTATTAATATTTTACATTTTTACACGAATAGTAAGTATATAAAAATATTATAAATAAAATTCATATTATTACAATAATATTAGGTTCAGTAGCATTATAAGATTGTACGTGTTCGACGCTTTTGAATGATAGGTATCCACGGAGTTCTAAATTGAATATCTGGAATGAAACATCCATGATGTAGGTGTATGGGATTTTGGCACTTTTGTATATACGATACAATTTATATATTTCTTATCTCGTTTTGGCGCTTATGTCTACCATCGATTTTACCGCCGCTTATGGTTCGCGTAAGAAAAAATCAAGAAAATTCGAAACCATTTTCACCCGGTGATAAATGATAATAACAAACGTCATTTTTAGTGATGATTGTGTAAACGTACGTTTTATCGCAAACAACAATTATTATTACGAGCCGGGGTACATTTTTAATTATTATGTTTTGATTGGAGAGAGGTTTGACCACCCCCGGCAACTACGCCGCACACCAATACAGCATAACTCACGACCACTGCAGCGCCTATACGTGCGAGTACATGGTTAATTTATCGTCTTTATTCGGTCCAAATTCGGTACCCGAAAACTTTTTCTCGCCGATTTTGTATATTTATAAACGCTCGCGCGGGAACTCTCGACATGATATAAACACATTATATATATATCGTACGATACTCCTTCGACCGCCCCCTTTTCACTCCGTTGGATTTATGTACCTATTTTTGTGTTTATATTATAGAGTAATTTATGTATAGGTGTATATATATGTGTATATTTTTTCTATATTTTTTTTTTTTACCAAACAGCACCCGCCAACGAAGTGGACCGGAGACCGTCGAAGAAGACCGGAAAACACCAAGACGCCGCCGATAACGAGAAGGACGATCCGACCGACGAAGACCAACAGCAGAGTTCGCGGGCTGCAGCCGCCGCCGCCGCCGGTAAGTGTAACCGATAATGTGCGGCGCGGACACGCCCGTTAGTGTCGCCACTATATTATTATTGTAATACTGAGCGCGCGGTGAACAAACAACAAACAACGAGCGCCGCCGACCGTTTGATTTACCGACCGGATCAGTGGCGATAGCGGTGGCAGAGAGGTATTATAAGACGCGCGAGGGATGACCCTTTTGTTTTGTTTACACTGTATAAATCACTCTTCTACTCGGAGGAGAAATTTCTTATTTTTTCTGTCTCTCTCTCTCTCTCTCTCTCTCTCTCTGCTTCCTCCACACCCCCCCTCTCCCCAATCACCCTTTTTCGCCGGGTCGACTTCCTTCTCCGTATATTATTCACGTGGAGACTTTTTTACTTTTACTTATCGCCATATCAAACGGGAGCGCGTTTTTATTTCTCGTTTCGTCAAAAAATGTTTATTTTTACCACATCGCCGACGTTGACGGGGAGCAGTGCGCGTTTAAAACGTATTTTTCCGGCTTGGTACTCGTATATATATATATATAGCACCTATATAATATATATATATATAAACATCGGCGATCGACAGCGTCGTGTTTGCGTTACTCGTTACGCTCGCTACGGTTAACCGGCTCAGATCGGGTATACAATATATAATATAACGCAGTGGTATGATAATAATAAATATTATATTTGTTCTCATCGACTACCCTTTAGGGTATCCCTCTATGAATACAACATAATAATATTATGCTGTCGATACACGTCGAACGTATTTGTTTTTACGTACCTGTCATACGAGTGTATATCTCATATCGGTGTACCCCCTCCCCCCACTTGTAATTAGCGGGCAGGGTATGGGCTAGTTAGTTTTGGGCCTTCATTTAGCAGCTAATAGGTAACTAATATATTTAGGTGTCCCTCTACAGTCTACATATTATGGATTAATTATTTTGTCGTTGTTCTCTCTCAAAAAAATTAGTTATTTATGCCTATGATAGTATAGGTAACTAGTAAGTATTAAAGTATAAAATTATGTAAGAACACTATTTATATTGATATGAAAATGCAATTGTAATGTAATGTAAAGTAATTGTTGACGAGTTGTTTTTTTTCGGTTTTATTATGGGCCGGTCAAAATTTTTTCCTCCCCTCTCAAAAATTTTAAAAGTTTATTAAAATATGGTGGGATTTTTCTACAAAAATTCAAAATTTTTCATGCTCGCTGTACCAATAATGAAATGAACTTTTTTAGTGCTGATAACTATTTTTTTAATGGTTCCAATAGTACCTAATTTTTGGAACTAACCATTAATATGGACAAATCATCATATATATTGGTATACTATTTATTATTTAAGAACATTCTATGTAGAGCTACATAGTAATATATTTCTTAATATTGTCCTTTAATCAACACAAAATTTGTATATATTTTTATAACATTAAATCTTAAATAAAAATTGTATTAATACAAATAAATAAGGAAAAACCATGGGTTTGGCAGACATGAGAAACACTCTGTATACATTAATGTGTTTATTATTTCTATTGGGTTCCGTGGTTGTCCGCGTTGCGTTTAATGGAAATTTAATACGTCTATACGCACCCATCCTGTCAAGACCTCTTCTAATACCCATACCAAATTATAATGCCGGTTAAAGTAAATTCACGAAACAGTTACAAAAATCCACAAACGGGTCGTCGTCGATCGGCTATAAATTATAATAATACATTGATACTATTGATATATTATGCTCGTCGATTGACTATAAATTATAATAATATACCCGGGGTCGTATAGTCAAGAAGTTTTGAGAACCATACCGCGATAAGTGCAATGCTTATAAGAGCCTGAAAAACAAAAAATAAACACTACACCATAATGTACATTTTATACCACTATAGATTAAATTAGGTGTCGGTATATTATGCTACATAATATTGTGTACCTACCTATAGGTTCCTATTTTATTATTTTCATTAGAATAGTTGTACATGGCATCTAAATTGTAAGCCCATTACAGGACGTAACAATGGTTTTTTTAAAATTAGGTTAGAAACATTAAATGTAATTGCAAAAAAAGAAATAAAAATTATATAAAATATTACATTAAATTACCTATTTCATTATAATTAGGTACTTGACTGATGAGGTTTGTACTTGATAGATGATAAAAATTCGAGTACCTAGTTTGAATATGTGGCTTGATTCTGAGTTGAGAATTTCGCAAAAGTGGTCAAAAATTCTTAATTTGCTCCTCTCCTTCCTTCCTCCTATTATGTTCTGCAGTCGATTAAGACTTGTTTCAATGTAAGGGAGTGCCATAGCTTAAATGTGCATTAGATCATTAAGTGGAGTTATTCTTTTTCATTAAATGTTGGTGTGTTTAACTCGTGTGACCTATCATCTAAGATCAAAGTTTTGTTTTACTCTATTGTTATAAATTATAATGTTTATCAAAGATGTTTAAAAACCAACTAACCGATTTTGTAATTATCTACATTTTCAATCATAAATACAATTATTGTACTGTTTTTGATAAAGATTATTTGTTTTGTTGAGTTATATTAATTTATATTTTACATAACATACAATAATTTACGACTATTAAAAAATTTAAAATTATTTTAATTAAAGGAAAATAAAATGCATTCCACAACTTACTATATTACAACTCGTACAACCATTTAATATTAGACTTTAAACCTATAAACGCTTTTACGAATTGCGTTATTTTCTTAAAAACCTACAGATTTTAAATATTTTGGGAGTAATAAAAAAACTAAAATGTGTAAAGAAACATATTATACAGTTAGTAGCGGAGGAGCATTTTTGTAAAATAAAATTGTTTATATTATTTCCTAATATGAATAAAATATTTATACATCTGATGGTAAACATAAGACCATCTGCAGTTTATATGGATTATGATTGATCATAAATCATAATAATATAAAAGATTGAAAATTAACCTATTATAATTGTTCACTATAGTTAATAATTATATTATTTCAATATGATGTATGTACTTGACAACAATATAATAACCAATATTTCATATAGGTAGAATTCTTCTATTCATTAAGCATATTTTAATTATTGCGTTGGTGAATACAAACAGTGATCATATTATTTAAACCTTTAGCCTCACAATTAAAATATTCACAATAGTATTATTATACTCTCTGGAGAGTATAATGTTATTCAACTCACTGCGTAATAAATAAATTAATAAAATACATGGAATTAAAACAACTCGCTCTTGGAGTACAAAGGTAATTATTTATAACATTAGTTAGTTCTTCAGAATAATTATCAAAAGACAATATTTATATTTTATGTAACCTTAATTGTAATAAATATAATAAGTTGGTATAATTATTTGATTTTTTTCATGATTTTCGTAATCAAATTTAGTAGCAACAGCTATAATAATAATTAGGAATATAAATACATTTAAATAGCCATAATTTTTACTATCAAATCATAGGTAAAGAAAGCAAGTCCTATCAGCCTGATTAAATACAAAAAATATAAAAAAAATAAACACTGAATTTTAATTTTAAACTTGTAATTACATACACAAACAATATTTTACAACCTTAAGGTTATTTTATAATAAACCTAGCATGAAATTTCCAGGAATTCCATTAGTATGATTGCAAAGTAACAAATAATTGCATGTGCATATTAAATGAACTATGAAAACATTTTTTAAAACAATATTTTATTATGAGAAATCCTAAAACACAAATATACCATAATGTTGTACTTATCAGACTTATTCAAAATTTTCTCTGGCATTATGCTGCATATTTCAATTTCCTTTTCTTATGTCACTGAAAGTTCAGTTACTAAATTAAATTTCATAAATTAATGAATAACTAATAAAAAAAACTAACAACTATAAAGTATCTAGATCTGTATGTAAGTTGTCGAATGTCGAGTAACAGCTACAGCTATGTAAATGTTTTTTTTTTTTAAATTATATTAAATACAGTAAATACACTTTATTGATACGTCTTGTTATCAAAATAGTATTCCTAAATGATAAAGAATATAGATACCAATTTCCTATATTATGTCGTAATCGGTATACGAAATTAGTATATTACAAATAATAATATTTTTTAATGTAATATAATTTTATATAATTTTATACTTTTATTAATATTTACTAAAGGTTTTATAATTCATATTTTAACATTATATTTGAATGCTATCAGCATATTAACTATTATTATTATCGATACGTAGTTGAAAATCCAAATTATACATTTAAAAACAGTACATTTTACCAATTTAAATAATCTAATTGAGGATAATTTATAATAATTAAATTATAGATCTTAGTTTTTACATCTTTAGTCTTCTCTCTTCTACTACCTGACAAGTAATAATATGTATTTATTTGAATGTAATAAGATACTGAATATTAGGAATCTATTTAATACTACTATTTTGCGGAAGTTATAGAAATAAGATTTTATTGTTTTCCGAACCACATTTTTTTCACTAAAAATGTATTACAATAAATATCTAATTTCACTTCTTAAATCTTAATTATTTAATGTATATCTATAAAAATGACAAAAAATACCAACTAAAAAAACAAACATGGATTAATTAAAGACTAAAGAAAATCCTCTTTAGTAACTAAGTAACTTCAAATTAATATTATTTCAAGTAAGTGAGAGGCTAAATATACTCTTATCTAATAATAGAATAAACAAAAAAGCAATATCATATCATTGAAAAAAAAACACACTTTATACAAAATATCTTTAAAAACTGTTTAAATATTTTTAAAATTGTAAATATTTAACATTTTCACGTATGATAATGACAAGTATCAGTTTATTTTAAATTTCAGGAAGAAAAGTTTAGGTTTTTGAAGCTTCAACACAATTTATTTTTCGTTGAAGTAAAAAGTAATAAGATGGATAAAGTTAATAAGAACCACATGCAATAATCTACCTTAGTATATTTTCATACTCATCTAAAAAGTATTAACTTACAAGTGTTGACAGTTTATTTGTTGGAATAAACGATCATCAAACAATATTTAAATTTAATACTCAGAAACTATTCATGAAATCAGTACCAAAAATGATTAATATTATTAAAGCACAATAAATATAAAAAAACATACAAAAATGGTTAAAAGCAACCTAAATAAATAATCGAATATTAAATTATTTTTTTTTTTGTTGTCATTACGGCTGTCGTTTAAACAAAAACAGAAATAAATATTTATTTAATTTTGATCACGAAATCATTTCGTTTTTCTGACAGGAGAACTTGATACACACAATATACATATATATTTTATACATTATTATGTGCTCTACATTTGTTTCATCTTGTTATATTTTTAACTTGAAATTTCGCCCATCGACAAAATACGACATTTCTTTCTATGCTTTCATTTGCACGGGATTATAATATTTTAGACGAGGATTAGAAATAACGATTTTGTCCTCTTCGATTACTTTTTTTTTTAGTCATTTCGTAGAATCGTATTGGATCGCATGAACTAGCTGCAGTATCTGTAGACTGTAAAATGTGTATAATTTAGGTATTTATTTATTCGTTCGATATTTTGACTAAAACCATTGTTCGTTCAAACAGATTTCATTTGAAACGCCTTTTATCCCCTACATATGCATTGTTATTATAGCAGCACTGCGCGTAACCTATTTTGATATCGAGCGGATCGTAAATACTGTAAAATAATAGATATCTTGTTAAAAAGACAAATATTAGGGTTTTGAATCAGTGACGACTGTACACGAACTGTGTAAGCCATTATATATTAGTGCGGGGTCGTTAAGCTGTTGTGGGAATACTAATTAGAGAAAATAGTCAGAGAGGGCGACACCGCGCGAGTAAAGTAATTAATTCTACAAAGTACCGATTTGGACGGCGCAGAGAATCATTTGCAAATTATAGCGTCTCGGCAATAAAGTATGACTTACACGGTGTAAGTCATACGAAATAAATAAATTGATTCGGCTGTGGAAATTATGACGATATACGCACAAATACAACGTAGAAGGAGTAATGGCGAATAAAAATATATGAAACGCTCAAAAACCCCGGTGTACGAAAGGTGGGTGATTTTTCCTCTTCACAAAACTCCAATAAATGTATAGAAATATAGAACTATAATATTATGTGTGTAATCGAAAACTTTATGCTCGCCGTAAAAAAAAATAAAAAAATATCCAATTGAAGGCTGTCGCAGTTAAAATATATATAGCTACAGAAATCGTTACTAGTTTTACGTGTATTCGATTAAAAAAAAGATATATTTTTACTATTGCAGAAAGAAACAGATTTCACATGCGTTCTCACTCGAGTTTTACCGAATTTACACGACTGAACTTCCCGATCTCAATTATTACCCACTGTACGCGCCCTTGTGATATTATAATTTTAAGTGGTTTTTTTTTATATAGTACTTAATGTATGAGAGGGTGTTATGTGTGTGGAAATTGCACTTTTGAATAATACATTAAACTCAAGTAGAAAATGCTCACGTATAACAACGCATCGTCGAATGAATAATTTTATTTCGCTTTCCTGATCAATTGACCACGAAATCCTCTGGATTCTTTTGTTTTTTTTATGAGATTCCAATGGGACTTTTTTAAATCTTCGAGGCTTTGATTGTATACTAACACGTTGATGGCATATATAAAACTTAGATCTTCATGGCGGTTTATATAAAAATTCTAAGTACGAACACGAAGTCACGCACGTATAATATCAAATAGTTCGTTTCCCAAGTATCGTACTATACATATTATAATAACACGAATCATTGAATTTTAATTTTTTTTTTTTCAGCAAAACCGTACTTTTCTAAATTCTGTGTGTCGTTGTGTTTTATGTCATGGTGTAAAATATTAGATGTTCATTTTATACACACTAAAAATAAAATTTAAGAATTTGTACGTAATAAAGTTATCAACTTTTTGATTTTATATTTTTTATATAATTAGCTTGTATATTTTATAAATTATAGAAATAAAAAAATCGTATATACGATAGTATAATAACTACGATAATACTATTAAATAATATTCTTGTAACCTATACACGATACGCATATAACCTACTATACTCTTTTTTTGAATATATTACTAGGTAGTTAAAATTTTAAATATTTTTTGGATACCTTTTATATCTTCCAAAACTGCCATTAATTATTATCAATATCGATTTGTAAACATGTAGTAATAGTAATCATAATAAATTATAAATTATTATTTATTTGATATGATAACAATAAGATAGATCACTATAAAGAAAAAAAATATTATTTATATGTTTTATATTATCTAAATAATAAAGGATGCTTGACAAAATCCCTCTTAAACTTGATATCATTTTAAACAAGCTATTCAAGTCTACTGATTTCTATCCTCGAATTACTGAAAACTTTACATGCTATGGATCTTAAATTTTCAATCAAGTCGTTTATCATCCAAACTCTGTGCAGTTTGTCCGAGAAAAGCGACCGTTTATGTATGTGTTTTAGCAACGATTTGTCAAGCCAGCTAAGGGGTGACTGTCAAGATAGCTCAGCTTCATTGTTTCCTTTCTCGCAATTCTTGCGATTTCTCACGCCACTGGTGCAGTCGACCGACGGATGTGTAGTGTCAGAAATGTTCACATAATCTATCGTTGAACAATATTATAATTATTACAATCATTGTAAATAAATCATGTGAAAATGTATATTTAGGTACAATTCATTAATATCAAATATTTGCTCAGGAAAATGCAATGAGTAGGTAGTATTATAAAATTGACAAGCCTATAAATAGAGGTAATAAAATCACCTTCACCGACAGCGGTGGTGGGTGGGAAATTGGATTCATTTTTACGCGTGAACGTCACGTTTAACAATAGTGTTTTTGAAGTAGAAAAGTACAAACACTCATCGATGAAATATGACAATTTGCCCGAACTTATAGTTACCAGTTTTTCTCAAACTAGAAATCACGAAATTCATCGGTATCTCACAAAATACATCCGATGTATTGCATTTTAATATTTAACTATAACAACACGAGGCACTCGTAAACACATAAAATACAAATTCTACAGTACCTATATAATGATATGACTGTATATAACTGTTGATGACTAGTACACTGATCACATACGTATCATTAAATCGCATTATTATAATGTGCATACATTTTTTGTAATAGGAAAACTTTGCGATTCAACCTTAAAAAATTAATTTCAGTAAGATAGGTACAGATAGAAAACTCCAGTGCGCTTTTGGAGTATCTTCTAGAAGATGTTAGATGTAATAACATAAAACAACAAACGATTTTCATTATTTTGTAGTAATGTTGTACCTATACATATCTAATATTTGCAGCAACATCATAGTTATTACTCGAGATTATTTTTACAAGAGTAACATTATTATGCACTATAACATGTTATGGTAAAGTATAATTTTGAAAGATTGCGAAATTGCGTGATAGAAAATTTAAATTTAAGAAAAGTTCATAACAATTTTATAGATATTAAATAATGTATTTATATTATTAAAAATATATTATAATGCAACGTAAATGGAATTTATGTTTTCAAGCTTTGAATTATTATTTATTACGTGTCATCAAAATTAAATTATATTTTTGTTGTTAGTGTTTGGGTAGGTCGATTTGTTTATGTTATAAATGTATAATTCTTAATTATTTATAGACACAAATTTAAAACTCAATGAAATATAATCTACCTGCTTCAATGATTATTAAATATTATTTCAGTATTTAAGATGTTATCTAACAAGTTAAAAATGAAGGTAGGTAATTTTATTAATAGTTCACTTTCATACATAAATATTTATTCATTTTATCGTTCCACACAATTTGACCATAATAATATGTTACATAAAAAGTGATATTTAAGAGGACATTCAAAATATTATTCTAAACAAAATTACTAAACATTTTAGATTATTTAAAAATCTTCAAACAAACAAAAATAGTAGATTAACATCATTATTCAAATCTTAAATTTTATTTCGTTAAATTATCAGAATATATTTTCAATATTTCAAAAGGGCGCAATAAATCTAATAGGAACGATAGGTATCTACAATGTATTAATGTTATTTTTGTTCTGTCAAAGTATATATTTTGTACTATACATATGAGTATTATGGGACAGTTAATTTTATTTAAAGATAGTGGAAAAAAACTAAATTCAAACCAATATAATCTCAAATGTTAAATAAAATAGTGTAAAATCATATGTATAATTATTGTTTTGTTTTATTTTTCTCCGTTGAACAGCCAATAACAATTTAGTTGTTTCTCGAACAGCTAGGACAAACAAATTGTGATATTTCCTTTTAAAAATAATGGCACTTTATTAGTTTAAGAGTTTAAAAATAAACACGAAAATCTTCTGCCATATAAACAAAGTCACATCAAAATCTCAAAGGAGTACCTAATTTAAATATTCGAGCACGCGACCGAATTTCCGGGTTCTTTATTTTCCTTGCGGATTTCTTTCTCTAATTTTACAACCGACTTCCATCATTACTCGTTACTCTGCCTGCCTTATCTTTTACAGTGTACACCTGTGGTGGAGTATTGGTAAATTCAGTGATTATATAAGTATAGAAATATTATATCATATTTATATACTGGCATATTGAAGTTATCGTTATAATGTGGAATCCTCAAGTCTTGCAGCATAATTTTTAAATAATTATTCTGATATGTGCACATAATATAAATACAATAAATAATACACACCTACATGATATATTATAAGATACAACATAACACCTATACATGTATTAGCTTTACGATTTTAAAACTATTATCCAGGCATAAAATATTTATTAACATTAAGTAAGTTGGTACCTACTATTCGAAGTGTCGTAAATCTATGCATACACGTTGTCCAGCAGCTACAACTCTCCACTAGGAATTAAACGCAGATAATGCTTATAATTATAAAAAAAGGTATCTATATACTTCAATTCGATAGAAAATAATTTAATTACCAGCACATGATAATCGTTTTTGGAAACAGTATATCATATGTCTGGTCGTATTTTGAGTTCAAAGATTTTTTTTTCCATCGTTTTTAAAAGTTTCAAATAATGTGATATAATGTGCAGAGACACCTGCAGCTGCCTCTCTGCTGCTGCAGTGTCCTGTTTTTTTTTTCTTCTCCGCCGTCGCCGAATAAACCGTTATTTATTATTACGTGTAAGGTAGATGTTAATATGAAATATTTAAGTCCGCCTCGTGTATACCACACCATATACACACCGAAGTGTCTCGCATGTACCACTTTAAATAATATTTTGTCACGGGTTTACGCGGACACGAGAAAATTTCACGGTGTATGGGTGGTGATTTTTTTCTCTCCACTGTTACTTTTTTTTGTTGTTTTTTTTAATATCAAACAATGCGTGTGTATACGTGTTGCAGGCGACAACAATGGGCGGCCGGCTTTGAGCAAAAAGCACAAAAACGGATCTACCAGCGTCCATCCCGCGCTCGGTGTGACGGCCGCAGTTTGGATGATAATAGCACAAAGGATTTTTCCGTTATGAATTCGTACATAACACGACGTATATAGCAACCGGGGCGAAAAGGCACAGTGGAGGGGGCGTGCGCGACACCACTATCCTGCAGCACGCCGTGAGAATGAAAGAAAGCTAGGGGTTGAAAAAAAGCCCTTTTTCGTTGTACAAATGTATTTTAATGTTTTATACATATTATATAATATTATTACATCATGTGAGATATTTTGTAACGCGTGTATTACTGGTTTTGTTTTTTTATTTTTTTACTATATTATTATTGATGTTATAGTTCTTACTTTTTTTTCGTGAGCCGATGTGGTAGACGTCTAATTAAATAAATGTGTGTGAATAATAACTGTTACATATATATATATGTATAATGTATGGATATTGTATTGTGTATTATAGGAACGCGCGTTTAATGTGTGTTTCGAGTCCAAGGTTTTTATTATTTCTCGTAAGGGGCATGTCCCAATATTATAAGGACAAAACGTTTGGCGCTAATGGTGCTCCCTGGAATAAAATATAATTTCCGCCCCAGGGGAGTGAAGGGTTGTGGCTCGTTTGCGATCTTCGGTGCCGCGCGATGTATGTATCCAAGTACACGGTGTGGATGCCTCAGGTGGGGTACGATCGTAAAAGTGTCCCCCGGGAAAATTGGGTTGGGGGATCATGGGAAAATAAAGATAAAAAAAAAGGTAAAAACGGAACAACCGGAAATAGCAATCGTTATATTTTTTTCTTCACTATACCCTACCGTAACGCGCACTCAGTCTTTCATCCGTTAAGAACAGTCTTTTACGAGCATACATTTTTTTCCGTGTTGAAAACATTGTTAACATATACAGCGCGATAGGTAGGTACCTCCTAGAGGAAAATATTGACTTAAAGGCTGTTTGCTAACACGTATTATTTGTCTGCTCTCAAGTCACTATTCTCTTGTATGGCATATTATATCCGAAATAAAATTAGCGAAAGATAGTAAAATAGTTTTTTTTTTTTTTTTGTTATTTGTTTTATATATAACTACGAGATATTATGTATAACTTTTTTTGACGGAGTGTTACACCTTATGATGTGGATATAAATCCACCACAGATACAAAAGCATAATAATAAAATAAATATTTTTATAATATCGTGGAAAACATTTATGAATAAATTAAAAATCTTGTCGGGCTTGATATTTACCTGTTGGACATTAACGTGTTTTAATAGTATTGTTTACTTTTTTTTTTATTTACTGTATATAGACGTTAATAGTAATTCCCTGTATTGGAAGTATTACTAGTTATACAAATTGTCCCTTTATTAAAATATTGTATAATATAACCTAATATTATACTTTTGCTCAATCGAATTTACGATTTTTTTAAAAAAAATGTGTGTATTAAATTGAATGTTTTTGTTAGAGGTAATTAATTAAATTTTTATTTTATAATTACTGATTTTTACTAAACCTCATTGTAATTCATCATTTACCTACACTTTGGGATAAAATACAAGGTGTATATTTTCAGTTTTGTATCTAATAAATAATAGATTACAATTTGTTTAACATGATGAATATTCGTAACTAAAAATATAATAAAAATAACATTAATAAAACTATATTCCATGAACACCTCATTCGCATATTTCATATTATGTAGGCACCTATTGATAAATATTAAAATTATAATATATTGAACAATAGTTTGTTTTGACCCTATTGAATAATGATAATATATAAATAAATAAAAATAAACAAAGACTACTTCGGTTAATTTTCATTTGAAATACTGATAGTATAAATTATATAATGTGGTTTGGTGCGGCGCAGTGGCTGAAATCAATCACGCAACGTGATTGAGGGTAAGCAACTTCTGCTGCTACTAGTCCTCGGATGGGTAACCACCCTGCAGGTTCGTAGTGCGCAAAAACCTTTCACACACATAAAACGTGTTTTCAACCGTAACAACCGTTCCAACCTTACCGCACCAAGCCTACCAAACGTACAAGCTAATGACCTCAGTCGTCGAAGCCTTAATCCAATAAAAAAAAAATAAAAAACTATATACGTTATCAGTTTCTATTTGAGCAACGGATACAATTTAGTAATAGTATTTAATAATTCCAGGGCTGGACAAGTTAAAAAGTTATTTTTCAACTGATTAAGTTAAATAAATAGAGGCAAATGTAAGTGAAGTTTTAAGTGAAAAACTAAACTTTTTTTTTTTAACAAAATAATAACAATCCAGGCTAAAATACAATAATCAAAAAACTATAAATACATATTATGTAAGAAAAATTGAAAGACATAATCACAGAGAGGCCTATCTAATGATAGAACTCTACTGAGTAACTGAAGTTATTAACTATTTAGTTCATTTTTGTTTGATTAATTTTAGAAATCTGGGCACCATAGGTTAGGTATGTGGCATTGTTATTGTTGAGAAATTTGAACATTTTTTTACACATAATATCCTTATAATATATATTATACATGCATACATTTGTACAGAACAAAATATATTTTAAATCTATGGAGAAAAATGAATTAACTGATAACTGATAAGTAACTGCATATCAAGGAAACAGATTTCAATCGTTAGGTTAGACGTTTGAAGTTACTTTTAAAAAAATTAACTCGTTATGTAGTTTGGAAAATTAATACCTAGTTACCTTTAATTTTATAAATTGTTAATGTCCAGCCTAAAATAATGCTATAAATGCAAACGAGTATAAAAATATACACCTATCGCGTAATAGAGTGATTGTATAAAAAAAACACACAATATATTATTCTATCACTAATAATAATATTACTATCTATAACCGTTTATATTACAAGTTGTATGAATTATAATAATTATAATAAATATAATAATATTCTATATTATAATGTAAATGTAATTATTATTGTGTAATGATATGTGTAAATTATATTTCTGATTTTAAAAATATAGTTTTAAATTGTAATATAATATATATAATGTTATACCTATTCTACTTATTATTAGATTTAAGTTTTCATATTTATGTACCTACGTTAGTACGTATAATATTCTATATTTTTTATGTTCAGGTTATCTCATACAGTTATACCCTCTTAAATCGACATCAATAGTTATAAGTATGTCATCAACTATATTAATTAGACTTTTCCCCTCAAATGTACATGCTGTTCTATATAGTCAATTTTATAATGCAAATTTTGATATCCCACCTCTAGAACAAAACTACCACAATTCAAAATCATCAATTCTGACTTGATATGGATTACATTCGAATGGTAAAAAAATAGCTCTGTATAATGTAAGACCGCCAAATTCAATATTATTTTTTCATTATGTTAGCCACTAAAAATATGTGTCAATGTCGAATAAGCTTATTTTCAGAGCAAGAGAAATATGTTTAATTTTTTGGCATTTTACCTATTTTAATTTATTCAATTATTAATTACTGTAGTCAAAATTCAAGACTGCCTTCTTTCGATTCGTGGCGTTCTTGCGCTAAATAAAAATGTATTACTGTGGTGTGATAGTGCTGAGTGCAATACGGCAGTATTTAGAGTTGTGCCGGTATTGTATTTTATAATTTGTGATATTGCAGCTGCAATAACTGTTTTTATTTATAAATATAAATGTTTTACTGCCACATCTTAAAATATGACAGCCTTAAATTTGCTTAAAAATTGTAAAAGGCCGTAAGTTTAACTTATTGGGCCTGAGAGTATTTCATAATATTTGAAAAAGTCATATAGTGATGTATGTTTGCAAGTATTGAAGTTTTTAAATCCAAACACTTAGGTAAAGAACTCTTTAAAATATCTTACATTTAAGCTTCAAATCGCTTTTTAAAAAAATAAATAAATTTTGAGTTGTGGCATCATTGTTTTAGAGGTGCGATATATCAACAAAATAATTATCATTGGGAACACGGGGTAAGGCGAAGTTCCTTTGTATAAAATTAGCCAGAGTTCAGAGATGCACAGAAATTACTAGGTAAGTTTATTAAACTCAATAATATTGCTTTAGAGGTTTCAAATTCACCATTTCAAAAACACCTCGACCAAAAAAAAAAACCAAATATATATTAATTATTAATTTAATATATAAAACTATGAGAAAAAACAATGAGAAAATATTTGATATTTAATAAATAACTTAAGTTAAGTTGAAAGTACATTTTATTTATAACAAAAATATTGTACTGTTACAACTACATACTATAACATGTTATCAGTATAAAATATGCAGAATTTCGAAATAAAAGTTACAATATGAATTAAAATATACTATTCAACTCAGTCAAATTCCAAATTGTTTTAAAATATACCGATTAGTTAGAATATTACTTTAATTTAAAATTCTTATTCTTATAATTACCTATTATATTATTATTACAGCTATATAATTACGTTAATATGTTCACATAGCAACAAATATTTTTCATCAAGTGGCTACTTATGTAAATATAAGTATTTATATGAACATTAAGCAGTACGTAATGTACATAACAGTATTATTATGTTGTTGCCAATTTTACTAATTATATTTTATCATATTATTATTCCTCTATTAATTTAAATTATTTAACTATTGGTAAATAGTAATATAGTAGGTTGAATTCAATTTTACAGAAAACTTTGCATTTGAAAATGTCATTAAGTGTGTAAAATATAGTTATATACCCTAAAAGTTTCAAGTACCCATGACTACATTTTTTTATTTTATAGAAATTTATATTTATTGCATTTAATCGTATATTAAATGTTACTAATAGATTTTTAATACTTAAAAGTAATAAAAGTAATGTGTGTTTTTTAATAATATATGTAGGTTATGGTTCAATTTGTATTCATATAGAATAAATTAAAATTGATTTTTTTAAAATCACATGTTAAAAAGGGTGGGTAAGTGGATGTCGCTCTGCTTATTAGGTTACAAGTGGGTTGCTATATAATGAATGGTATTAAATTTGAGTTCAATGATATAATAGGTATCATTGTATACGAAAAACGATTCTGAGCTGAGACGGTTTGTCAGTGTGGATATTTTATTTTATATTTATATTGTTATTTCATATTATTAATACGGTAGCCGGTAAGTTGAATTAATATTATAAATTTACAACAAAATAACTAAAATCGTTATTCTATATTATTTAATATTATAAAATTGTATTGATATTTATAGAAAAAAAACTGTAAAAAGAATATGTCCATAAATAGCTCAAAACAACACAAAATATTTTGAAAATTTTATCAAGTATAGGAATTGATACAATAAACATATGATATAAATTTCAAGTATCTTCAGTTATTCGTTTTTGAATTACAGTAAAATAAGGACATCGAGAAAACATGAGAAATCGAGTGAATTTCCAATGTTGTAAAAATTTGTACTTTAAACGCTCATAAAAATTTAATTTGACTTTCAGGTAGACGTTATTTTTTTGAAAAAGGTAGGAAAACTTATGAAGAATCTTGAATTAAATTTTCAAATCTTAGATTTAAAATGAAAAATTTTTATGAATTTCTAACTGAAAATAATTCGCACATTTTCGTGGTTTTTACGTGTTTTGTTAAAATTTGAACTTTAAATGCTTATAAAAAAAGTTGTGACTATAGATTTTTAATATTTTTCAAGATTCATTGTAACATATATTAGGATTCTTGTATTAAATTTTCAAGCTTTTACTTGATACTGTTGAAAAATCGAAGCATTATTTCGACTACTTATCGTGTACACAGACACAAAAAAATAAATAAATAAATAAAAAAATAAAAACACACATCATTGTAAAATCAATACATTCATCGCTCCTCTCAGAATCTAAAATTGATTGCAGATAAATAATTAAATTAAGGGTAAATATCCAATAACGATAAAAATTGCACTTCGAACCCTGATAAAAAAATAATGTGACTTTCTTCTTTTTTTTCTTGTTATAGATAGATTGTATCTTAATCTGTATTAAAAGAAATACAACTAAACTAGAGCTCCAATTTTTAAAATGCCTAACAATCGTAGAAAAAGCTTCAAAATATTTTTTAAATATTTCCATATGTAGAAAATGTCATCATAAATATTTAGAGAAAATTTCAGTTATTTACAATCATTTTTGTTTGAGTAAAAACCAATAATAATTTTTTCGAAAACCTATTTCGCATAAAAATTCCTATTCATTCTGATTTGATAAGAAAAGTACTGAGATTTTTCAATTTTGACCTTTTAGTAGTAACAACTAAATCCAATAACATTAAATTTTAAAAATATAAAGTTTTTAAATTTAAGTAGGTACCTACACTTCATTTTGTATACACCTTCTTGGAATAAATGTCCATCTAATAATATTATTGACACAATATAATCACCGCAATTTTTAATACTGTATAATATTATACTAATCAATATATATTATTATACATACTAACATTAAATACACTATTAAGAATGAGAATGATCGTCGAGTTTTAGTTGATATACCTACGGTCTGGCCTCCATTCATATAAAACTATTAATACATCTTGATTTTATTTCCCAATGAAATTTTGGCCGTTTATTATTTATACAAAAAAAATGTGTATTCCCATACAAATGATACATTTTATATACATTTTCAAGTAGTCAATAAATGGAAAGCTTACGTAAGACATAATAGATTTTGTTATAAAAGTTAAGTTTTTGGGTGGTCTGCAGTAGTGACTATAGTGTCATACTGGCATGGCGTAACAGTATAATTACTTAATGCACAATTTTGCATTATTCTCCCACCTGCCGGTACTTTTATTCTAAAATAACATTTTTTTTAAAAATAAAGTTATAAATTACTAATTAATTACAAAATATTGGAAATGATTTGAAAAAAATGTATTTCCTCGGAGGGGGGTAAACTTCATGAACGTTAGTGGATCAATTTAAATCAATGCAGTGAATTCTTGTTAAATTCATTTTTAAAACATACATTACAGTGACATACTCAATGACTCAATACCATTGTGTGATAAATTCCATCATTTATGTCTTTTGTATTACCATCACAATTAATTTAACTGTATTATTAGTTATAATACCTGTCGGAGATGTTATATCCCCCATTAAAAATTCACGTGCATGCCACTGAGTTGCACTGTTGTGCAGCAGAGCGATTACTTACTTTTCTCCTTTTTTTATTAGTTTTGCCAATTATTAAGAAATTATTTAATAGAATCCATGGATTTGGTGTAATTGGCAGGAAATTTTACTTTTGACACATACTATACAAACAATATGCTTTTTCCTACAGTAAAAGATATTGCAGAAATTAAAGATTGAAACAGATTTTTTCTACTATAAATATTGTCTACAAAATAGTAAAAAAAAAAAACACAAATAATTGGAAAGTAAATTCATTCGTCAGAGTGATCGGAGCGAATCGATCTAAAAATGTACAACAATGTTCTATTTGATAAAACTGTAACACTTATTACGACTAACTAATGTCATTTTGTACCATTCAGTGAAAATATGCAAATTTCCGGAGAGGACTTACTTTATTAACATTTTCTGATACATATAATAATGATGTGTGAATATGTAATATGTTATATTATATGTTATCAGACATCAGTATAATACTTCCGGCAGTAGTATGTAGAGGTTATAAATCAAGCATGTCCTTCAAAGTGTGAAAATAGATTTTATAATAAATAACTATTTATTAGTTCATAAAGTTGAATTCTCATAAAAATATCCTATTATTTTTGTAACAAGCTATCATCTAAAAATGATATTGATAAAAGTGTTAATTCTTCTTGCATTTTTGTGTTTGTCTCAATCACAAAACATTTTTAGGCCTAACTTGCCTTTGGTAAATTAATAATTGGCTTGATTTATTAAATATTAATTACATATTTTATATGATTGTCACTGATGTACATAATTTATTAATGAGTTTCCTACATAAGTTATTTTTGTATACCTATTACTATTTTTACTACAGGGTGTATATCGTACAGTTTATGAAAGAGTATATCCTTGTGAATCGACAAAAAACCATTCATTCCAATATAATGTTTATTTTAGTAAAAAGTCATCAAGTATAACTGAGTTGAAAGGAAATATAACATTTTTGATACCTTTTGATGATAGTGTTGTAGTAAGTATTATATATATAGATTATACCTAATATACCAATATATTATATTATTCAAGTTTTAGTATTATATTTTATTTAATGATTTAAGATTTTAATGTTATTTTTCTTAAAGGTATCATATACACCAATACAAAAGTATATATTATTTTAATTTTCTGAAATTCCCTATGTCACTAAAAACTAATTATAGTAAAGTTTTGGCTAAATTTCTTATGGTCTAACAATTCAGTTATGAATTATGATCTCTCATATTTTTTTAGGTGCTGTATTTTTTTTTTATGAATAAAGAGAATATATTAAATTTCTACTAGAATATTGTCCATTATTCATTTTACTATAATTCATTAATGTATTATTTTATATTTTAGCTTGATGTAAACATTGAGTCTTGGAGTTTAACTGGTGGTTGGAAACCAAATTCGGCTGTTTACATAACAAAAAATGCATGTAGTAAAATGAAAACGGTCCTAGGAAAAACATGGTTTTCTTTGAAGAAGACTTTTAACGTACCAACTTCTAACTGTCCATTACCAGTGGTAGTGTATAAAAAGATTAATTAATTGACTATAGTAACAAAAAAAATGTGAAACATGTAAATTCAAACAATTTATTATGTAATTATGTCATTTGGGTTAATTTTTTGGGGCTCACAATTATGCTTTTAGAGTGGATATCTCCTAAGAGTATTAATGAAAAGTTTACAGCTTTGATATCTATGTCCGATTTTCGGATTTCATTGTTCTGTGGGTATATGCAGATATAATCCTTATAGGTGTTTCCATGTTTCTTTGTTAAAAAACTTATTGTGGTAGCATCGATTAGAAGAGGAGATGGGAGTATAATGGGATTAAGTTTAGTTTTGTTTTCAATTATTACTGTTACTCCTCTTGAAGCACATGTATGTGTATGATTTCGGACGTTTCTGTATATTTTGTAGCTGGTTGTATTAAAAGTTTCAGAGTATTTTAAGCGCTTTTCAGTAGTATAAGAGAGGGCGATTTTTTTTTTGTGGTGGAAATAATTCTGTACTTAGGTAGATTTTTGAGATTTTATAACAGTTGAATAATAAGTAATATGATATATTTAACGTTAGTTGAATTCCTTCTAGATTAAAGATGATTTGATTAGACTCGATGACATTGGTTGTTATTGATGCAAAGGTGGACTGAATGTCTGGACGTTGGGTTGGATTTTCTTTTATATATTTTCAATGGGGTTTGCTAGGGTTTTTACTTTTTTGAGAGTAATCGTTTAGGAAGTCTTTCAGAGTTTTATTTCTAATTTTGTTGGACGGTTAGTCTTCATTGCTGTTTACGCCTTTGGGTAGCCCAAACGTGATGTTGATGTATTTTAGCAGTTTGAGAAGTGGTGGTTTCAGTCACATTTGACACAGCGCTGCTTTATTTTGTTTTATTTGTTAATATTTTGTCCTGAAGTCCGTGTTTTTGGCAGTTGATGCATTGTGGATTTGTTTGTGATCGTTGGATTTGTATCAAGCATCGGTGGTGATTATACACTATACAGCTTAATATTTTTTTTCAAAAATTTCATTCAATTTTACTGATTTAGTTAGTTTTGTAGGTACTAATAGGAGAACTATTATTACTAAAAAATATCTTCAATACTTTGTAATAAAAATAATTTGAACGCTTTGTTTTGTGGTAATTATTTTGTTCATTTATTCTTATTATTTCAATAAAATCATAATATACAATATTTCAGATATTTGTACAATATTTTCTTTTAGTTTAGATTAATCACTTAATGTGATTTACAATTAAAAATACGTATAACAGGGATTGAGGTTTTAAATATAGGTGATGTTTAAGACTCACGATTGACCGCTATAGGCTAGGGATGATTGATAACGCTGTGGCAGCAAATCTTCAGTAGACGACTGTCCCTATCCGTGCAGCTGTGGCACGTCCAGGCTCGGCAGAGAAAAACAGTGTGGCGGCGGCAACGGTATTACGGCGGCGGCGACTCTAACCGGCTCGGTTGGCGTGCAGCTGTGGCACGTCCGAGCTCAGCAGAGGAAAACGGTGTGGCGGCGGCGGCGGCGACGACGGTATTACGGCGGCGGCGACGGCGAAGACTCTAACCGGCTCGTTTGGCGTGCAGCTATGGCACGTCCGAGCTCGGCAGAGGAAAACGGTGTGTCGGCGGCAACGGGATTACGGCGGCGGCGACGGCGAAGACTCTAACCGGCTCGTTTGGCGTGCAGCTATGGCACGTCCGAGCTCGGCAGAGGAAAACGGTGTGTCGGCGGCAACGGGATTACGGCAGCGGCGACGGCGAAGACTCTAACCGGCTCGTTTGGCGTGCAGCTATGGCACGTCCGAGCTCGGCAGAGGAAAACGGTGTGGCGGCGGCAACGGTATTACGGCGGCGGCGACGATTCTAACCGGCTCGTTTGGCGTGCAGCTGTGGCACGTCCGAGCTCGGCAGAGGAAAACGGTGTGTTCGACGGATGCTTCTCGGGTCCTATTTACTGAGCTACCGAGTATACCGCCAGTATTAGAATTTTCATCGTGTGTGGTCTGTTTCGTGTTGTTTATGACCTTTATATTCGCTTGAACCTTTTGATAGGTTGTAAAACTAATTACTTACACACGTTAATATTCTTTATGCTAATTAACGCGTGGATAATTGGTTTTTGTTTTAAAAAGTTGACGGGTATACGCGCTGGTTTAATTAACACGGTGATCAGAGAGATGTTTCATGTGAACAACGGCGAGTGTGCCGGCGTGGACTGCTTCACCGATGGTCCGCTAGTAGCACTCCGGTAGTGTCCGCCGGCGCACTATTGCTAGTAAATCGGTGTTAAGCTATTCTGTCTCGTTACATAGTCCCCTTTTTTATTTATTAATTTTGAATTTTGATAACATATGTTTCTTATTATTTTTTTTTTTTTGAAAAATTAATGAATGAAAACAAAAGTAGAGAGACAGTAATTGATAATCTGTTGACGTTTTATGTGATTCTGTTTTAATTGCGGTGGGGTTGCTTATTGATCGTATCTTTCCTTCGTTGTTGTCTTATATACTTCCTTGTCTGTTTATATTGTTCATTGCGGCGTTTCTTGTTACTCATTTTGGGTTGAAGTTCGCCTGGGGCAGGACTAGTACTGATTATGGTCATTGTGGGTTTGTCATCCTGAGATTCGATAGGGTTGATAGGTATGGCTCGGATTGTATCTGGTGTCTGAAAGGTCGGTTCTAAGGAATATTTTGTTTGTTTTGCCGTGGCTTCGCGCTCATATCTAGCTTGAGCTTTTAACTGTTCTTTATCGTTGATTGGTAGTATAGGTTCTATTTGGATGCGTTGTAAAGATATTTTTGATAGGTATTCACTATCGAGTTCTAGATACTCTGGCCCAAATAGTTCGAGGATAATGTCGTGATCCATGTTGCAATGTCTGAAGATTCCTATAGGAATAAGAACATGGTCACGAGTAAGGTTTATTTATTGTGGATGAGAAGGTGGTGGATCACTGGCGATGCCAGGATCCGGAGGAAAACATAAGGATTGACGATCCGTCGGCGGAGAGTGATATGGTTTAATGTTTTTTACGTTGCATCGAATGTTTTGCTGATGGTTACCGCGGACTAACACTGTGTTGTTATCGTATGTTCGAGTGATAGTGTATGGTCCTTTGTATAATAGAAAGAATTTGTGTATTTCATGGTCTTCGGCTGACGAAAGTTTGTGTTCTTTTATTAATACTTGCTGTCCCACTTGGTATTGTAAAAACTTCTTCCCATGGTCTTTTGTCTTATTTCGGGTTTCGGCTCTGGATTTTAGTTTCTTCTTTACAATCTCAATGACGGGTTCATCATTCTGCCAACTATTATTGTCCGGAAATGGAATGACCGACATGATGGGGATTCTGGGTTTTGTTCCGAACATGATGTGTGCGGGAGTGTGTCCGGTTGATTGGTGATAGGAGTTGTTGATCCAATACTCAATGTTTGGTATCCATTTTACCCAATTGGTATGTTTAGCATGACAGTAAGTTCGTAACATTCGACCGATCTCTCTATTTGCACGCTCTACGGGGTTGCTCTCTGGATGGTAAGTAGTGGTGTGGTTTATTCGTATGCCTAATGCCTCGAGCTGTTGGAACCATTGCTTACTGTGAAACTGTGTACCGTTGTCGGTTAAGAGTTGTTCAATCTGTCCGATGTTTGGTATGAATTCCTTCGTGATCTTACGCAGGATTGTCTCTGTAGTGGCTTTTTTTATCGGATATAATTGTATATATTTTGAGAAAACGTCTAGTATGGCGAGGATATATCGGGCACCACTCTGTCCCCTGGGCAGCGGCCCCATTAGATCAAGTGATACCAATTGTAGCGGCCGTTCTGGTAAGATGCTATGTGTTGGTCCCCTTGCCATCTGATTGTCGCATTTGGCTTTTTGACAAATGTCGCAAGTTTTAACGATTTTCTTAATGGTGCGGTACATGTTACTCATTTTGTAGTGTTGTCTTAATAGTTGGTATACTTTGTAAGTTCCCATGTGTCCATATGCTTCATGGGTTTCTTGTACTAAAGACTGATTCATAATATTGGGAATCATCACTCGGTACTGTCCCGGTTTGTCCTTGGTAAAAAGCAGCCCTTTGTAGATGATGAAGTGTTGGCTTTTTTTGCTTTCTATTTGTAGGAATATTTTTTTTAACTTGTTGTCCATATTCATGGGTCTCTCCCGATCGGGTATGATGCGTGTATTGATTTTCCGGGCATCGAAGCACACACGTACGTCACCGTTTTTCTTCTCCACTCCGACCATAGGCGATGACCATGGTGAATTTGAACGCTCTATGATTCCTAGGTCAAGCATTCGTTGAACTTCTTGGTCTATCTTCATGGCTTTTGATATAGGAATTGGATACGGCTTTTGGTAGATAGGATCACCTGGTGTGACCCTAATTTGACATTCTAAATTTTTTATTTTCCCTGGACTGTCAGAGAATATTTGACAATATTTTCCCATTAGTGCATGGAATCTCTGACGCTCCTCCTGACTAATGATAATTGTGTCGTCTTCTCCCTCGGGCTCATCCAGAGTGATTTCTTGTAAGCTGGCGCTTGGCGACGATGGTTTAGGCATTTGCTTTGAAAACGGAATTAGGTAGTTCTTATTGTTTATTTCTAGTTGTAACGTGTGGTCGCTAAAGTTGATCTGGGCGTTGTGTTGACTTAATATATCTGCTCCAATGATCCCTTTCTCGTTTAACCCTTCTACCTGAATGAAATTGGCGTGTATTACGGCTTGATTGAATTGACATTTACAAAATATTTGTTTTGATATTTTGCATATTTGTTTTCCTATGGCATTACTGATTCTTATACCATTTATTGGAAGCTGTGGAATAGTGGGATCTTTCTTGATGATGGTGTCCACTATCTCTTTTGTTAGTACACTGATCGTGGCTCCGGTGTCTATCAGTAGTTCCACCTCCTCACCTTCAATGACGCATTTTATATATGGGCTGTAAGATTCTTCATTACTTTGTATTTTATTGATTTGGTGTGAGGTTTCGTTGTCGTTATTCACATCACTGGAGATGACTTGATTAATTCGTTGATGGTTATCACGTGGTTGTTGTGTTTGTTGTGACGGTTGTGTTTGTTGTGGGTGTTCATCGCGATTGTTCCAACGATTGTTTCGTGGTTGTGGTCGGTGATTCCCTTCACTCTGAGGATTTCGATGATTCCAATTATTATTGTTGTTTTGATTGTTGTGATTGTTGTTGTTGTTGTGATTATTGTTGTTCTTTACTGGGTTACTTTCTGATTGCTGGTCCCCTTGCCCCTCTTCTCCCAGGACTTTCATCGCTGCAAGTATGGTACAATCGGGTAACGATATCAATATGGCACGTAAATAACCCGGGTAATGCTTCGCAATATGTTTCACTATTTCTTGTTCGGATTGTTTAATTTCATCATATTTTCTAAGGAAAATGAGTTCAGACTGATACAGTACACATCCACGTTTTCTTTGGCATTAAAATAAAAGAAATGAAGCAACTAACAAAAATTGAAAGAAAATAAGAGATGACACACAGTAGCCATATATTTAATAAAAAAGACCATTTAAAAGTTATATTAAACTAATCAATATAATAGTAAAATATTGAATAATAATATTAAGTATACCTGTAGTATACATATAGGTATACAATATAATATATAATATTATATAATATTATACCAATTGACACGTTAAATATTTCTAATAATTTTGTTTGAAAATAGTATGAAAATAAACGAGGACACAAGAGGTCCATTTCAATGCCCCCCCCACTTTTGAAATTTGAACTTCTGACCACCCCAAACTTTTGTGCATCGTTTGTGCAGAAATGTGCACCAGGTCCCGACGTTTGTGCACATAAACTCCAAGCGCATTAAAAAAAACAAAGTGGGGGGGGCCATTGAAACGAGACACCCCCTTTTTGAAAAATTAAAATTTTTAAAGTGCCAAACGTTTGTGCAGAAATGTGCACCAGGTCCCGACGTTTGTGCACAAAAACTCCAAGCGCTATAAAAAAAACAAAGTGGGGGGGCCATTGAAACGAGGCACCCCCTTTTTGAAAAATTAAAATTTTTAAAGTGCCAAACGTTTGTGCATCGTTTGTGCAGAAATGTGCACCAGGTCCCGACGTTTGTGCACAAAAACTGAAAGCTCTATCCCAAAAACAAAGTGGGGGGGGCCATTGAAACGAGAGACCCCCTTTTTGGAAAATTAAAATTTTTAAAGTGCCAAACGTTTGTACATCGTTTGTGCAGAAATGTGCACCAGGTCCCGACGTTTGTGCACAAAAACTGAAAGCTCTATCCCAAAAACAAAGTGGGTCGGCCATTGAAACGAGACACTCCCTTTTTTGAAATTTTAAATATTTTTCATATTAATAAATTTCATTTAGGTACCTAATAGGTTTAATACAATTTTACCATTGCCATGTAAACGTCTAGAAATAGTAGGGCAGTAGGTTAATAATATATTATATTTAAATATTGTATTATAATATTGTGTTTTAAATATTCCTGGGTTAACCTATCCTAAACTAACTGAGAATTTATCTCGGTGGTATTCTGCAGTGGGATCAGTTTTTATTTTTCAAAAATGTTGATTTGAAAGTTTTTTGAATTATACAATAATATTTGAATATGAGAATAAATATTTTTCATAGAATACATAAATTAATTTTTATATTGGTATCGCCATAAGTATAATTAGTAGGGGATGTTGGTATAATTGGTTGGGTTTTCTGGTTTTAGTCCACGACAAATTCAAAAATGTGTTCAAAATTTGAATTATTCTACTGCCCTACTATTTCTAGACGTTTACATGGCAATGGTAAAATTGTATTAAACCTATTAGGTACCTAAATGAAATTTATTAATATGAAAAATATTTAAAAATTCAAAAAAGGGAGTGTCTCGTTTCAATGGCCGACCCACTTTGTTTTTGGGATAGAGCTTTCAGTTTTTGTGCACAAACGTCGGGACCTGGTGCACATTTCTGCACAAACGATGCACAATAGTTTAGCGTGGTCAGAAGTTCAAATTTCAAAAGTGGGGGGGTCATTGAAATGGACCTGGACACAAGTAATAAATACAAAAGAAATGTTCAAAATATTTAACGTAATATATTCAAAAAATTGGTACCCTTTACAGTTATAGATGTTAGATAATGGAGAGATTTAATAAGAATGTAATATTAATATATATTTAAATAATTTTCCTTCAAACTATACTTAAATAACACGTTACTAATACACATCTTGTGATTGGAGCAAAATAAAATCAAAATTTAAAACATGGTTAATCAAATTGTACTTAAACATATGAGGTTCACCATACAGTTATTATGTACTTGTGAAAATTGTTCGTTGTATTTTTACAGGGCACATATATTTCATCAGGGCTTGACTTGAAGGAATTAGAAGATCATAACTTCCCAAAAGAGTTTTTCTATGGAAAATATAAAGCCGTATTTAAGGTAAAAAATGTAAAAAATAAAATACTTGGCTGCGGAGTATTCGAGTTAAACCTTATACGGCCGTGGGAAAAACCAATTTGATTATATTATACAAAATACTAATATTATAATTTTGTTATTTATTTATTTATTTATTTTAATACCTATGATTATGATTCTATTTTATTTACCAAATACAAAAAATATGTAACTGTACATAACTAAAATTATAAAAACTCATTTTGTTATTACTCATAAGTAACGAGGGTCAAAATTTGTAAAATCAAATATGAGAATATTTATTTATAGTCGGTTTAACAATACTATAAGAGTTATACAGCACAAATTTACAGTAACGAAATACGAGTTGCTTATTAATTTTATTTTTTATGTTTGGAGATGATGAATTATACACAAGGTTTGATAAGTCAAATTGTTGAATATTTTTTAACCACTTAAGAGGTCTCTTGTTGCGATACAACCATAATATGATAACAAATGAGTAAACCCCTTTTGCATTTTAAATTATTTAAGAGATATTTTTACTCGAATGAGTAGTTTCCGATTTAGTAAACATTATGTACAATAGCGATAATTATAGCCCATACAAGGATATGCTTATACATATAACATAAAAATATATATAATGTTATATTTCGAGCATAGTTGTTACAAGTACAATTTACACACAAATTGGTTTGTATTTTATACTAAACTAATATAAGTTTAAATAATTTTCAAATCAACTAAAAAGTATCTAAACAATATCCTTTTGATTTATTTAGTTGTCTATCTTGCAAGGCTGGGCAAGTTAAATAATTTTTTTAACTCAATAAGTCAACCTTTTCACTGGCAAGCTCTTTTAAAATACTGTACACTGACTTTTATAGAAAAATAATCCTAAGTTAAAATTGTAAAGTAACTTATCTTTTTCTTAATTTGTAAAAGATACAAGTTAACAGGAACAAAATGTTACTGAACTTAGTTAAAAATTAATTATTTGTTTTCCGTATAAAATGTAGAATAATACATTTTTTGAAAGCCTTACAAATAACATAGTATTATAATATTATTAATCCAAAAATTTAAAGAAACTGTTTAGTATGTTAAAATGAATTTCAGCAGGTATCTACTTTTATATTTTAATAATCCTTTACTCAATGATGAAATCCTACCAAAAATAGCTCAATTATAATATGAATGTACCTAATTTATTTACCTTATAGTCTAAAATCTTTCCAAAAAAATTTTAAAAACGTACTCAATGTGATATAATATTTTAATCCACACTTCTTACTCCCTTGTTTTTCTATATCACATTATCCTTTTGTAATTACTTTCCATCATACTAACCATGGAAAGAATAATCCAATTGATCGTATAATGCGTTTGGCCAATATGCACCCTACCTTATTTAGTTTATAATTATATTATCTCGATTATGTGTCGTGTTAATTATTAATTACATTACGTCTTCAAAATATTGTATCCTTAAAGTTATATAAACTACTAGCTGACCCCGTGCACCTCGTTGCCCATTAAAAATACCTACTCTATATGTATTTTAGTGATTTTATTAATCTCTAAACCTTTTTTAACCTAAATTTGTTAAAAAATTAAAAAAGCAAAAAAGCATTTTGAGATTGTAATGCAGCGACAATTTCTCGTCTCGTGCCCGCTTGTGGGTACAACGTTGGTCGATTTGGTCATCGGTGTTCCCCATGAAATATATTTGTAGATATTTAGGTTCCATATCTGGCAGGGGTAATAATGATCCAGCTCGATGATAGATTTGACCTTGCACCTTGAATGTTGGCATGTAATTATCCCTCACGACATTCGTTGCCCCAAATGAAGTCATTTGGAAACACGAATTGTAACGACGGATATTTGTTAAAAAATGTTTCGAAATGCTCGTATCGCCTGCCACCAACGTTGATAATGGTTCGGGTGGTGCATGCAAGGCTGGCAAATTTACCTTACCCCGAGCACAGCACATTCCTGGTGCTTCATTCTTAAACTTAAATGCTCTACAATAAATGCAGAGTACATCCATTATTCCGATGGCCACGCTTGAGTGTGTGCTGTAATTAATATCGGCATCATAGTGTAGTGCACAAAGGTTCAATTCGGTGGTTCGTCTGGATCGAGCACCCATTACTCGCATGGTCCCCAATCTTGCATCTCGGTGCTCATCTGTCTCGGATGAGCGGGCCCGGGACTGCCGTTCTCGGTTGGTCCTCAATCTGGTTTCTCTTTGCTCGTCAGTCTCCGATGAGCGGGCCCGGGACTGCCGTTCTCGGTTGGTCCTCAATCTGGCTTCTCTTTGCTCGTCAGTCTCCGATGAGCGGGCCCGGGACTGCCGTTCTCGGTTGGTCCTCAATCTGGCTTCTCTTTGCTCGTCAGTCTCCGATGAGCGGGCCCGGGACTGCCGTTCTCGGTTGGTCCTCAATCTGGCTTCTCTTTGCCCGTCTGTTTCCGCGGCTCGTGTTTCCCGCTTCTTGAGTGCTTGAACTGCGGGACTATTTATCGATCGTTTGTTGTTGGGCATAAAAAATTAACTTTTAATAGTTGCAATTCTTATAATAGTTGCAATTGAATTCAGTTATATTGAAATAAATAATAATAATTATTATGAAATCTTGGTAACCTTAGTAACCATGGCAACCTTGGTAACCATGGTAATATGGACACACACACACACACACACATACATTCATTTTTATATATATAGACTAGCTGACCCCGTGCACCTCGTTGCCCATTAAAAATACCTACTCTATATGTATTTTAGTGATTTTATTAATCTCTAAACCTTTTTTAACCTAAATTTGTTAAAAAATTAAAAAAGCAAAAAAGCATTTTTAATGGTTCTTTAATGGTTTATGCTTGCCATCTACATAAGTGCATTGTGATACACAATATTTTTCGTATAACCATCTGGTGCGTACACATATAAATCATTCGGGCTCCCGACGCGGGAGCAGGCAACATACAGCTGTCCATGGGAGAAGCATGGATTTACCAAATTTAGGCCACACACTTGTAGTGATTGGCCTTGAGCCTTGTTGATGGTCATGGCAAAAGCGATTCGCACCGGAAACTGCAAACGTTTGAATGCGAAGGGCAAATCTGTAGGAACCATTGGGATTCGTGGCAACATTACATATTCGCCCTTAAACTTTCCGTTTAAAATTGTAGCTTCGATAATGTTGTTCATCAATTTCGTTATCATTTTCGTGTTCCCCATGAAATATATTTGTAGATATTTAGGTTCCATATCTGGCAGGGGTAATAATGATCCAGCTCGATGATAGATTTGACCTTGCACCTTGAATGTTGGCATGTAATTATCCCTCACGACATTCGTTGCCCCAAATGAAGTCATTTGGAAACACGAATTGTAACGACGGATATTTGTTAAAAAATGTTTCGAAATGCTCGTATCGCCTGCCACCAACGTTGATAATGGTTCGGGTGGTGCATGCAAGGCTGGAAAATTTACCTTACCCCGAGCACAGCACATTCCTGGTGCTTCATTCTTAAACTTAAATGCTCTACAATAAATGCAGAGTACATCCATTATTCCGATGGCCACGCTTGAGTGTGTGCTGTAATTAATATCGGCATCATAGTGTAGTGCACAAAGGTTCAATTCGGTGGTTCGTCTGGATCGAGCACCCATTACTCGCATGGTCCCCAATCTTGCATCTCGGTGCTCATCTGTCTCCGATGAGCGGGCCCGGGACTGCCGTTCTCGGTTGGTCCTCAATCTGGCTTCTCTTTGCTCGTCAGTCTCCGATGAGCGGGCCCGGGACTGCCGTTCTCGGTTGGTCCTCAATCTGGCTTCTCTTTGCTCGTCAGTCTCCGATGAGCGGGCCCGGGACTGCCGTTCTCGGTTGGTCCTCAATCTGGCTTCTCTTTGCCCGTCTGTTTCCGCGGCTCGTGTTTCCCGCTTCTTGAGTGCTTGAACTGCGGGACTATTTATCGATCGTTTGTTGTTGGGTATAAAAAATTAACTTTTAATAGTTGCAATTCTTATAATAGTTGCAATTGAATTCAGTTATATTGAAATAAATAATAATAATTATTATGAAATCTTGGTAACCTTAGTAACCATGGCAACCTTGGTAACCATGGTAATATGGACACACACACACACACACACATACATTCATTTTTATATATATAGACTAGCTGACCCCGTGCACCTCGTTGCCCATTAAAAATACCTACTCTATATGTATTTTAGTGATTTTATTTAATCTCTAAACCTTTTTTAACCTAAATTTGTTATAAATATAAATCATTCGGGCTCCCGACGCGGGAGCAGGCAACATACAGCTGTCCATGGGAGAAGCATGGATTTACCAAATTTAGGCCACACACTTGTAGTGATTGGCCTTGAGCCTTGTTGATGGTCATGGCAAAAGCGATTCGCACCGGAAACTGCAAACGTTTGAATGCGAAGGGCAAATCTGTAGGAACCATTGGGATTCGTGGCAACATTACATATTCGCCCTTAAACTTTCCGTTTAAAATTGTAGCTTCGATAATGTTGTTCATCAATTTCGTTACCGAAAGCCTGGTACCATTACAGAGTCGTGGTGGATTGATGTTTCGTAGTAGAATGACGGGAACGCCAATTTTTAACGATAGAACGTGCGGTGGCATGCCTGGCAAATCAAGCGAATTTAAGAACTCAGTTGGATAATTGACTACTTCGTCTTGACTTGTTACAGTGTCTATGGACTTGTAAGTTTTCAAATCGCCTGGAATTTTGTTTTGAATTCTGAAATTGATAGCATTCACATCGATGTTTTTGGCTGCCAATATGGCCCGGGCACCGAGCCACTGAAGATTTCTGTAATTTTGGGGCAGATTCGGGAAGACCTTTGCAATTAACTCATCCGCGGTAGCCGCGATCTTACAGAAATCGGCCGGCAATGCGATGCATTGTGTTGATTGATCGATGGCCATTTTTCCATTACCCATATCCAACAATTGTTTTGCGAACAAATCTGCTGATGCCTCATTTTGTAGTTGTACCCGCATATTAGTCTTCAAGCTCAATTTATGCACGTGCTGCCGTAAACCAGAAGATTTGAGACATGCATTGAGCTCATCTGCTGGTGTTGAACGTGGTATTACCGGTAGAGTTTGCCGAAAATCACCGGACAGCAAAATGAGTGCACCACCGAATAATAGCTCAGGTCTTCCTCTTAAATCTCTTAGCGATCAAGGGCTTCTAATGATTTTTTGTGCGCCATTGTACATTCGTCCCACACAATGATCGTACATGATCGGAGGATTTTCCCGATTCCTGAATTTTTAGTGATATTGCACGTTGGTCTCTCCGTGAATTGTATGTTCAACGGCAATTTCAGTGTTGAATGCGCGGTTCGCCCACCCTCTAGTTGCAATTCTTATAATAGTTGCAATTGAATTCAGTTATATTGAAATAAATAATAATAATTATTATGAAATCTTGGTAACCTTAGTAACCATGGCAACCTTGGTAACCATGGTAATATGGACACACACACACACATACATTCATTTTTATATATATAGAAGATATATATATATATTTTTATCTATATATTATATAGATTAATTTTAATAACTTTCTGTGGTCATGTATTGTATTTTTTAATTATATGTAAATGTAATTGCACCTTTGAGCCTTGCTCCCGTTATAAACATATAAATAAATAAATATAAACGAGTTAAAAAGTTAAAGTTGAGTTAAAATTTAATTTAATTTCCATTACTTTAATTTTACCTTAACTGATTTTTATTGTTATAAGCTTAATAAATAACGAGTTATTTTTAATCAAATCCAAGTTACGCTAATTCATAAATAATTTAAATAATAAATTTAATACAATTATTATTGATGATTCATACTGCAAACACATTTACTTTTATTATTTTAAACCATATTACTGGCTATTTATATATTTAAAAAAATAGTAAGTTTCTATATAACTTTTAAGTTAACTGAGTTAAATAGAAAATTATGATAACTTTTGACTTTAAGGCTTTTAAAATGTTTTCTATCAACTTAACCTAACTCAATTAATAATTATTGTCATTATCAAAATTTGGATTTATGTATAATTTAAACATAAAAATAGGGTGTGCGTGCTTAAAAATCATCCTGTATACCTCATCGTTAATAGTCCGATTAAATATAATTATATAAATACATCCTGCAGATTCAAGGATACAGCTCAAGTATGTATAGTTCCCTATTAATGTATCAATATAATATTGTATAGCTCATGACTGTCATTCATATTTACTGTTGTAAACGAATAAATTATCTATTCTATCATTATCATTTTAATGAAACATCATCGAAAAAATAATGATAATAAAAGTGTTCGTTCTTGTTGGATTTTTATATTTTTCTGAATCACAAAACCGCTTTATGCCAAACTTGCCTGTGGTAAATTATTAATCTTCTTAATTTATTTGACGTATTACATATTATTTCCTATGATTGCCATTGTTATGGATTATTTTTCTATGCAATTTCTACATATTACAGGGAGAATATCGACCGGTATTTGATAGAGTATATCCTTGTGAATCGACAAAAAACCATTCTATGAAATTTAACTTATATTTCAGTAAAAAGACATTAAGTATAACTGAGATGAAAGGGAATGTAACAACCTTGATACCGTTTGACGATACACTTATAGTAAGTATTTATATTATATTGAATAATTTATGATTTTTATGATATTAGCATTAACTATATTAAGTATATTATATTAAATAGGTACATTATATCGTACAATATACATTATAATACACTCAATTATATGAGTATAATACACTATTGCACAATACATACTCCAATTTTAGATAGATCATAAGAAGTGTATAATATTTTATTTCTCTGAAATGAGATATCGTCGGCTTAAGTTGTAAAGGTCGTAAACACGGATTAAGATAGAAAGGACTGGAAACAAACAGTTTATCAGTGGCTTCAAAAGCATGCACAAGCAGCAAATTCGGGGGTTGCAATATTTATTGAGAGTTTACAGTGCTATCTGTATAAAACACGGACTAAGATACAAAATGTGATACCAAACAAAACCACTGGTGACGCTGAAAACATTAAAAAAAAAAGTGTTGGTGATAACAGAGGAACCTTTTGCGGGCCGTTAGTCGTCACCCGCACATATTGTCGTATCCAGTCTATAAAATTTATCTCGTAGCCTATTTTTGTCCATAAGTACTTACAATGTTTATAAGTAGGGCAGAAAAGTTGTTGCATTTGCATGATTCTTGTAAACGCTTATATTTATTGCTGAGTGAGCTTAAAACATGATTCGTTAAACTCTTAATTCAAACAAAAAAAAATTATATCGCAATAAATGAAATTTTGGCGATTTTTCATAATTTTCGTTTACATTTAAGATTATATTATAACTTATTATATAAAGTAAAAGTAAGTAAACATAACAAATTTCTATATTTGTTGTAATACATGTTATTTTATTAATATTTTTATAGAGCGATTATCGCATTTAAGTCTTTAAGATAAAAACTTGCCCCTCAATAAAATATACTATCAGCATTGAGTTATATTTCAAAATAATAATATTGTATTGTAACTAGTAATATTGATGTAGTCGTTCATTATACTTTGTCACGTCTATTTAGTCCGTTAAAATGCCGAAAACAAACCGATTAAATCAGCCGTTTTAAAAGAATTACGCATCAGAATTTGATGATACTATATTTTCTTCTGATGGCAGTATTCTCTTTTGTAAAATGTGTAAAGTCCAAGTATGTGCTGATAGACGATATACAGTGCGATTCCTTTTAAAGGTAACACTAAATAATTCTGTCCAGTGACATCGGATTGATATGCGGTTTTCGGGAGGGGATAGGGAATACATAAATACACATTTCTTGATAATTTTTACATTTTAAGATTTTTCCATGTGCGTATGCGCAATACATCTTACATTTTTTTAAGTGACAACAGGTGTTTCGAATACCTAATTTAGATAGAAATAATTTTTTTAAGTCAATTTGATCTTTTCACTATAGCTCTAAAATCAAAAATTGACTAAATGACAACGAGTTAAAGTTTCGATTAAAATTATTGAATTTTTAACAATCATACTAGAATTGTATGAATTATTATGAAATTCCAAGTATTTTTTTGTATCCGTAGGTTTGCAGACATTATTAAATCATATAAATTTAATTTTGAGGAATTGCATAATAATTCATAAAATTTTAGTATGATTATTGAAAAATTCACGTTGAAACCAATAGAAAAAAATATAGGACAAAATGGAATATTAATAAAGCAGAAATTCAAAACTATTTTACAAAAAAATTAAGGATATCAAACAATTATTCGTGGGCTTGTCAGAAGACTTGACCAGCAACGATTTAATCTACTCCAAGTACGCGCCAATAAGAACTACTTATGTAAAAAAAAGTGTCTCCCGATACAAAAATTTGTTATACGATAACGGACGATCATTTGATTTTGAATACAAATGATTTGTTGTGCAATACAATTATTTAGTGAGTTTTTTAATGCAACAACATCATTGCCCTATTTATAAGTAAACGATGGGCAAAACTTGCCATTTTGCGCTTTATTAATTATGAATGTACTCGATGTCGAATGTAGTAACTATTAAAACTATTAAAAATTTATAACTAGCATTAAACTAATAAGTGAAAACCTGTAATATCAAAATATCTTCTTCTTCTTCTTCATCTTTCAGCCTTCATAACTCCAAGAGTTTTTGACACCATCACTAAATCACCTCACTTATCTCGGTCATGTACTAACTTACTCCAATTGTTTACTCCAAAGTCTTCCAAATCTTTTTCTACGACATCCATCCATCTTTTCCGAGGACGTCTCCGTGGCCTATATCAAAATATAGATAAAATGTTTTATTTTATGGAATAAAAACTGTATTTAGTGATAACTGTTTTTAGTGATGAGCGATTTGATAATCGAAAAACCGATCAAAAATAATATTTACGATTTACAATATTCGTCATTATCAGAAGATACACTCGATCGAAAACCAGCAATCGAATAGACTTTTTTGATCGTAAAGAGCTATTCGACCGATCTTTCCAATTGATTTGAGAATATGTCCCTATTATATTATCTTAGTCCGTGGTCGTAACTACATTTTTTTCAATTTTGGGATTATTTGTGATTAAAATTAAGAAATAAAAAAACCACATCGTATAAAGTTACAACCCCAATTTTATCATTTATTTTATTCCCCGTGAAATTGATTATGAGAAATCGTCTTATATTCGATGTAATTATCTTAGACCTTTTTTTTTTTCATTTAAAAACCGGGAACGGATGGGAGATGTTTAGCACAATACCACTCAGTCCCGTAACGTTTATTCACCACATAAAAACATAATATATACATATAGGTGGGGGCCCCTCAGTGGCGGATTTAAGGGGGGGGGGCCGGCATAATGATTTTAGACTTAGAAAAAACGTATATCCATATTATCATTATAATAAATAATGGAGTAATATGACCTTTACGAATTAGAAAATTCGACCGGTGAAATGTTTGAAACGTTTTTTGCTCTCCTGTAAAATTTAACATTTTGGACTCATGACGTTTATGACTTATGAGGACCTTATATGTAATTTATATTGAGTAATGATCAAAAGAAGATCGAAGAGAAACTACTATGGATATATATTAAATGTTTGTTATTTTAATTTTTTTTAAATTGTTTTTATGGAATTTTTAAATTATATTAATAATCATCATAAAGTTGTGTGTTAAGTTACCATTTCCTGATAAAGGAATAATTTATAACGGTCACCCATAGAAGTATATGCTACGATATTGACTAGGTATTTAATGTCTACTTGAGTTGCAAATTTTAGTTGTTTATAATATTTACGTTGTACCTACATCTTATTTACTCTGTAGCTTGATTTAAACTTTGCATCTTGGAGTTTAACTGGTGGTTGGATACCAAATTCATATGTTTTTGTAACAAAAAATGCATGTAGTCGAACAAAATTGGTCCTAGGAAATGTATGGCTTTCAATGACAATGGCTTTGAACATTTCCTCAAGCTGTCCAGTTCCACCGGTAATGTATACAAATAATTAATTAATTTTATATATTTTATACTATAGATCAATTAGTGTCATAATTTTGAACTCGTTAAATAATTTTTAATGGAAATACACGTACGTTTCCTTTAGCCCTCCAATTATTTAACTTTTCGTGACTTTGTTTGACATCGCAACGGTTAATTTTCTGTTTGGAGCCTGCAGAAACACTTACTCAACATCTGATGGTGGTTATAATTTCTTATGTATATAGGTACATGGGCATTATAAAATCCATAAATAGAAGTGGGATTTTTTATTGTATTTAGACATACAAATATATTATTATGATGTTCTGAGAACTTTTTTGAGATTATAGCATTAATTATAATAAAGTCGTGTAATGATTGCAAAGAGTTTTTGTTTGTTTGTCATCAGCTTGGGACAGCAAAAAAAGATTGGATTCTACTTCAGCATATTTTCTGATAGGACAACAAATCTGAATTGTAAGATAAAAATTCCCAGTAGTTTTCAAATGTGTAGGTTAGGTTAGGTTAACAATTAAGGAAATATGGGAATTTTTACGTAAAACCACTTTTTGAATAAAATAATTTTGTTCATGACGTTCAAATCTAACCATAGATAGGTACCTACTTGAAGTTCTGAAAAAAACGAATATATGACCATTTCCATAAAAAATAAAATTTACAAAATATTTGGACTGGATACATACCCATAAATTTTTATTTTTTTATCATTATTAAAATTACATATAAATATATAAATATATTATTATATAATAATTGTGTAGGACGACGTAGTATGTAATCGATTAAATGTTGTATATTACATCATAGTTAAATGTTAAAAAAGAAAAAAAAATGTTTAATAATAATTTATTATACAACTGGTTTATTATAGTTGAATAACCCTGCGGTGACCGGAAAAAAGTTCTGGCTGTTCAACTCCTTTTGGATGTTTTACGCATTGGAAGCAATTTGTTTTAAATTATATTATTGAATAGCCATCTCTACAGGCGTTGTCTGTAAGATTCGCAGCAGTATATTACAGGTAGGCAAACTACCGACGATAGATCGCGGACCCCGTGTGACTTGTACGGACGTGTATAATTTAACTCTAAAGTATCAAAGTTATACCAAGTTTGTCGGTTTTACTTAATTCAACGTACGATGGATTAATATAATCAATTAAAACAAAATCCTAACCTAACCCAATCGTACTAAAATCCGATGAATAAAACCAAAACATTCGTATGTATGGATAAATAATAAAAATAAAAACAACAATGTAAAAAATTGTTCCGCCGAAACTGTGATTCGAACTTGAGACATTCTGTACTAAAACAGAAGTGCCACTGCGCTAACAGACTTATCGATTATATAGTAATAATAATTATTAAAACCAAAAGCAACCATTTACAAACAAAAATGTCCATCGTAAATTTCATAATCCCTGTTTGAGCACTTCCCCTGGTTGGAATTTATTCTTTTTCAATTAGCCTATCTTTTTTCCAGAGGTCTAATCTATCTCTGTACCAAAACTCATAACAATCGGTTTCGCCGTTTAGGAATGCATAAAGGACACATACACAAACATTCATTTTTCAATGTTTGTATAATATATAGATTATAATCTGCTTCAATATATTGAAATAAAAATGTTATGCATTATTTAAATAGTACAAAATAAGAGGTGAGTTACCCTGGCACCCCAATGACTAAGTTCTTATTTTTTTTTATGACCATTAATTGTACTATAATTTGTACCAATTTGTGCCGTAAATTTCAGAATTTGTACCAAAGTATTTCCCCCGGAAAAATCGATTTTCCGCCGGAGCACCAAACGTTACACCAGCACCGCTATTGCTAAAAAATAGACTTTTAACAATTTTTTTTTTTTACCATTAATTGTACTATAATTTGTACCAATTCGTACCGTAAGTTTCAGAATATTGTTTTAGGCCCAACGATCGCTGGGAAATCTATGATGACCTACAAAAAAAAAATTTACCATCTAAAAACAAAAAAAATAATGTTGAATTGCTATTAAATACAAAATAACAGTAAAATAAACTCTTTTTAATAAAATGTTTGAATTTAATTTAAATAATAAATCTGAAAAGTTATAACAATTATTTTGTAGTTTTGTTACTGTTATGTATAATTAAGAGCGATTAGAGCGGGAAAATATGTGTATAATTGAATTTTCTTATGGAATTACTTTTTACAAAGTAAAAGTAATAGTAAAAATAGTAAGTAAGTTTTTACACTTTTTACAGACTTGATACAAATTCTTAAGTTGGTGGTACAAACGGGGGTGCTGGTGTAACGTTTGGTGCTTCGGCGGAAAATCCATTTTTCCGGGAGAAATACTTTGGTACAAATTCTAAAACTTACGGTACGAATCGGTACAAATTATAGTACAATTAATGGTAAAAAATAAAATTGTTAAAAGTCTATTTTTTAGCAACGGGGGTGCTGGTGTAACGTTTGGTGCTCCGGCGGAAAATAGATTTTTCCGGGGGAAATACTTAGGTAAAAATCCTGAAACTTACGGTACAAATTGGTACAAATTATAGTACAATTAATGGTCATAAAAAAAAACAAGAATTTAGTCATTGGGGTGCCAGGGTAACCCACCTCAAAATAAGAAATTCACATGGAACTTTTGTGACTGCCTTTATGTATTTTACATTTTTTGTATCTACATCAACGTATATTTCTCATTTTTAAATACCTACATAATATGTTCTAACAAAAAACCTCAGAACACATATATATTATAATATGTAAAAATGTCTTATACAATTAAAACATTTCCTTTTCTACTAACAGCTGCCATCTAGGAAGTATTTGAAAATTTCATGAATAATTTCAAATGCGTGAAATATTTCAGTATTTAATTGCATTTTTTTTTTTATAAATGAGTTTTTTATTTAGGTACATATAATTGTCATAAATCACCTTCATAATTGTATGGTATACCTAATCTTTTGTTCGCTTATGTTTTTTCTCTCTAATACCTACCTAACCGTTGAGCTATAATAAGTTTAAGTATCGGAAGCTAAATAAAAATAAAATATACTTAACCTTTGGTATTTTATACATTTAAAATTGTATTCAAACTCTTTATATTGGCAAAAAAAAAAAAAACAAATATGTTTCATACCTTCGTTAGTCACGGGGTTATTTGTAACGTCGTTGGTCGCGTGGGTTACTATTGTATCCCATCAATTTTAATCGTTAATAGTAAATTATTGCCTAATTAATACTATTTTTGAATATATCATAATATAGAACACCAGATTGTGTTTATATAATATTTAGTCCAAAATGACCATGCTATTGTTCATAGTAAAATATAATATTATATAATGCATATTAATAAATATCCAATTTTCATAATACGTTTATTTTAATCTTACTTGGACTATTTCATAATTACAATAATACTCATACCCAATGATAGCACTTATCACAGCTATTCATTATTATTTTATCTTTCTATCTAGGACATAATGCATATCTTCCATTTGAGAATATTTTCTTTGGGAGGTCTGTTCGGTTTCTGTGACAGGTAACGTGCAGCTTTGTGCCGTATTGTTTTTGGCATATTTTGCATGGCAGACCTTTTAATTACATGAGGTTCAATCAACGTCATAGTCAAGTTTCTCAGATATACTCAACGTTTTAAAATATTTGATGTCAATTGATCGCAATGGTACAACATTTCTAATTTAATTCCTAAAAAAAAAAAAAAATATATATAAAAAAAATGTTAGAAAATAAATATGAAAGCAGTATTGTATACGTATCCAGTATTTATAAGATGAAAAAAAATCGTCAATGCCAATCTATAATTATTTCTTCCTGCATCGTATGAACCACACATTTCATCTTCCGTATCAACGGCGCCTTTGGTGCTGTTGTAAAAACTGATAATTTCAATTTGTCTAGCATCAATTATCTAGTATCACATTATTATGTATTTGTATAACAATTTACCGTTGCATTTTTACAGGCAACGTATATTATACCAGGTATCGATGTGAAGATATTAGAAGATAATAATTTTCCTAAAGTGTATTTTTATGGAAAATATAAAGCCGTGTTTAAGGTGAAAAATGAAGTAAATAAACTACTTGGCTGCATGACATTCGAGATGCAACTTATACGACCGTGGGAAAAACCAATTTGATTCATTTATGTACACAAAATAATATTTATACAAATCATATTTTACGGACTTATTTTAAAAGAAATAACTTTCCGTTACCATAGTTCAGGAGATCTAATTTGGCATACAACTTTAAAAAAAAAAAAACAACTAGAAGTTTAGATGGTTATGAAGAATAAACAAAATCAATATAATTTTTAATCGTGTATTTTGATTTTATTAAACTTGTTCATAAGTGGTGGACACTGGTTGTAGTAAAAGCATGCATCAAATCGTCGAGTTAACTTGGCCTTGATTAAGGAAACTATACCAAATTTATGTTCGTAACTTATAAACTCAAAAACAGCACTATTTATTTTGACAAAAATCTCAGAGGTTATTTTTAGAGATATATCAAAAAAGTGTAGAGAGTAACCTAACCTAACCACGTTAAAGAATATACCAAGTGCCAAATCCAATCCACAAATTATTGCGGTCCTATCTAAGTCGAATTATTTCACAAAACTAGGTACACAGACGCTGAATTGTCAACTGAGGTAGTAGGTACACTAAAACTGTGATAGCCACACTCAAACCAAGCTTCACCTATATAGCGTGAATGACATAGGTACTTTGATACTTCAGCGTACGAGTATTTTGATACGGTTTGTATTTGTACTTCCAAAATTTTCAAATAGATTTAGTTTTTGCATTCCTCTAATACATTTATTTGAACTCTATTAGGATTATAAAAAAATATTAATTAATTTATTAAATAATTAAAAATAACCTAATAACATTGTAACTAACTGGTTATAATAATGTCAATCTGCTGATTTTGACATAGTATAAAATATGATGTGGGCAAAATTTATTTGAGTAAATTGAAACACAACTAACTAATTTGGTTCCTTTTGAATTGTATATTCAGTTAAAAATTAAAAAAGGATCATTTCTGGAAATTTTTATTCTTTTCCTACATAATATAATATATAACTATATAAATGCATCCGGCCGTTTTTGAGGTTACAGCTCAAGCATGTAATTCTCTATAAAATGTATCAATATGTTTTTTACTCATGACTGTTATTTATTTTTAATGTTGACAACTTTTAAAATACTCTATCATCATTCTGATAAAATATCGAAAAAATTATGATCTTAAAAGTGTTCGTAATCATTAGATATTTCCATTTGAATCAATCACAAATCCGTTTTTTGCCAAACTTGCCTTTGGTAAATTAATAAAGTGCATGATTTATTAAACATATTTTCAACATTGATGTGAATAATTTATTGATCACATTTCTTCATAAGTAGGTATACTTATTATTCTTATTGCAAGGAGAATATCGTACGGTAGGTACCGAAAAAATATGTTCTTGTAAATCAAGTAAGAATTCATTTCAATTTAATGTTTATTTGAGTAAAAATACAATGAGTACAGTTGATTAAAAGGGAATGGTATAACATTTTTTGAACCTTTTGATGATACTGTGAGAGTAAATATTATTATATATTGTTTGTTTAAATGATGAGAAAAAACTTTTAATTTCTAGTTGAATAATATTCGTGTTTCATCTTACCTTAATAAATTATTGTTTTATTTATTTGTAGCTGGATGTAAACTTGGTGTCTTGGGGGGGTATAACTGGTAGTTGGAAACCAAATTCATTAGCTTACATAACACAAAATGCATATAATAGTTTGAAAAATTTCCTAGGAAATGTATGGTTTTCTTTAGTTAAAGGTTTTAACATACCAACTTCTAGCTGTCCGCCTGTCCAGTGGTAAGATATAAAAACAATAAATTAATTTACTATGCCTTTAAATACAATGTGATGACTTTAAGATCTGTGAATTAAAAATAACACAAAAATCTAACATAATATTAACCTTACGTCAAGCAATATTATTAATTATCATAGTATAATAATTATATAAACAAGTTACGAAAGCTTTCTTAGCACCTGTAACAAATCACTCTCTCTGCATTGACGGTTTTTGGTTTACCTAAAGATAATCATTGTAAAATGAATGCAATTATCCTTCCACTCAGAATCTAAAACATCATAATTAAAATTGCACTTTACACTTGTGTGTGATAAATTATTAAACTATTAATTATTTATTTTTATTGTTGAATTCTTACAGGGCACATATTTTTCATCGAGGTTTGACTCGAAGGAATTAGAAGATCACAACTTCCCCAAAATATATTTCTATGGAAAATATAAAGTCACGTTTATGATAAAAAGTGAACAAAATAAAGTACTTGGCTGCGTGATATTAGAGTTGAGTCTAATACAGTCGTGGGAAAAACCAATTTGATTTAATAATATTTACCGACTAATTGTACATCAAAAAAATAACCATAACCTTAATTTGAAAAGTGAAACGGAAACACCGCTTTTAAGGAAGTCCGCAGTACAAAAGTTAAAGATTTACCACATAGCCATTGAGCCCTGAGCACCTTCATGCAACACACGATTTGTATAATTACATATTTTATAACTTGTTCTACCATTTATCAAATGAAAAAACCTTTTACATTTACTGTTAAATATTATAAGTTATTCAATTATAACAAAGACTGGGAATTAACGAGTTAATAAGGTAACAGTTAAATACATTTTAACTTTTTAGTTTATAATTAGTTACTTTTGGGTTTCCGTTAATATAATAACTAACTTACTAACTTAACTTAATTATTTTATAACTAACATGAAATCAGTGAACTAAATAATTTTTAGATGCTAAGTTAATTTATTTTGTTTTAATTTTATTTTATTAAATCTATATGACATTTTAATTTAATTTTTTTCTTGTCCATAAAATATTTCAGGTAATGTTTGGTGTAAACTGTTAAGTAATTATTCACTTATCGAAAATAAAATTAATAATTATTAACAACCAGTAATTACAAAACTAGTGTCAAAAATAGATTGGTTGGGTATATGTTAATCATAACTCATTCAGAGGGTGAATGGAGTATAGTTTGGAATAGCGCCGGTCCCCAACTGCTCATCGTTGTGAATCAGATTTTGTGAGTGTAGCACGGACTCCTACTAGAGCAACTCTGCCAGCAAAGTTAGATTCATTGCCTGTGTGCTTTTCCCGTGTGCAGATTCTCGGACTGAAGGTTTTTACGAACGAAATTGTCCAGTGTCCGATGCCATTCATTCGTTATTGCACAGCCCGGGTGTTTGCCATGTTGTTCCATTGTCACGGTCCTAACTACACGTGCATGCCTGGAGAATCTTCATGTCTAGCTTGGAAACTGATTTTACGTTTTCTGTGGAGTATCTCAGTAGTGACCCTTGACTAGTCTGCCTTTCTTATGTCAACAACTAGATTATTCCTTCTGGTCTGGCGTATGGATCTCAGTGGTGTCTTGAATGTCCATGGGTTGACTCCAAAGCTACATACGTGTCTCAGTGTCTCCTCATAAGAGAAATCTTGAGTGGATTTAAAATAAGCATTGATTCGTTCTGAAGAGGAAGAGGCTTTCATTGGAGCGAGCGAGAAGAAACTGGTCCGATGGTTTTTTTCTTACTGACTGTCAATATATGAGCCACATGACTTCAACTTTTCTCCCTGACCACCTGAGTCCAGGTGGCCTGGATATCGTTTGATTGGGCAGCATTTCCTGATGTCTTGAGACCGTAGTAAGTTGCATTGCGTAACCTAACCAGGCTGGCAGCAGAGGATACGCATTTGAAACCAATGCCGCCTTTGCGGAATTTAATTTTTTTTTTTTTTAATCAGCCATTCAGGTTGCTACTGATTGTGGGTCCGCCACTCCCGGTAATCTGAATGTGCTTACCTAGATCGAAAGCCCTTGCTTTACTAGATAATGGCATCTTGGTCACAGGTCCGGAACTCATCCGGATGGCGCTCCCGGAGCGATTCTGTCAGATTCCTCATTGGTGGAATTACAGATTCAGTCCGATTTCGCGACCATAAGGAGACTTCTCTGCCATGTTTGACGATGTTGGACGCCTCGGATTTGTTTCCATTATCCGAGGGATAGTCGGGTACTTGTCAAATAGGTAGAGGTCTGTACCATCACTCACCTATGGAAAGATGTTGGCATTTCCAACCTCTGGAGCCATGCTGACGCTTCCGGGGACTGCATTACACCAATGCAGCACGGCCAAGCTAAAGATAGATCTAGTCACCACAGCTGGCGGCCGGTACTTACTTGCTGACACTAAGTACTGAGATGTCCACCTTATCCAGTACGTTGACGCTCATTGCACATGTTCCTAAATCCATCACAAGAGGTAGTGACAAATCAACATGTTAGGCATTCCCCAGATGATGCGCAAAAGTTCCTCACGGTTGACACGACAGTCTAATTTTCATTCTGATTCTCATCCAGTCCGAAGGACCAATGTTTCAGTCAGCTAATTGAGTACTGAGTGCACTGTTTTTATTTTATACAGAAATAAAGAAGTTTATAATATATATTGATCAATAAAATATAAGATTAATAAAAATCATTAATTTGACTTTCTGATTAACATTTTTGTTAACTTGGTCTAATTTAATTGTATTTATTTTAATTCTATTAATTTTTATAAATAAGTTTGATAAATTCTTAATTTATTTTATTTTATTGTTTGAAATCATTATTATATTAAAAATTTTTAAGAAAAATAACCCAAAACCAATTTATAATATAAATTAATAAATACAATTAATAAGAATAAAAATTAACTAATTTATATCAAGTTAACTTTTTTTTAATGTATATAAACTTGTGGAGCCTTGCATTAAATTTCAAGTTTGTTGACAAAACCAAAAAAAAAAAAATAACCGACAAAAAAACTACTAAAAATTACGAACATATCACCTTTTACATTATTTTTTTTTAATAATATAAAATACAAAAATTATAATAATTTTTCAACAACTTGGTACTATTATGGATTTGATTAGATAGGTTTTCGAGATGCTAACTTCATGGACTTAAGGGTACTGCATAAAGTGGGCACCCCTATGGGGAAATCAGATTTTCCAGAGAATGGGTGAAGTTGCAAATTTCAAAATTTGCGTTGCAAACTGTTGCAATTGGTTGCAAAAAAATGACACCAACATGGTGCCGATCGAACGATTTTGGGGTGCCACGTGAAGTTGTCGCCCCTATGTTTGTCTGTAGCATCACTGTAAAAAATACGTTGCAAATTTTTTTTTATCAACGTTGCAAATTGGTTGCAAAAAAATTATATCGATTGAATTCTGATTGGCGGATGTCGAGTTTCCAACTTCCCACACGTTATTTTTTACTTTTTTTCGATTTCTGATTAATATAATTAAGTAATTATATAAATATTTCCGGCAGTTTCTAGAGGTTACAGCTCAAGCATGTCCAACCTTCTAAATGTACCTAACAATGTATTTTATCTATAATTCATGAAAACTTATGGAATATCTATCGACTATCATTGTTGAAATTGTTTAACAGAGATAAAATGATAAATACAAATTGTAAGTATATAAAAAACCATTTTATGATAAACTTGGCTTTGATAATTCACTGATCCTAACACAATTGAGATCCATATAGCCGACTATAATTTCCAGACCTTCAATGTTAACTTGTTTCTATTCATTTTAGTTATAAAATTTTCCGTCAGTGTTAGAAGTTGTTATGAATATGAAGATGAATATCTGATAATATCAGAATGAGGTTAACATGTAAATTCCTTTAAATATAGGTATCAATCTATTTTATGGTTCACAAAATGTATTTATAGTTACTGTTGAAAGCTTACAAAAAGTCTATCTTTGTTGAAATTAAATCCTTATCATTGACAAAATGATAACAATAAAAATGTTTGTAATTATTGGAGTTTTCTCATTGTCTCAATCACAAAACCATTTTATGCTGAACTTGCCTTTGGTAAATTAATAATCTTCATGATATATTAAACATATTACATATTGTCCAGGTTTATCATTTATCTGCATAATTCACTTATGAGATTTCTACATAAGTTATAACTTATATTTGTATATCAATCTTATTACAGATTGTATATCGTAGGTTTACAATACACATATCTACTATAATATTCCTATACAACAATATAGACCAAATTTATATATGGAAGTTCAGGATAATGCTACACATAATCACTCAGCTCAGAATCTAAAAATATATCGTAAATAAATAAAAAAAAACACTTTATTCCCTACACTTATACGAATCACCATCGTATACTATTATAAAATTACAATTATTTACTTCGGTCGTTGATATTTTACAGTGCTCACATATTACATCAGGACTTAACATGAAGGAAATACAAGAACATAACATTCCAAGAGTTTATTTTTATGGAAAATATAAAATGGTGTTTAAGATAAAAAATGAAGAAAATAAAGTACTTGGCTGTGGAGCATTCGAGCTTAATCTAATACGGCTGTGAGAAAAACAAATTTAATTTAATAATATTGTTTACATATAATATTTTGCTCACTAATTGTAAATCAAAAAAATAATAATTATCAGAATTTAGGCTTTCTGGCAACATGAACACTAATCTTAAAAAAATTGCAACCTGAAGTTTAAATGTTATAAAGATTAAACAAACTTATTTCTATTGGTAATTGTTGATTTTGATTTTTTGAAGTGAAACTTCTAACCCGACTTCAGAAACGTTAAACAACTTAAACGTTAAATATTTAACACTACCAAAGCGCTACTCTACGGTATGCTGACTTGTGCGCAGGTAAGTTATTATATTAATGATTTATAGAGTTATATTGATCATTTAAAATGTTTAAGCTGCCATTTAGATTAAATAATTATTATTTTGTATACATACTTCAAGTAGTTAATGAACTAATATAATTAAAATTTATTAAACACATTTTATATCCCATTCATGCCATTTTATTTTTGTTTCTAGTGCTATTAGACAATAAATGTGATAATTTATAATATTTAAATTTGTTGTCAGTAATAAATATTACTTTAAAGCTTGCTGAAGTTACCAACACCTAAACTAACACTAACTTATCAGTTAGCTCTTTGCTAAGAACTCTGGGAAGATTGAAAATAGGTAATCTAACCTGGCCAATAAATTCTACTGATTTCATAATTCTTACATAACAGTGTAGATAATTATGCCACAATAATAACAGTAGAATTTGTCATAAAACATTTTATACTCTATTTATCTTTAAATTATAACGTTTAACAAAAAAACCAAAAATTAAAATAACTTTCAAAAATGTAATAATGTTAAAAAGAAAAAATCAAATAACGTTTCAACGTACAATAACGTTAAACATTATAACTTTAAATACCCAAAAACAGAAAAACGATATTTTTTTTAGAATTTAAGCCCTGGTCTTTATCATTAGTTCCAAAGCAGCTGGGCATCTATATTTACACCTCTTGTATGAAAATTCAAAGATCACAGAATTCAAGGATCACAGAATCATTAATCACTCTGTTACACAAACACGTGAAGTTCAAATGGCTCGAAAACAGGGAGGCGTATTCGGTAAATTTCGCAAAGCAAATTAATATTGTTAGTCCATGTTTCGGTATGACGTAGATGTCACAGAGCCTGGAACAACGACGTTTTTAATGTCACACTGTATGTATTTTAAATTTAGTTGAACTTGTGTGTAGTACATCCATACTTACTATATATAGAATCAAAATGCTCTTACCGATTTTATTGACGTGCATTGCATATTATGTACGCTCCTAATAATTCCAATCCATTGGGCAGTGACAAAAAGGGACCATTTCCCTTTTCTTTTTAGAAAATACTATCTGTCCTGCCCAACATCGTCCAAATCAAACACTTGTATTTTGAATAAATATATTTGTACAAATTTATATGTCATATTTCTTTTAATTTGTTATAGCTAATCCCGCACACTTCATTGACCGTAAAATTGTTCAACTGTTAAGAAAACTGTGATTGTTCAAATCCTTTTGGGTGCATCTCGCTGTAGTAAGTGAAACTCAGCCGTGGTGAAATAATTTTTGAAATTGGTCCAGTAGTTTTTGAATTTGTTCGTTACAAACATCCAAATGTGTCCTCTCTATAATATTATATTATTAAAATTAAGAAGTATAGATGTCTCTTCTAATCATATCGCCATAAATAAGATATTTCAATATTCAGTTACGCACATAATTTTTACACTTTTGCATCCCCCTTTTAATTTTGTCCCAATTGAAGCATTGCTATAGTAACTTATTAATTGTTACTGTATGTTATATTTTATAACCGATATTATGGTCGCTAAATGAATACATTTCAATGTCACGTTAAATAATTTTATATTTTAGTAACAATTTACGTTATTCATAACAACACAAAATATAACATAGGAAATAGATAAGTACATAATGATACCCAACACCTGGTATCTATTCATTTTGTCGTGTTTATAAACTCAACAACATAATAATGTATTCATTACTAGTTTGGTTATGTTAGGTTATCATATTTTCTGTAATCACAAAGAAGTAATAATTGTATTATAAATTGCGTAAAAAAATCTACAGTTATATTTTTTTTTTTACATTTAACTAATTTATAAAAAACGTAGCATTTTTACCATTCAGATAAAGTTCACCATTTCCGGATCCACTTTATTACTTTTTTTCCTCTTTCCAATTAAATATAATGAATTAGTTACATCATATATATATATAATATAATAAACTAGATTGCTAACTAGTAATGATATCTGAAGCTAAGTTCCTCCATTTTATCTGATGGCACAAGTATTATCAATGATGATAGAACATAGGCGTGCGCTGAATTCCCGATCAGATGCAGCATATATTTCTATTTTGTTGATTATTGTTTGTTGGCACATTTATTTTAAGGAACATTTTCGGTAAATGTTCAGCCAATAGCTACATCGTTTATTTGTCAACACCAAAAATAAATAGCTAATTTATTTAAAAAAAATATATTTACAATGAAAATACAATTAAATAAGTTTTAACAATTACAATTTTGTTATTAAATACTTATTAGTCAATACACCTAATTTATTAACTTAGAATACTAATCTCCACTCTCTTTCATTATTCATTTTTTTGAATTTACCAATTACTTCTTAAATCTGAATGTTCATAGTTTCTTATTCAAAAAACAATAATAAAAGTGATTGCAGTCTTTCTTAAAACATTGTACTTCAAAGTTTTGATTTAACAAGAGGTAATTTAGAAAATACCATCTCACAGCTACATCTTGTAACAAGTATATTATTTTCTATTTGGTTTTCATTTCAAAAATCCAGCTAGTTGTAAACTGATTTTGTTGATGAGCCATTTGGAACATTTGGAATACTTTTTAAGATTGTTATTTCAGCAACAAGTCCTTCATGAGAGATTAATAATAGATTTTGTAGTATATAGTATATTGTAAATGATATATTTCAAATTATGTTGCACAGTAAAATAAAACAATTTAGTAACAAGTATATTTTATGGAAAAAAACAATGATAATTATGTCACACGAATTTTACAAAATACCTGTACAAAATAACTGGTAGAAATAAGGAGTTTCGAACATTATCATACTTTCTGTATTCACGGAAAAGAAATTGTATAAAAAAACGTACAACTATATTTTTATTCAGGGATGTTAAAACACAACTAGCTAACTCTATTTTTACCATTGAGTTAAAATTCACTATTTCCGGGCCCATTTTATTACCTACTTGTTTCAGATTTCCGATTAAATACAATTTATTATTTGGGGCCTGGTTGTGGTGCAGTAGTTGGCCGCATTTACTATTATGTGCTACAATCGAGTATCATCTAAGTTTTTATGTACGGCGTTATAGATAGGCTATTTACTCATATTAGTGTTGTTAGTATAACTAAGGTAGTACGGAAATAAGGGGTGTACCCGGGTGCCTAAGTTATTATTAATTTACCAAAAGCAAACGTATAAATAAAATTATGCAAGTAAAATAAGAATATTATTGGATTTAAGGTGTTTGGATGACGTAGAATGTTTATAATATCAAACTTATAATACCCAAACATTGAAAATATAATACAAGAATCCATTCTTTTTTTTACTAAACATTAAAAAAAAAGTTATCTTAAGGCCGCGTAACACACCTTGTAACTCACCAATTTGACAAACATTCATTTTTTATAAAATGTATATATTTATAATTTATTTATTTATTGATAAATTAATCAATGTAATTTAATCCTTTATATAGTATTCATCTACATAAAAAATCATACATTTAATACTAAATAATATTTTATGATTTTAATAATGTAATGTATAAAAATTTCCCTTTTTAAATAATGTAAATTTTAATAATTTATAAGTATCAAATTTTCAAAAGATTGTATAATACTTATATTTTTTCAAGTTATATACATTTAGACATAATAGTATTATCCTTTGGTATAAGTAGCTCATTTTTTCATGAATAAAAAATTAGACACATTATCATATATGCTAGTTGTGAATCAATAATCGTAACCGATTTCCTATTATATATTCCTATTATATTTTAAACTTTGATTTTAATCAAGTTTGATCCTAGTTTGGCTTTGAAAGATGTCTGCAATATAACAATAATTATTAAAAATACATCAATATTTACTAAAACATAACATTATATTGTTGATGGCCTTATTTAGCAGTAATCAAAGTTAATCAAGATATAACATACCCTATACACACATAAAAATATTTAATATTATCAATATTCGATACAACTAGATAATATTATAAATTAAAATAAATTATTACCATTGTTTGTTTTAATAAACTTATAATGCCCTCTACTGGTGTAATACATATACATACAGAATTAATTACATTTGTAAATACGGCAGGAGTAGTTATTTTCACATTAGTATATGGAGAGATGGAGTCCAACAAGAAGAAAGTACTAGAAACCAATATTATTTCTATTTAAAAAAATACCGTGTTGAGCAGCTCTTTACTGAACTAATTGTACTCAATATGTAAAACGTCTTTGTATCCTCCCAGTCACTAGATGGCAGTATGAATATATATTAATTTCTGGTCCTGACAATATTATTACGGTAGATTTAAAAAAGACTAAATACTAATTACTGTGATTTTCATTTTGAATACATTAAAAAAAATAAAATACATTAATAAAACATTTCTTAAGTACAATTTTGATCATATCACAAAGTTTAGTTTAATCGACAAATACAAATTTAACCATTAACAAAGAAGCCTCGAAATTCAAAGATATAATAAAATTGAATATATAAAAAACATATTATCTATGAGTTAGACTATAATTTATTTATGTGAAATAATTATCAAAAAGTGAGTCGCTGTAATGGATATATTAGATTTGAATTTAATGATATGAAATCGTTGTATACGAAAAACGATTCTGAGAGAAGACGGTTGTTAAGCCTATAATATTAATTAGTATATTTTAATATTTTATAATACTATTGTTATTGAAATGATTGTATTTTACTATTAGAAATTTAAGTAACATAGTAGGTTGAATTTATTTTTGACAAACAAATTGCATAAGAAAATATTATTGTGTACAACGAAATAATAATTTACCTGGGTAGATACTTCAAAAGTTTCAGGTAAACACGAATAATATTTAAAGATTACAAAAATAGCTGAAATATTTATTTTTCATTTAAATATCTAATTTCATCTAAATATCAACTTAAAATATCTTTAAAAAAAAAAAGATGTGTTTAAATCTGTCTGTATATTTTTTATTTGTTATTTACATTATGAACTACTTATGATAAACCACGATTTAAACTTTCAATACTTAGCTAGAAAAATTGAACATGTTATAACTTTATAATTATTATCTACAAAATGATTTGAACATTTTCTAGATTTAAATTAATTTTGTCAACATTTTAACTTTAAAACTTATAAAAAAAACCAGGCTATATATTTAAAATATTTTTGAACTGCTATTATAACAACTTATAAGAAACCTTGTATTACATTTAAAAGCTTTTTTACCCAATTAAAAATATTATATTCACATTTATAGAAAAAAAAACAAAAAATAATTCAAAATAATTCAAATGTCTATTATTTTTAAAAGAATCAAAATAGTTTGACAATGTTATCGTATTTAAAAAATTACAACAATATAAGAAATTGTTTGATGATAATTCAGATGTAGTACAGGTGCGAATATCTAAAGTCGAAAAATTTAAGCTTCTAACCCTCATAAAATATAAATGTGACTTTCAAGTACACTTTTTTTTGCCAGAAAAAATACCGAAGCTGAAAATCAAAGCATTTTTTCGACAACTTATCATAAGAATATAAAATACCGATTAGATTAGGTGACTAAATAAACTAAATTCAATGGTGGCGATATTGCATCGATATTTTCCATCGATAACAAGGCCCGGGTATACGTATATACTATATACTTATAGTCAATATAGTAATTTTTTTCTATATTTATATTTATTCAATAATATGTGGAAGTAAAGATTCAATGCACGTATAATATTGTTCAAGAAAATAACTTAATAATTTACTATTTAAAATTGTAAACAAACCAATTTTTATAGAATAAATAATTTGATGACAAATGTTACATTTGTACCCGGTTCCCTACTATACGGTATAATATGATGGAATCTTGAGTTATTCTTATTTATAAGGAACCAAGGTAACACCGAAAAACGCATACTATAATCAGACTTCAACAAAGTTAACAGTGCTAATCTACATTATCTTAGAGAGAATCATTAGCTTAGAGTGAATAGTGACATTTTTGATGTGTGCCCTCAACCTTGGCACAATTTTAAAATGATTTTTTTTTTGAAACGAAAAAATTCCAACCAGTCGTTCTAGTTTTTTGTTATTTTTCGTGTTATTTTTAGATGAATGTATATTTTTCAGCATTTCCTTATCACATAATTAGATCGACGTGCACGTTTGCATAAAAACAGGCTATTTACCGGTAAAAGTATAAAACATTAAAACAATACGTGATGACTACACACACAAACCAGTGATAATATTATATTATTTCACACCATTAGTATATGTTTCACACACGCCAAGTAGTTATCATATTATTTTACTTCAGAGTGGTTCACACACCTACTATACGCACCGTCTGTAGAGATCACGTACATCATATAATGTTATGTAGACGATCAACTTCATAAGGAGATTCGACACCAACCGTTTTAGGTTTCTAAACATTTAAGTTCAGAACACCGTATATCCCTTAGCCGTTCGTTAGTTACCAGTATATACATATTGTTACGATTGTTGATTTTAAAATAATTATTTTTTGTACCCACTGTGTATGGAATTTTCTTGCATTGTATTGAAATGAGTTTGGAAACCGAGAATTTAGTAGGATCAGAGAAAGAATATGGCCGTACAAATCGACCATTTGATTTTAGCCCAAATTACCTTTTTACCCAAACTCAAAAAAGAATGATTTGGTGTCGTCCAAAGAAAAATTACTCATAGTAAACGAAAAAAAACATTTTGGTTACGACTGTCCATTAATGTCGTATTAAAAAAAAAAAAAAAAAAAAATCTATTGAACTTATATAAAAAAAAACTCCATATTCTAAATTAATTCATGTGTGCCATTTTGACAAATAATTTGGTTTTTGATTTTCATTAATATACTATTTTTTTAGTAAATTCTAAAAGATTAAATAATATTTTCAATAAAAAGAATACCTACATGCAGTGGTAACCAAAATGTATTTTCGTTTACTATGAATATTATTTATTTGATCGAAAACCTAAATAATTTTTTTGGAGTTTAGGTATAAAAGGTAATTTGGGCAAAAACCAAAAGGTCAATTTTGGGATTAAACAAGTCCGCTTATAATGTTATAATATACCTTTATGTATTGCCGTATTTGCGTACCTATTAGTAGGATTAATAATATCTTATGTAGTAATGGTAATTGAATAATAAAATTTAAAAAAAACAGTGTGTGTACCTATACAAAAATTTAAATCTTGAACTGATAATTTAACAATTTTTAATAATTTTTTAATCAATTTTAACTTTTACTCTTTATAGAATTAATATTTCTTTCATGTTTAATACTTCATAATCATTTAGTTTCATTGGACTATTTTGGTTTCAAAAATATTTATAATTTTGAAAGAAAACAATTCAATATTTGATACATTATAATAATGAATTATTTATATAATATGTATTCATTTATTATAAAATATACGGGCTGAGCTATTAAGTGCAAATTAAGGTATGGCATAATAGAAAAACGTAAAAAGACAAACATAAATAGTATTTCGTAAATAAATATGAATAACAGTTATTAAGGATGAAGGATGGGGGTGAGACATCAAACTTAAAAGTTAATTTCTCAAGTAATTAGTGGTACTCAAGGGACAGAGGAACGTTGAAGATTATAATATACCCATGCAATTTATTAAATATTAATTTTTCTTCTGTATGACTGTATGTCATTCTGTCAAATTTAAAGGTGAATTTAAAACGAGATGAACAGCTAGGAAAATTATTTTCAAAAATATTATATCAATATTCTATTGTTATATTCATTATTGTTTAACCAGATATATATATATGTACTAAGAGATCCTGAAATTCTATAGGAAAATATGGTATTACACAATTTGTTGTGGTATACCTACTTCAACTTAGGAGAATATAGACTTGTCGGTGATTAAAAATTAACAAAAAAAAACCTAAAAGATAGTATGTTGACCGATCTCCCGTGAAAATCTCGTTAACACATCCCGCGTGTATCCGGTATTGGAGAAAATAGCTAGACCGATGCAAAAAGAAAGAGAGCTGTGTGGACAAATTCACGGTAAATAGCGACATACCAATGCACCCGGTATCTGGTATAATATTATAATACCTATACTGTATAGTGTACACTGTATCCATACCTCCTAGATACGCTCGTACAAATAATAATAATAAAATACAGTATTATAGTAATGTACTGGACTGTGGGACATCACGCGTAATCGTATCGCATATAACGGTATACCGGTCACCGGGTTTGGCCAAACCGGGGTCGATACTGGTTGATGCCGAATCCGGCGATAGGCATTCGCGTCCGGTCTTCCGGTGTCCGCGGAATTACCCTATATATGTAATATGTTTATACATATCCGATGTGCTAGACGAGCCGTGTACTCGAGTATATTGCTACAAATTGTTGCACATATATTTAACAGGTATAGGTATATTAGTACCTATATATGTGTGTCGTATATGTGTGGCCGGGCATTAGGTCAGACAACCAGTGAATGTTAATGTTGAACTCTCGTCTCGTCGTCCCGTCGTTGTGTAAGTAGACAAAACGCACGAAATGAGTGTGACCATCCATATGTATGCGTACGCATATATGTCTCTGTCTATATTTAGATAATCTATAGTAGTTGATCTGAAAATACATCTACATTGTAAAATATTAATAACTTCAGAATAATTTAAAAAAATATATAACATTTAGATAATAATTGTATTAATAACTACTCCATTTTGATGTTGCTCGCTGATTTTAGTCTTCTCGCTAGTACGCATGTGTCTCTACAATAGCACCTGAATAAAATTATGGGTAAATAGGTATATTGAATATTTCAAACACCGAATGAGAACACTGTAAATAAATAGTCCCTAAAGAAACGATAAATTTGTTTTCAAAACATTTTAATTGTTATGATAAAATATAGGTTTAATCATAGGCGCAATTTCAGTTTTTGACTTGGAGGTGCTTTAAATATTGAATTGAAACAGACCCGTGGGTGGCTCTCCCCCAGTGGTATAGCTAGATGAGAAAGAGACTCGCGGAGCTGAAAATAAACTAGCCCCTCCCCCCTAACGATTATTATATTTCTGAAAAATGAAAATAAATATGCGTGATAAATGTACGTAATATTTTTGGGCCCCATAGCAATGCTCAACTTTTACCTATGGTAGCTACGCCACTACTCTTCCCCCACACCCCTGTCTCTTAAAATACCTTTAAAATACATGATCTACTTAATGTAATAATATATTTATTTTGTCAAACAACGTTTACTGAATTAATAGATTATATAACTAATGAAGGATTTAATGCTAAAAATAACATATTTTGAGATTTGGGTTGGGGGGGGGGGACTGAAGCCTAACTTCAATAATATTGAATAAACTAAAAAAAATGTAGGAAATGAATATGATTTGGTATTAAAAGTGATGATTGGAAAATGGATATACTAAGAATTTTAAAAATAAAAGTGTGATAAATAATTAATCATTATAAAAAAACAATTTGTTTAATTGCAGGTAGCTATTGTTGTTTTTTTAATTTCACAGATTGAAGTTTGTGTGATTAGGTCACGGTCATGTCAAAACTGAGAGTTTATTATTTTTTTGGATAACATTTTGTGGGTGAAATCGTTTTTAGTAAGTACGTAAAAATAAATAGAAACATATCAATTCAGGCGTAAAACCACCAATTTATATGTGCCTGCTAATCTTTAAAAATAAAATCTGAGAAATAAATCGAGCGTAAAAACATTTACCTTCTAATAATTGAAAAGAAATACAATTTCTTACAATCAAAGATCTCCGTAAAACAAATAAAACGCTGTCAATAAATTGATTATAGAAATCACAACTTTTATCATGTACCTAAGCAATAACACGGTTTTAATGAATTTTCTTACTTTGTATAAAACAATATCCAAGGTGATCCATTTAAGTGTCTATATACTAATGATTTCGAAAATTGTTTATAACATAATAATATTATGATATCGTAAAACAACATTTTTACAGTTTTTTTTTCTTATCATTGTTCAAGTTTTTCCTTTTTTTAATGAAAACAAACATTTTAATTTTATAATCCGAAGTAAAAAAATTTTCTGAGTATTTTGATACATATATCCTACACATCGAAGTTTAGACAATTGGATGGATAAATTTTTATCTGAGCATCGGAGGTAACCAAATTTTTAAATATATGATGTTATATTTTATACGAGTACTTATATTCGCTATTATTTTTGGCTTTTAAATAATATTTAATTAATTATTCGATTTTATTTGCCTCACTTAGAAATAAAACACATAATATTCTAAAGGCTGAAAAAATGTGCTCCTTATTTATTTTTTTGAGAACTATATACATTTTCTAAATTAGATATTATAGACTTAATTGTATAGTAGGTGCATGTAATCCGTAAGGCCCATTTCACAGTCACACGTATGGTACGTGTAGCCTTATCCATGAATATTTTCAAACTATTATAATGAGTGAATTGTTTGATTATAAACTTAAAACTAAGAAGAAGCTAAATTAAAAACCAAATTATTTTATTATTGTATAAAATTCCTTTGAGAACGTATTTTTCTTAGACTAGCAGATTACTCGTACCTCTGATAAAAACTTCGAAACCTCTTCCCAGTTTTCTTTCAAACAATATTTATTTTTTTTTTTACATTTTTTTACAATAAATTTCATGTTTTCATAACATATAATATATGGCCGGAACAACCAATATTTCCGTAGTCCCATGGCTTAAGTGTCACATAGATAACAGTTTAAGAACCACTTATCGAGACCCTATATTTGCCCTTTCATAATGTAATGTAATTATTAAATTATTGTAAATTAAAATAAAATATCCTTAACTCAATCAAATATTAAAGTGATTCTTCATAAAACTTTTTTAATGGTGCTATTATACTATTTAACATGGTAATATTTAATTCAATAATACAATAATTCATACAATTATACAAATTGCAACACCTAAAAAATATATAAAATAATCTTATAGTTTTTCACTATAAAATTACGCGACGGAGGAATGGGAAGACCGTTATAATTCGTATTCCTAAGAGTACTGTGATAATAATGGGTAATTTTAATATATTTAATAATATATTATACAGAGGTCATGACCTGTGCATAAACAATAAAGCATCTGCAAGATGATTAAATGTTCAGGTTATTAATTAGTCGATCATTATTATCACAAGAACTTATGATGACACATATTATTTTACTATTGTCTTACGATCGGATCTTTATATTCATAATAGCGATTACGATCGGTCAATTTATAATAATATATCAGATGAAATATTGCTATTGTAGCATTCAATTATTTTGATGGACAAGCGTGTAGTTACATAGTTATTTAGATATTTGAATTGTTAATAAATTATATTGCAGTCATATTAACTGTTATATACCAGGTATTACGTGTGTACCTACCTATGGTATATATTTTCTTCGACCATGTAAATATATATACATTTTTTATTAGTAATAACTAATAATTATTATACAAAAATGTGTCCAAAAACTAAATATAGTAATAATATAGTTGCAAAATAAATTGCAATTTATAGTCCTTTAATTATTGTTCTGAATACATTCAATAATGTCTGGTAAATAAACCATTTTCGTGGCTAGATTAATGTATTATGTATTCCGTAAACTGACCTATTATTATTGAGAATTTTTCTATAAATATTACAGTCGAGTCTCGATAACTGGTACATTCGGAGGAATAAAAAAAAATGTAACTTATGTAACTTTCGAGTTATATACCCCAAACACAACTTAAATAGGTACACTTCCGAATATAATAATCATCGATTCTAAGTTATCGAGATTTGAGTTACCGATATTCGACTGTATTTATATAATTATACCTACAAATTGCCATGATTCGATAAGCATATTATATTTCCATATAACTGCATATTATTTTCAGTTTTATACTTTTGGATTTAGACAGATAATTTTTACGAATTACACTAAAAAAATCACTGTTAATTTACTAACAACAGTTTATCTACGTAACACGGTTTTGCAAAGTTTTCTGTGCTTACATATTTTAATATAATTTCATAAATCCATTCAAATTATGCGAAACAATTATGGTTATTCGTCGGGCAGAGCGATGCGTCACAATTTATAATCTTAATAATGGACCAGATAGGTACCAACTTTATCTAAATCGAGATACAAAATATTAAAGAAATTGTTATCTTCAATATTTTAGTATTTTGATACCTATAAATAAATAATTATATAAGTCCAAATTTGTAAAGGTATATAGTAAATTGAATAAAATCCTGGGTGGAATTACACTCCTCTTAAATATGCAAATGTTGCTACGTGTTTGTTTATTTATATTCAACACAGCGAACAATTTTTTATGTTTCTGAGCAAACATCATAATTATGACTACTTTTTAGTAAAGTAAATTGTATGCGTCACATTATCAGTAATTTTGTAGCCATTAATGTTATTAATTAATAATTAAAACTATTTTATATATTTCAGTGTTTCGGTGGCACATGATGACAATTGTGTCATGTATTATAAATAATACATTTTTTATTACCTACATTAACGAATAATAATTGACAATGACACATTAAAACTTAGACTGAGAGTTAATGTAATTACATCCGAAGTGTTAATGAGTAGGTAATAAAAAAATTTACATATTATTTTAATTAATAACTGCAGTTAGACACAGTTTTAGTTTTTAAACACATACTTATTTAGTGTTATAACTTGTATAAGCAAGTATACCTACCTAGGTAATAACTTGAAAAACATTGAATAATATTATTATTTATTTAAGCAGGTATTTTCGTATAACCATAGCCTATAAAAACAGAGCCTAAAAACAATAGATTTTATTTAAAAAAAATAAAACCATATTATGTAAATACAATATAAGCTAATAAGCCGTCAGTGGAGATGTTTTCGGATTTTTATTCGATTTTTCATTGACTAAGAAGTGATTTTATGGTATTTTCTAAGTGTTTAGACCTATGAATACTGCATTATGCAACAACGTTAAAAACTGGTTTATACTGAAAAGGGGAACTTTGATTCGTTCATTTGATTTCATAATCAACCATTTAACAACCAAATAAATGTTAAATTAAAATTTTAATAATTGATTACGTAAGCTAGTTAAAGGTTATGAAAATAGGCCCCTGAAATCTGAAAGTTTGAAAAAAAACTGGCAATTGATGTGTTCAGTACAAAAAAGAGTTACATGACTGTGACCGATTCCACGTCAATATTTATTTTATAATTGATGAAAAAAAAAATGATTAGGTATTTTAAAATTTACCTAATTTGTTTAATTTATGGTCAAAACAGACTTGTATAAAGAATAACGGTCCACAAAATTGTTTGTTTATTTCTATCCCAACATTGTGATCATCAGAATATTATAACAATAATAATATATATAATATATTATCTCACCATTCATTGACGGCTATAGTATATTATGAGCCACTTATTAGTTGCATTAATGCAGACCTGTAATATTGTTCTATATTATATTATATACGTTATGCCTACACCTAAACACGAATGCAATTCGTCAGTAGGCACCTGCACCGACACTGTCTGATTACGTAGATCGGCACGCAGCGCCCATCTGCCCGGTTTCGGTGTTTCGATTCGAGGTCACGACCACCTGCAGCAGTCTGGCACTCTGCAGGCGTTCACAATTTTTTCAACCCTCCGTGCAGTCTTTCGATGCACGCACACAGGTTTTTGGTGGCCAATAATAATTGAACAATTAGAGAGGTGCTGTAGTGACACCTACTATAGTATATTATGTTCGAGATGCCGTTTACTGCAAAGTCTGTCAAACGAGCAATTGGTATGGCGAAATCAATCCCACCAAGTGAAATTACAAATAATTACATCTAGGATAATCTAGGTCAATATCAGAGACTTGATAGATATTTGTAGAGGAGATAATTTTCCGAGTAAATTTATCTAATGATATTTTCCAACGAAGAAGTTATATCGTCTTCCGTTTTGTTACCAAAATAATATTATATTATACATACACAGTATATTATATAGTATTGTAACTTCTTCGTTGCATTAAGTACTGACGGAAATATATTTTTTATTATTAAAATAAAGATATGATTTACCTCAGAAATATGCTACTCTTTAAATTTGAAAAAATCTGAAGCTTAATCATCTCTAATATTGACCTTTTTTTTTTTTTCGGAGACCAGAGGAGGGACTGCGTTAGCATTACTTCTTCTCAAGATTGACCTAGACAACAACATTTTGATCAGGCGTATATAGTGTTATCTTGCTACATTGCTCGTCGAGTCGCCTCCAAACCAAACCAATTTGACATCGTGAGGGCAACATGTACAACTATCTCCACTCTGTTGGTAGAACAATTAACAAAATATTTCTTCAAAACTTTCCGATTTTTGTGTTTTCGAAGCCAGCAGACCAGATGGTTTGGAGAGTGAGCCCCCCCCCCCCACGTCATGTATGGTGGAATACAAACGGAAAAATGTAAAACAGACGGACGTCATAATCGGCACAGTAACAACACGACGATAACGGTGATATACCTAAAAATAATAATAATTATAATATATTATTATTAATCGGCTGTCGTCAGATGGCGCCGCGTCCGCCGCAGAACGGAACAACGCGTCGAGCGCGTAACAATAATAATAATATTAATGTATATAGTAATGATAAATCGTACTTCTACACAGCACCGAAGCGAAGGCGGCGGGGCACTACCGACGGCGGCGGTGGCGGTTCACCAGCAGTCACGTGTGACTCTCAAATATTGCCGACCAGTCGGTGCGCCTCGCGACTGCTAACGTAACGTGCGTCGTCGTCTCCTCCGCCGCAGTCGACGTAACAGAAAGAAATCGGTCCGGGCGATACGAAATCGGCGTGACATCGAGATTTAGAACGATTTTTTTTTTTTGTTTTTTTTTTTTAATATTTCCAGCGTATCGTAAAAAATATACCCACGGTATAGGCGGTATACCGTGAAATAATACCACGACATTTCCGTTCCCGCAGACGCATCCGAAAGTCTGCTGTTGTGTGCACGTATGATACGGACGTCCGACTTGCAAAGATCGCGAGGGTCCGAGTTCCCGGTGTACACTAACAACGATAGCAATATTGTCCCGTCGACCCTCGTCCGTCCTTAGTCCGTCGGCGCCGCTGGCAAAGAACACGGGCAAAGAGTGAGTGCCACACACATTATTATTAATAATATTATCATATCGCGACCTATATAATATTATATTCTGCAACTGCACCGAACTGTGTATAATATGATACTGTTATCATCAAGTTACACGACGGCCCGCGATCCCAAGCATTTGCGTTTTTTTATTGATTAGGTTAGGTAAAAATGTTGCTAGGCTGCAAGTTATACATTTTTCAATCCGACGAACCTTTCGATGTTTCTGTGGTCGACGTGCTGCAGTATTGCATATTGCGCATGTTTTCGCATCATATTAAGAACGTTTCAAATTATTACGCGCACTTAATCGAGATTAAAATATACAATGCACCTATTCGAAAAATTAAGGTTTTCTTTTAAATATTTCTGTGCCCGGTTGAATGTTACAACACCTGGTAAAAATAATATAATATAATAACATGTATTTTGACTGTTGTTACGGATATTTTTTGGTTTGGGTTTCTGTATTTTTCTGCAGTGTATAATTTCAAACGAAACCCACATAGACTTGACGGTTTTTTCTAGTGCGTCGAGCGACTTAAATATCTGCTTACATTTTGTAACCTAGATCGTAGTCAATACCAGGATGTGGGTACAAGGGATTATGGAGAGTCTAAAACAGTGTTTCATAACCTTTGATGAATGGTGGAACACTTAATAGTTTATTCGATTTTCACGGGAAACAGCCGTAAAATAAATAGTATTTATATGTGTTTTCAAATTGTATATAATATATTAAACGAGGCATTTTTATCACAGAACAGTTAACTTATAAATTAGTCAATAAAAAAAAATTGCACTATTGTATAATTTTTCCATCGATTTTAAAATGTTGGCCTGGACTTATTACTATTATATAAAGATCATGATTCATGATATTATATAATATGGGTGGCATGTGGTCAACGTACATTATAGACTCAGCTTTTGCTGTAATGCATAGCCCCCCCAGCCGATTCGTTTGAAACCCCCATTCAATCTAGGTTTTTTGGAATGTATAAGTCATCAAAATTACATTGTCTAAAATATTTATTAATTTTACCAATCTTACATCCATCTATCTTGTGGGTACAGACGGAGCTTAACTTCCGTGGTAACGGCAAGTGTTTTATCTTAAAACTTACAATAGAACCCCAGTATTGGTTGTCATGGTAATTATTTGACGAGACTATTTTTCAAAACTTTTTTGTATAATGATGATAGGTATAAGATATTATCACCATTGATCCGAGAACGAATAGAACGGCCCATGGTTCCCGGGAGTACAAAATATTATTAAAACCGATCGAAAATTGGCGGATGGGTGCGAGCTACTATGATAATATCACAGATGTTATAATAATATTATAAAGACGCGTGTTCGTAAAATATAATATTATGAACATCGCCGAAAAACGTCTCAATTGTGTTATTTGTTTACTGAAGTGTCTATATTTAGATAGAGACAAAATGTCGACGATTTGGTGATTCATATTTACGTTACCTAGGTGCAAACGAAAAAAAATAGTGATCGTTTTTTTTTTTTTTTTTATTGCGATGCGGTTGACGCGATTCTGTTTCTCTGGGGTGGTAAAGGTCGAAATACGAGGGAGTGAGGGACGAGCTCGTTATAATTTTTGTCATATTATAATATTAAAATAGCGTATATAGGTTGTACTATACGCTCGACACCTGCCGGCACGCGCTTCTCCTAACCAGACTGACGTCGAGACGAAGGTATAATAATAAATTATTTTACATAAAGGTAGCTGGTGCCACATTCAGCTGTTGTGGCCACCGCACGTCTCGGGTACAGGGACGCTCCGTCACTTCCGGTATCGCAGTCGTGCGTGCCACCGTTTTTTATTTTTTACGAAAAACGTTTTTTTTTTTTTTTTTTTACCAGTCGTCGCCCCTTCTCTGTGCAATAACAATAACGTCGTGTTGTTGTTTGTACGGTTTTTGGGTTTTTTTTTCAGTTCTACCCTTCGCACACACGTCTCGCTGCGTACCCTTCCAACCGTAAACGCTTTCGAATATCAGCTAATACTATTTATACATATATATACACATACACCTATAGCATCAACGAGCAATGGCAATTACGCTAGATAAAATATTATCATCGAGTACCTATACATTGTATATATACTCACTATATTCAGTGATAATATATCATTATGTTTGTACAGTAGTTTCCTGTTTGATTTTAACTTATCGAGTTCTTCTATCCGTTTTTTTTTTTTGGTTTTGCGTTTCAGTGCAACCACAAGTACCGCTATATTGTTCCATCACTACGACTGTATATATCTACAGATCGAGGACAATATGTCTTGTATTACGTATCACACCTACAATAAAGATAGTCCGAAATTCACAAAGCTTCTTTTTACTTTCGTGTATAGCATAATAGTTAGTATATAATAATAATAACGCCAGCTCACTCGTCGCCACTCATTGGGCCTCTCGATATTTCACCGTTGTACCTATATACTGTGTGATTCATGGATACAATTTTATCTGCTCATATTTATTATGTTTATAATTTTATCGTCACCTAGCTTTCCGGCACATAACAGCTATATTATATTAACCTACTTTCAAAATGTATATTTTAAAATCGTCTTGATTTAGGTATTTAAAATTCAACTCGTAAAATTTAAATCATCTCCTTTAAAACCATTTAAACTAAATAATTATAACTCACTACCTATCTGTGAAAAAAAAAACTGAACGCGTTTTGTGGTTTTTAGTGTTTTTAAAACGTCGTTCGTCGTTATTTTCGTTGATATTTCTACATAAATAAGCATTGTGTCTCGACTGGTAAATTACTTTCCGTATTTTCGTATTTATATAGATAGTCATAATACAGCTAGATTATTGCTTGGGAGTTGGACGTAATGACATCATGTCACCGGAATGATTTTAAAGTTTTTATATTCGTGGGTGGTTTTTATTATTTATTTGTATACAAGATATACGATAAAAATCTTTGAACAAGTAGCTTATTTATGTCCCACTATATTATAACTTATATATTGAACATTAATTGTGATGTTTTGTTTTTTTCCCGAGTCATGTATGACCTTAGAGACTTCAAAACACTAAGCTATGCATAATTTAATGTAAAACATAGGTAATATTGTAGACAATGAAGTACAAAGATTAAAATTTTGTTTAGTAGAGGCCACGAGAAGAATTGTACCATTTAATGAATTTCAAAATGTAAATTTGTTAAGTATTTCCTTTTTATAAAGTATGCGTGTTGCGTAGACAAGCCGCCAAAAAAAAAAAATACGTGCCTAATTCACTTTTTTTTTTAATTTGTATTTTGTATTTTCTGTAGTTTTATTATGTTGTTGGTCTCACTACGTACTTTTTACTGATTGTGATTGTACGATTTTTCTGTAAAAGATTCCTTGAAATTATAGTGTAAGTACCTATAGTCTGTATTTTAAAATTTGAAAAAAATAAAATATTTTCGTTAACTACATTAAAAAACATTAATTTTGATACCCTCGATTTGTAATAGGTACCTACTACAATATGAAGAAACTATGACGAGCCTTCAAGATAGTTTTAAAAAATATAAACCATGTCCATGTAATGTTTAGTTAATAAATATAACTTAATTGTTTTTAAAAAAAAATGTGATATCATGCGTGTACAACTGTGCCAATGTATATATTATATACATATAAAATAGAGTATTATGTGACGTTTCAATAATATTGTCAATATAATACCCAGCCAAATTGATTTTATTTTTTATTGTTAAACCTTGAGTCTATTTTCGTTTTTTATAACTATTATCATTATTATTATAGATTAGAAACAGTAACGAATTTCAAAGTCATACTGCAGCTCGATTTTAAACATACATATTTTTCTTAACCAAACAAATGACTATAATACGTGCTTATAGTATGTTTTTGCCTCAAAGGAGAAATCACAATAGATTTTATTTTTCGATCATTAGTCATCGGGTGTGCATCGCTAATGAATATAATCTGTATGTGATCGAGAGATAAATTATGATCACCTCCATTCCTCGATGTGTGGCAATTAATTGAACGCATTCAATTCGGCGGTTAGGGAGGGTTCGTTCATTTACAATTAGTCCATACATTGGTCGTGACCTTTGCTGCAGGAGTATTGCTGCAAGTACAAATTTGTTTAGCGTTGTTACTACTACAAGACTAAATATGGAATACATTTCACTTTGCATATTTTCACATGTTGCAGGCAACGCTGCTGGTACCCGCTAATATATTGCGTTCATATAATGGATCGTAAATTATCAACAGGTTCACGTGTTTCAGCGGGCACACGAATAATAATAATATTATACCGTATGGGTGCCACTATACATACACGTAGTTATTATAATATGTGTTATTATTTGAACATTATGATTGTTTTTACGTACGTCTTGTTCGTATATAGGTATCTACCATATCTATATGAGTTGTAATATACGGTTGGATAGTCGATTATATTTTTACTTATTTCCATCGGTTGGCTTGGAATTGGAACAACACTTTTCACGTTAATAATACACTACAACATTAAAAATGTAACAAATTATTAATTAATATTAAATTGTTTAATCGGAAAACGATGTTTAAATACGGGTATTATAGGTATACTCTTTGTCAATAACTATCGAACAATCGTAAAATTAAAAAGTATGTAAGTACTAAAAATAAAAAAATCACTAAATATGAACTAACTTTTGTTATTTATACGTATCTATGTGTCATGAAAATATGATGATATGTTAATATTTTATTCCTTACTCAGCAATTAATTCTATGAACCGAAAAAAAAAACATGCAAATGCCACAATAATAATTTCAAAACCTTAAATTCGTAATTATATAATATTAATTGACCATAGATACATAATATTATACATTTTTTTTTATAAAGTCGTATAGCTGAATATAATATTTTTTTTTGTCGCACACCTGTGCATTCACTTATTTTTATCGACTAACTTTAACTTCTTATATCATAATAATACGTAGAAATTATAGTGTACAATATCGTTTATTAATTATTAATTTTAGATTCTGAGCGGAGATATGGATTATTGATTTCACAATGATGTGTGTTTTTATTTTTTTTTACTATTGTGTCCGTCACCACGGTTTTGGGCAATTTAACAGCTTCGATTTTCTTCAACAGTATGTTGTTCGATGGGAAAATAAATCTAGTATTGATGCATTCAAGAGGTCATTTTTTAAAATTCCCAATAGTTTTCAAAAGCGCAGGGCAAAACGGGATTTTTTACACAAAATCGATTTTGGTTTTTGATGTAACTCTAAAACAAATTACCATGAAATGACTTGTAATTTCTAGTTATTTATATCAGCATTTTCATCCATACAATTTTCAAAATATTTTTATTTGTTTTGAATTGTTTACGCACATATTATTCAGTCTGCAATTTTTTTTTCTATGAATATAAACAAAATGTTATTTGTTGGGTAAAAAAGCTTGAAAATTTAATACGAGACTCTTACTTTATTGTTACAATAAAAGTTGAGAAATATTAAAAATCCATAGCCACAAATTTATAAGCATTTAAAGTTCGACTTTTGACAGTATTTATCAAATTTAAAATTTAAAAATGATTTTCTAGTTAAAAATTTTTAAAGCGTTCAACTTTTTTAGCTAAGGATTGAAAGTTTAAACAAGATTTTACGTAAGTAAGTTATTCCGTAACCAAAAAATCTCAAAATTTGAATACACAGTTTTTTTAATTATTATTAATTTATAATTAAATTTGGACGAAATTACATATTAAATAACCAAGAATAACGATTTTAGTTATTTTGTTGAAATTGTATATTATTAATTTAACTTACCTACTACCGTATTAATAATAAGAAATAACAATATAAATATAATATCAAATATCAAATATCCACACTGACAAACCGTCTCAGCTAAGAATCGTTTTTCGTATACAATGATATTATATCATTCAATTCAAATTTAATACCATCCAGTAAACAGTGACGCACTTATAACCTACTGTACAGCAGAGCGACATCCACTTTCCCACCCTTTTTAGTAGGTAATATTTTTTAGCGTTCCATCCCGCAATATGTTTACCTATACATTATGCCTAAACACGCTTCATTCGTTAAATAATATGTTTTTATGTTTGTATCGGTTTTATACTTTTATGTACCTCTCCAGCTGCAGAATTCGTTAGCAATCTACACAGCTATAAATTATAACACTAACCACTGATGATTTGTTTATGATATGCTATTAAAAAATTGGTGAGGCGAGCAGCGAGCGTTTAAATTGTCCATGTGTAAACGTATATTTGATCTGCTTGTTATAGTTGTTACGTAAAAGTGGTCCATACATAATATTATATCATATCATTTTTTTTAAATCGCTGACGATGTGTTTTGTTAATTGGTTTTCATGTTTTTTTTATATATATATTCCCGTTATTTTTACCAATGAAATTTATTCATATTATTTCTTACTTATATATTTTATGAGCACATACATATCTACTGAGTACCTGCTCAATGTACCATTCGATAATAATTAGTATATCATTTCCCCATCGATTTATATTTGAAAATATTTATGTATTTTATAGGATTTAAATATTAAATTATTTCGGTCACATTATTTTTATTCAACGATTACGATAACTATTTATTACCGTGCACAAATTGCATTCCACACCGTGCTTATAATGTGCGTATTGATACTAACTTAAACACATTTCTATATCTCAATCAATATATAGGTACGTACAATATTGTAACGGAATCTTCTAATTGAATATAAACAAGACTAATACAACCGTTATCGATTACTTCTATCTAGGGTTAGGTTCTATCTAAGGTTATGTTGGTCGCTTGGGTTTGTCGAACTAGCTCGTACAGCGTGTAGTTCATTACCGTAGACGCTCTTAATAAAATAAAAACTGTTTTCAATTCCGCTGTAGTGTACCCCGTTGTTTTTTGAACAATCCACCGGGCACCAGTGTTAAATCAAATTTGAAGGTTTTAATAACGGTATTGTAGAGTTGTACCGCGTTGGTGTCTAATATATGTGAAAAAAAGATGTCCCATAGTCGATTTCCAATTACTTTTTTTTTTTATTATTATTAATTTGCAGTAATGCGTTACTAATTTTCTCAACTTATCGTCTCTTTTGTTATACCATATAAAACCGCTTTATTAATCTTTTCCGACTTGATATTTTCTGCCAATTTATCTAATTTTTTACTATTCCTTTGTTTTCCTATAAACGCAGTTTTAGCATTGTCTCAATCCCATTATTCCACCTTACACACAAGTCTATATAGATATAACAGAAAACTATTCCGATACTGTTACCTTAAATATACGTAGGTACGTCCAATTTCTTCTATTCCTTTGAAACCTACAAATTATCGTATTTAATATTCTCGGCGGCAGTCATAGACTCCTATTATAGGTAGTTCCTATATATGTAATGCACGAGTGGAGATCGAACCGAATCAAAAACCATGTGGGGGGACCACGCACTCCCGCTGTACCAAGTAAGTACACAGGAAAACGGTCGCGGACTGCCGTGCCATTCGTAAAAATAATATATTTTCCTGCATTTTACGTACTCTTGAGTCATAAAATATTATATGATATTATGGCGACTGACGGCGTGTTGTGTTTTTCAGGAATGAAAATGAGATGAGTGTAGAGGCCGAGCATGGCGGGTGTTGGGACAGTTGCGTGCGGCTCATGTGCCACAGTCACTCGTCGTCGCAGCCGTCGAACCACCGACATCCCTACCCTGCCCGCCACCTCTACGCCAACGGCAACAAAAACGGCTTGAACGGACACGTCAAAGGTGAGTGTCTGCAGGTCGTGCATTGAACACGACCACTGTAATACGCGTACTATAATTATAATATATGTCCACTGGATAGTTTTTTTTTTCATTTAAAAAATGTATAGGTAATACAGGAAAAATATTTACATATCATACCATAACGGTTACAATAATATTATAATAGTTTCTGGATGGAAGTGAAGACCGTTTGGATTGCCGGGAATTCTAAATATATGCGCTTTTCAGGTGGGTAGGAAGTTATACGAGTACCAATCATCTATTATAGTGTCAAAAGTAGTTGGATCGCACAAAAAAGGGTATCATACAAACAAAAAAAAACGCCGTCTTCCCGAACACATTGTTCCTGTATGTAGTTACGACGTTTGTAATACAGTTTACGGGTACCTGCAGAACACGACAAGTGTATGTTTGTGCCGGTGCGTTACATCTCGATGACCCCTTTTGTGCACGCGCGCTCACGGTTGATCTAACCTAAAAAAAATACAATAGTATACGATCATTTCATATTAAAGGTGTATTATAATATTTATCGTATATATAGCAGTATATAGAGTGTGTAATGATAATAATAACGACCCGTTACGGCGATTTATGATTTACTGGGAGTATATCATAGGAGAGAAAGAGCTGCACGGAGTATAATGTTTCGCGCTGGTCCACGGGCGGCGTCCGAAATCATAAAACAAAATTATTGTGGGCCATCGCGTATTTTATGTACGTACGACACAGCGTTATGCCGATACGTTTATCACGATCGCGCGGGCGCCTCTCCACATTTATTATTATGATACGGCGTGCCTAAATCCTCCGGGTATATATACCGTTCCCGCGGTTCGACCACCGCGACCATCCGGTACCACAACACACACTCGATTCGCGCATAAAATATTACATTATAATATCATCATCGTACTATAATATATGAATGGTGTATCTGCCCGTCAGCGGTTATTTCGTATTACGACCGCGTGTTTTCTATTTTTCCGCGCCGCGTCTTCCATGCGAGGCTACTCCTCCGCAATGTCACGACTCCCGTGGACACGGCGTGGTTTCATTTTTTTTTTTCATTATTATTATTTATTCTCTTACTGTTCATGAATGGATGTCCCGAGGACGACCTTAAAATATAATTACTACGTATATCATAATACTACTACGACGACGTCTAGTCGGAGAAGTCGTCGTGTCGAGGAGCCACGTCCGGTATAATATGCAAATCGTCGTCGTCGCCTTCAGATAAAGGTGAAAGCTCGAAACTTGAACCAAAACCGCGGTGCAGGCGTGCCTATTACCTATCGGTAGAAATTGGATTTTGCAGAACATATTACATCTGCATTTCCGAGAAAGAAAAAAAAAGATGCACGACTCCAAAAATCGCAATCAGAAAGTAATCATAATAATTCTATATTATCTTCATCATCATATTATACTCCCGCATTCCCATTGCACTTCTGCAGCAGTAGCATAATATTGTGTTATGGACGGCCGTCACGCGATGTGAAATTACGAAACGAAATACCACCAGTTGAATGCTGCAGGTGACCGATGGTGTAAATATCGCGGGGGCTGACCTGAACCATACGAGAGATTATGTAGGTAAAAAAAAAGTCAACGGAACATTTTTTTTCTCGTTACATAATAATTTTAAGTCGTTGCACAGACGTTCGGAAAACCACTGTTTGGTGATCATAAAAAAATTCACTCCGGCCATAATATCATTGTAGGCGCTTACGTACGTACAATAATTATATATTATGGTGCAGTAGACACTAAATACTAAAATACCTTTACTGCTAGCGTACGCACCGTACGAATTGCACGGCAATATAATACCTCCACACCTATAATTTTCATCGCCTATATATATAGGTACACATTATAATATATCATACCCGGCGAATCGCTTTAATATTACTTTTTAAATCGCGGGACCACGCGAGAGGCGGAAGAATATTGGTATACGCGAGCATGCAGCCGTTTTTTAAATATATTATTATTATCATATTCCTGGCTGTTGTAGGTAGGTACCACCTAACCCCTTTTATGCGATGTACACGCGTGCTACCGCGGACAGTGAGACGTCGTTTTCGTCGTATTCGTATCTTAATCGAAATCGGTTTCCGTTTCAAAAAACGTAATCCTCTAGCCCCGTACACGAAGCGTTATCTCGATACGCCGACCTGCAGCAGGGCTGGATTCGTATGTAATATCTTTGTATATTATATGGATACACTATATAATATGATATTATTATTAATTCGAAATTATGTCGAGCGGAGGACGACCACCCGCACGCACAATATATAATAACATTACGTCGATATACTATTAATTATTATCGCGGACACGTGACCGACGACGTATATAGATACTCGATGCGTGGCCGGGTCGGGCGAGGTACCACGCAGCTGCAGGACTCGGGCGAGGTACCGCGACAGGACTCGAGCGCACAATAATAATAATATATAAGACATTATATTATTTAGTACACGACTGTTGTAGGTATACCTATAAGGACACCCGGCCCCGAGCGACTGTGCTCCACGTCGAGTTCGTTAAGCGAATATTGTGGACTTTATTGTAACGTTTCGGCGTGCATAATATTATATTTATGTAATTTACTTGGAATTGGAACATTTCTGATTAAAAGTCTAAACGTTTCATAACGCGTGTAGAATGTAGATTCTATACAGTAGGTACCTAATAAAATTTATTTTTGCATAATTTCGCATACAATATAATTGAGTCGTAAAAACGTGTTAATTGCATATTATTTCTGTAGTATAACATAAAAATTTGTACGCGTCATAAACGTATACAAAAAAATAATAACAATAATAATAATAATTAAAAGAACTATATGAAAATACTATTTCCTGTACCTTATAATATGGTCCGTATTATTATAATTATTATGCTCCGCTGCCGCAGAAGTTGTCAATGTGAAAATAAGATTTTCTCGATGTACAATTTTGTTTGCACACTAATCTGAGCTTTAATAACGATTTATATTTACGATGACTGTCAGACAGATAATATAATATACGCGTAACGTGTACAAACGCGGACGTACGAGTTATCGAGCGGACATACGAATTATCGTGCAGACGTGTAGGCGTCGAAACCAATATAAATGCAAATACAATCGACTCTCGGTAACTAGAAGTTCAAGGGTTTAAAAAAAAAAAAATTCGAGTTCATAAAAATTTTGAAATTATACTTTATTATTATTTATAATATTTTATTTTAAATAGCTCACATGTTATTTTATTTAATTCTAATTTCTGTAAGTTTAGGCAATTGGTTTTGTTTATCTAATAGATGTCTATTCTCTAAACAACGGATCAGTAGACAATGCAGGTACTCGCTGGTATCCCAAAATCCTTGGCTAAGTATATTATATTTATTTTTGTCATTTTCAATATTTTTAATAACATTTACTATTTCTCTGAGTGAAAATAATATTATGTTGTCAATTTTAATTTTTGAGTCGTAATAATATAGCGCTTTAACACTGTCACACGGTGTACGATTAAACTAACAGACGGCAAATGACTAAAAACCAAAGTCTGAACTCTCTTAATGTAAATTGTTGGGTCGTGTATAGGTACGACGAATCAGATAAGAATCTGCAACAGTCATAAACGACAAATAATCGAGGCGGTCAACCATTATGAACGGGTAGAACCTAGGTACTGAATCATCTGTGAGGAAATTCGAGATATTGAAAACTTTTTCAATTAATTTTCGAGTTGACAAGACTTACACAACTTGAAAACTTCAAGACGTGTGTTAATCGGCAATTGGAACGGGGAATTTTAATTTTAACCGAGAATAATAGTTTGCAGTTATCAATTTGTCGAGTTGCCCAGGGGTGACTGCGTTGTAATAGCCCGATAGCCTTATAACCTTATGGCCTGCCGTGGCAAGACACGACGATTTTCGTACGCGTTTTCTTCGGCGGCCGCGCGCTGTCCGTCGTCAACGTCGTCGTCGCGGCGATCAAACGGTAAACGCGCTGCTTTCGGTTCAATTACCTACAGACGACGACGTGTAAGTGTATATTCCTCCGTACACATAGTGTAATTATGTGTGTACGTGTGTGTACGGCAGCATTGATGAAAACGTGAGTTCAATTAATTAGCCCCGTTTACCTCAGAATGTGCTCGGATGAGTGCTGCTGCCACGCGGTATTTATTTTGTACACATTATCTCTCTATCTTTCCGTCTCTCTCTCTCTCCGTCTTTCATTCTGCCCACCGACGTCCGTTTTTTCTTTTTTTTTTTACTCATTTGTGTACCGAGAATCGCGCCACTGCACGCTGACCAAAGCTCGACGGCCGCAGAAGAATCCGCTCTTCATTAGCGGCGGCGGCGGCTGCGACGGCTTTTACACGCCGCCGTGTGTCGTATTATTTCTATATATATATATATATATTATCTATGTGAAGTGATCTGCAGCCGACGCGGTGGTGAATGACGCCACGTCCGTATAGATATATTTTTTTTCTATTCGCTCCCTCTTAAATTTGCCTTTTTTTTTTTTTGCGTCCAAGTCATATATAAATTGCGCGACTGTTACACGTACAACAACAATATTACTATCGAGAGTAACGCACTCGTCCAAACATCGTATTATTATTAATATTAATAGTTATCTCGACCATATGCATAATAATAATAATAATAATATGTGTGTGCCGCCGCGCTCGCGCGTGTATACAATATAATACTCTATACGTTTAGCCGTCTAATTTTGCCGGCGATTTTAATTACGACCGCCGTGGACCGTTAATCGGCAATTACCCGGGAATCCGGTCCCAGCTTCGACCAAACTGGATTATTATTACCCGTCATCGTACCTCCGCAGCAGCAGCAGCAGCAGTGTTATCTCGGAGGCGCTGCGTGCAGTGACTTAAATAGTAATAATAATATACTACACACAGCATCCAGCATAAAATTATGTACATGTGCAGTTGACGACCGACGGATGATTATTGTGATACGGCCGATGACGATGAAGATTATTTTTATGTTTTTAGCGTTACACGACGCGACCAAGATACACGTGTTTTTCACATATCGCACGGACACATTTTAAACGATATTATTTGTCTTTTTTTTTTTTGACGAATTTTGGAAAGAGCTCCTGCTCATCCGATCCGCTCCGATCTGGACGTAAGAAATTCTATAGCTTCAGCAGCATAAGTCCGAGGTATAACGTAGGTACCTACTTAATGCGATCGTTTTTTTAACACAACGCTAAAAGTTCTTCTTTACGATACTAGACCGGTTTCATTTCCAGTCGAACGCAGAATTGGTTTTTTTTTGTTTGTACTCTACGTCATCGTCGTAGACAAGAGACCCGAGGCGAGTGTAAGCCGTCTTTATTGTTTTATTTTTTTTTTTACTTACCTCCAAGTTTTCCGACCGCATGCCGCAATAATACAAAACAAACATTATACCATTGCAGTATCATATTTTTGTATTGCGCCTATATAGGTAATATTATAAGTCCTACATAATATAACTGTATATATAGTATTATAGTACCCTGCAAAGATCACTATATTTTCATATATATTTGCTTACCAATACTCGCGTACAAGTAGATTATTTAGGATTGTACACGAACAATTATTATCATCATTACAGCACAAGCTTCCGACATCACCATTGTTTCAATGCAAGTTAAATCATGAATACATCGTAAGTGAGACATACAATATAAAAATAATTATACCTGCTAATATAACTTCTTATAATATCTGGCAATAACTTGTGTTGTGGATATAGTATTGTTACGTGGTATAGTAACTACTAACTACACAAAGTAGAGAATTAGAATTTTTTTTTTATGAAATCGATGTTTGAATTGTTGATGACTTCATTTATTTATTTTTTGTCAGTTGTGTTTTTTGCTCATTTGCGACACGCACCTAGAATAGGTCACTAAAATTTGTCTATTACTCATTTCTCGTATATATTTTCTTTTTTCAACTCAGCCGTTCTTAGAACTCTTTCTAGAACGTTTGTATTATTGCTTATTGCCAAGAGTGATATTTGAATTTCTATATAAATATTGTTTTTATACGACTTCGTTACTAACAATACACTTAATATACCTATATATAATATATACTGATTTATAGTCTTGCCACAGTCCCCAGCTATAATGCTATAATTATAATATGTAGTCCATTACCTAATTTATTTTATGAAGCCCTGACACCTCTGAATTGATCTCGAATCGTTTCTCAAGCACATCGTCATGCGCTATTGATAAACAATAGAGTTTTTTCCCCTTCTGGGCGGCGTCCGCCGACGGATCCAATCGAAAGTTTGTCCTGCCGCGTTGGCCTTGGGGAGGGAAAAAAATGCACAAAGAGTGAAAGCCCACAGTCGCCCACACGTGCTTGCTGCTCCCCGTCCATCCGTTCCCGTTGTGCAGTCGTTTATCGTCCGAGAGGGCGCCCAGGGTTATTTGATGAGCGTTAGTTTTTTTTCATGCGCAAATTCGCATTGTTTTTTTTTTTTTTTTTGTTCCCGCTTAACCTCATCGTCGTCGTCATCAGCGCCGGGCGTGATCTCACCTCTCTCACACACACACACACAAACAGACACACACTTACACGGACACATTCGTGGGTATCATCATTAGAACACACTGACGCCGCCGTAGTCATCGTTATAATACTATATTATAATATTATAAGACACGCGGTGGGCGCGGGCTGTCCATCACGCGTCCAAGGACCGGACACGAATCCGGCCGATTGGCGCTACCCCGTAGTATTTGTAGTGCCCATATATTATTATTATAATGTATACAGAGTACGTATAATAACGACTAAACGCGTGTCGTGTGATAATATGCAGGTATTATACCTCGGTATAGTAGGTAATAACTACGTCAGGTGTGTATACGGCGTTATCGCGTCCGCGATTCAGTACGAAAACGTTTATTTTCTTCGTACATTATACAGGTATGGGTGCCTATTTGCTTCTTCCGCGCGCGGTGGAACATTTTTTAGCACAGGCGATTCACCGTGTTGTTCGTATACATTGTATAACACACATAATATATACATATGCAGGTACACGAGGAATTCGTCAAGCGATTATCACATCACTCCTACGTGCAGTTTTGTCGAGCAGTTACACCATTGTGCTGTATAAGAATCGTTTCCTCACGCCCACGGCGACTTGATTGAATGTGACGTTTATTATGACCATCCCGCGAACGAGGTGCAAACTCGATTAAACAATCGTCCCGACCGGTTTCTTTTTGAGATTCATGACTCGAAAACTCATTATACTAAACACATATAGGTATATTATATATCTTTATTAATGCCTTTTTTCGTAGTTTATAAATTACATTTTATCGCTGCAAACGTTAATTCCAGCAACCAGCAGACAACGTGTGTGAAATCACTAAGGAGTATATAATTATTAGTAAGTGCACTCGATTTCCGTTGGCTATTATTATTGATTTGCCATTGATAACTCAATTTATTTGACTTCTGACAACTTAAATGCATAAAAAATATAATATAATATGTACCTTTTGGGTATCTATTTAAGATAATACGAGAGCAGCAACAGTTAATGCTCTGTATATATTTTAGTGTCTCTATAGATAATATATTTCTACTGTCTACTCTAATTTATTTTATGAGTTTATATTTTTAACACACAAAGTTACTTAACGCTTAACAGTGTTTATACATAATAATGTATAAATAGTCATCGTTAAATATGTTCTGCAAGTTACAGCAGGTTTTGTCGTATATAATATGATTGCACCTATAATAAAATGTCATAGATTCTGAATCACAACGAGAAACCTATTGATCTTACAACGATAAATTGATTTTCAGAAAGCTATTTTTTGTTTATAATAAAACGTTTCTTGTAATAATACTTAAAAACTGTCAACATATAAGTATTCATTTTTATTGTTTTGGGGTTGACATAGGTACAGCTTGCAGTGGAAGCAAACGATGATCACTAGATCTTATGAAATTAAGTATAGGTATAACATATTATATAATATAGGTATTATTTTGACTATTAAATCAATTTTTTTTTATTTCTTATTAGAATAACCGTCAAAACTTGGATTTAAATTTTTTTTTCATTGAGTTTAACTGAATTAAAATTTTAGAAATTCGACAGTAATTATATTAACACACTCATTTTTAATACTTTAGTGAATAAGCTAATTTTGTCTATTAACATCTAACCTAAAAATGTCCACTTTTCTTATAAATAAAACTTAGATTATGCAGACTTATTTTCATACATTAAAAAAATTACTGTATCCACAATATTAGTAGTCGTGAACAGTTGTAATAATCCTATCCAAAATATTAATTCGTTAGTACTTTCGTTACCTATATATACAAACAGCTTGTATTTTACTATAATTACTATAATAATTATAAACCGACGAAAAAGTAGTTATACTGATTAGTAATTAATGCTCAATTATTTTTTTTGCTATGTGAATTAAAAGATAAATTACTCTTGTGTATATAACATCTATTTCTGATTACGTAATATTGTCGGAGCCTTGAAAATGGGATAAAAGTTTATAACAAATTAGAAAATTATACATAATTGTTAATAGTTTAAGTTCAGACGGGTACACCACTCGCCTATCGAAACACTTTTGACATTCTGCAGTAGTATACCTACAATAAACATTTACACAGTAATTTAACTATCTGTACAATGGGAAGTTTAAACTAAAAAAAAATGTTTGAATGAATAATATCCTCTAGCAGTGAACGGTATACACAATTATACATTGTGAACCAATTTAGAATACTTTAAGATAAAGATTAACTTTTATAGATGAATTATGACTAGTTATATAGTATGAATAGCTGTTAGGTATCTATATATAAAACCTAATATTATAAATGAATAGATGCATCAACTATACTTTAAATAGATTTCTTTTAAAAAGCTTTTATAGAAAATGTTAAGTTAACATTTTGCTCTTTACCGTTACGCACTATATTACTGAACAATTTGACTGAAAAATATTATCAAATATACAGATTTTTATACCACAAAAAAAAAACGTGTCCTACTGATACAATTTCTATTTTTTTTTTTTTAAATAAAAACCACTCTCTTACTGTAAATAATTATCAAACCGGTGATTTTTTCAGTGTAAGATGGGAATATGATGTGATGTATTTTTTCAAAGCCAAAATTTGATCAATTTAATTCTGAGTTATTTTACTTTTTAAACCAAAAACAACCATTTATAATATGGTAATAGCCAGTTGTAGGATTTGAAGATGATCAATAATGTGGATGATATACACAAAATAAAAAAATACGTGTCAAGTTTTATCTAGTATACATGATAAAATATATATATATTACACAAACGGTTTTAAAAATGATAAAATGATCGCGATGATCACTAGAATTTTCAATAAATCTATTACATTTAAAAGGACCTATTGGCGCGTACCTATACAGTTGTAGAATAACGCAGAAACTATACTCGTCCAAACGTCGCACTGTATAATAATATGTTTAAACGGGTAATGATATATGTATATATATATCTTATTATTATGTTACGTTTACGTCGAATAATGATATACGCTTTTAGGCATACGCTGAGAATAGTAATGCGCCCGAGAGTTGTGTGTGTTTTCCGACTCTCAACCTAAATCCAAAAACAATTACCTTTGGGTTTATTTAGTCTCACGAGCCACATTAACACGCGATTATGCGTACCTACGACTTAACGAGGTTGCTGGTAGATATCATACAAGTATATACGCACATTGTGTACGAATACGACACCGACCGAACGAGCGCTCGTTGCGCAATCGCCGAGCATACCTATAATAATAATAATCATATATATTGTAATAACGTATAAAAATATATGCGAGCGGCCGTATATTATTATATGCGTGTGGCGTGCCCCGATCGCAATAACGTTCCGATACGATCGCGCCAGTTGTGTTACCGCACCGTTCGCCATAATATACTGTTATTATTATATATATATACCTATACGTTTTGTATACCGCGTGTGTGTTTTTTGTGTCGTTGATTAAAAGAAAAAAAAACGGGCGCACATGGACGATATATTATTATCCGCGACGACAAGCCCTGGAGATATATCGTCGTCGGATTATTGTAACATCGGCGTAGGCACCCCGTGATAAGATCGCGTGTATTATAGTAACATTATGTTCATCGTATCGCGTCGCGGTTCGGCGAGGTCGCGTCTCGTGGCCGGTGTAAGGCGCATAGGCACTGATGTGATATTATGTGTACGTCTTATATACTGTTCGCGTGTCATAATATATTATTATTATTGTGTCGATACGTGACAATAATTTTTAGTACGTAGGACAGTAATATCACAGATTAAGTAAAACTTAATCTGTGGTAATATCATCATGTCGCGCCGCTCTAGCACCGTCCGGTGGACATCGGCCCCGGCGAGGAGATCGGAAATAAAAAGCGACAGCGGGACGAACGGAACGCCGCCGACCGGGCACGCGAATGGAAACGAATCGCTGCTGTGCTGTACAGGTACTACAACGCTGCACTGTACGACTATTTGTTCGTATAAATATAATATCGTATACATCGATGATATAATAGATCGTCGGCGCGATATTATGTTGTGTTGTAAACTCGTTATTCAAAATTGATACGTTTTTATATTACAATAGTAAATCGAGTTAAAGTTTGAAAACATATTTCGATCGATTTATAAGGTAACGGAGACATTAAAAAAATGTATGTATTTAAACTGGAGACGGGATGAATCATTTACATTCGTACTATTTTTCTGCTAAATTTTTTTTAGACGTCAATTCAAAAAGTTCAAATGGACCCATCATGAGGTTTCCTCCTGCCATTAAATAAATACATGTAAACTATATTTTATAACTTTCAGAAAAATTAAACCGTAGTAAAATATATATTTGAGTTGAAAAAATGATATTCACGACACTGAACCAGCACTCTAACTAAACGTTGAAAAACCTGCAGAAACGCAGCAAAGGTATTATAGGTACGTTGTATAAATATAATATGTATTGTTTAAATATTTTATTTCTCGTGCCACGTAAATTTTAATTGGAATATTATACTTATTAAACGTTAATTGCGCTGGTTTTATTTTTAAAAATGACTGTCTTCAGTCTTTAGCAACGAACGCCCCCGAATTTGGTTTTAAATCGATTTTTTAAGAAACTGTAATTTATATCATATTATATTATATTATAATATTATATACTCTCTTATGACACTCTTATTATGCACTATAGTTAAATCCGAATTTGATGTATATTATTATTAAGTTCATGTTTTGAAATTTAAAAGAAGGTTCGCTGAAGTTTCAAATCGAAATCATCATGATATTATTATTCTCTCGATAAATATGATTTGAGGTATAATACTTTTGATATCAATTTCGCAAACCTCAATAATAAATTACGCTTGCGTACTGCATATATACGAATATATACATATAAAATATCATATTATAATTATATTGTATTTTAATATACACGAAATGATTTCGATATAAAATGACTACATCTGCAGCAGCAGCTCGCGTAGTGCCCCGTGGCGATCTTTTACCGAACGTGATCTTTTGACATTTATCCCGATAATATGATATATATACATTGACGGCCGTCCTGGTGTAGAATCCTAAGCGCACGAGCAACAGCAGCAGCCCTCGAGCGAGTCGTTTTTTGGTATGTAGAAACACCACCGCTGATATTTATATGCATAATAATAATATAATATAATATATATAATAAATATATAAATGTTATAGTAGTTACTCGGGCCAATTCCGTTATTACATCGCGGCAGCCTTGGAATAAAATCACGAACCATTAACACGTCTGAGAGTACGATAATAATATTATTATTATTATCATTATCATAACACGACACTATATAGCGGTTGCTAATATAACCACGCGCGGTCCGCTATTTCAGTAATTCAGTGGCGTATTTAAGGGGTGGTGGTTGGATCTCCCCCCCCCCTAATAAGATTTGGACCTCAGTTTTGTACAATATCCGTGTACTCTAAAGTCCATATAGTAATACAAATTGCAAATGTCAAATTAGCATTGAATAAATAATAATTAATAAAAAAAAAAAAATTCAAGAACCGATTAATATATGAGCTGCAGTGCGAGGTAGCCCTTTGTCAACAGTTGTAATTATTAGGTATTTCTAATCAATCTCCATCTTTGACCGAACTTATACGGTTATACCCCACTGTATCGTTTATGCTTGTAGCCACTAAAGTCTTTCCATAAGACTTTGCATAATGCACTCTATTAAGTATTTTCATATATACCCAACCAACGAAAACTTCCTCCAATACATAAATTGCCCTGAGTTATAGGTATACGTACCCTGAGTTATTAATATTTACAGGCTGCAGTACAAACGGATACTATCTTTCGTCACAAACTCATAAAATACTATTCACAATAAAACTGAATGCCATAAACATTATTAAATAAAGTCAATAGAGTATAAAAATATTAACAAGTTTAACGAAAATAATAAAAAATACCTAACCATATAAGAAAAACGAAAATTATATTAAAAAAAACTACATATAAGACTACAGATGAAAATATTACTATATAGTTGAATATTATACTTCGATAACAGGGTAGTTTTGACATGAAAAATTAACACTTCATTATTATATCGTACAGGTCTAATAATTTATATTAATATTATAACTACCAATTCACCTTCGCTGTATTGTCAGATTTGTGTTGTAATTTTCATAGTGACTTGTCACAGTGCCCAAAACCCCCGAAATGGCCTTCCCGCCGAGGGCTTTATACTAAAAAAAAAATATATAAATTTTAATAAATACCTTTAACAGTCGGCCGGTACATAATAATACCCGCGCGGAACCATCTCCGAAAACGTAATAACCACCATCCTCCGCGGCCGTCGATATTACACACACACACACACTATATTATATACTTACAACAAATATATATGTTTAAGTATAATATATGTCTATGGGCTGCCGACGTTATAATAATATTATGGCGTGCGTGCGCCGGCCGCGGAGAATAAATAAATAAATCGAGTTCGATTTAGACTGCACAATCTCTGGAGAACCGGACACGCCGCTCGTACGGTCCGTCGGGTTGTATTAAATTTGAAAATTACCAGTGATCGCAATCGACGCGGCTCGTTTCTAGTCCGGTACGGATTAAATAATAATAATAATAATAATAATAATATTCCGGTCCGTCCTCTCGTCGCGAGCCGTTTCGTTTATACGTCTATCCGCGTGCATTATCAACACACAGGGTGTCCGGTGAAATAGATCCGTCCAGACGTATTAACCCGACGTTTTAGATGATACGGAATCTATTTTTTTTTATATTTTTTCGTTTTATACGTTTCTATAGTATTCCATCCCGTAAATATTTGACATATTTGATAAATGCCTACACCCATATACGCGGTCGGTCAAAGGCATTATCGTGGATTTAGGCTCTAAGTGATTAAATGTGGGGATGAAGTGGAAAAGACCAAGTGCTGAGTATAATAACTCCCAACACCAATTATTAATCTAATATACATATAAATTATATGCATGCGTACACGTATATTATACTTTTATAACGGTATAAACCTCTTTATAACGGAGCCTATTGTAATACGGAAATCTTCTTACGGCGGAAAATAACAAAACTTCGTGAAATTTATAACCCGAATTTTATAGTAAATCCTTTGTAACAGATAAATCATTTGGAAAGTATACGCTATTATATAAGTATAGGTACACTATTCCGACATTCCGTTATGAAGAGGTTTTACTGTACTAAAACAATCATGTTTAAGCAGTGCTGGAGGGAAGTGCCTCGTCGTCCTAATGGCAGTCAGCATTTTTCGATAAAAGTTGCTTGATTTAAAAACTGTAATTTACTTGAAATGGAAGTGAAATATCTTATATTATTATAATCGTCACTCTTCCTCGACTATACTAACGTTTTCCCGTCCACTATCCACCTCCCTATCAATACACTTTGCATGTGTCTTATAATGACATGGCAATCGTACAATAATTGTTTATTATCATATTATATGTGAGCCTTAATCATAATATAATAGGTATAATACAATTATGATTTTGTATTATTATTTACCATGATCAACAATCGATATTCGATTTCAAGGCGTAACATTGTCGAGCCGATTATATTTGAAAAAAAATAGCAGTTTGGGTGGGTTCATAGGGTTCAAGATGATGTTTAATGTTTTACACAGAACGACGATAATGCTGCTGTTATGTCAGCGTATTGAGTATTTTTTACAGTTTATGTTGAAAAATAAAAGAAATAAGGTTACACTATAATTTAAAAAAAAATTGTCTTTTATTATTATAGAATTTAATGAACTTTGTGGAATTACATTGAAATTGTTAGTTTTCGTTTTTACTTTCTTCCTTAACTATCATTTAAATTTTAAACAAATCATAATTCAGAAATTTGATTGTATACATACACATAATACATTTGTTTTTATACCAAACTAACATAATAACATGTATTTTATTTACAAAAAAAAGTGACTTTACGAATTTCATTCGTCATTATATTTATCTGATTATTAATTTTTCTGGTCGGCAGATATTATGGAATATACTACCAGTAGCTAACCCAGCAATTGCTATGACCCCATCAGATTATGTTGGCAAAGTCATGTAGGCTACCTACTAAATATGCAACAAGAGTTGATCTACGTTTGGCTTAAAATATAATTTAGAATAATTGGTTTGGTTAACTCTCATATACTATAGACACTCTGTTTCTGTATAACATATGGCAAAGTATACCACCACGACCAGCGTATGCGTCACAACTCATATAAGAACAGTCGCGGCAAAAATCACAGTCGTTTGAGATCTTATCACGGCCGCCATACGTAATATATACTTAATTGCTAATACTTATACTTATAAATAGCTGCAGTTTCGATTTTTTTTTTTTTTTATCGACATACTATTATTATTGTTATAACAACACGCCAACACTGCAGTCGCAGTCAAACGCGATGTTACAGCTTGCTAATTGCTATTTTTCTCAACTACCCCGGGTCGAGATGTACGCCTGGTGGCTAATATTATAATATATGCGTTTTTCTCCACTCCCAAGACCCTTCACCCACCCTCCCAACACAAAACAAAAAAATAATAATAATCGATAAATAGTCAGAGATCGGGACTTTAAGTATTTGCATACTTTATGTAAGGAATATATTAATTGGTTCTACATATTTAAAAAACATTATTAATGCATATATTTATTGTGCTTTTTACAAATACATATTATTTATTATTAATGATGAAATTATAATAGATTACACCATGACTTCGTCGATCCTCTTATTTTTTTGGTTCCGATGTGCTATATTATTATAATTATAGTATGTTTTTGACACTCTTCAGTTTCATAACTCGGTGTTATACATAAAATTAGAAATAATTTATAGGTAATCTTACCGAATTTATGTTATAAATTATTATTCGCGTACATTGTAGAGGGCACATGTATTTTAAACTAATTTAATTTAATAAATTTAGAATGATCATACGATTGATTGTACATTGTTGCATGTAACTAACACAACCAATTCAGGTTTTTATACGTGTGATACTGCAATGCGCTGGTGTATATAACTCCAACATGTACATTGTACATACTTATCCATTACAATGACCTACTCAATGACGAAATACATTCTATACCTACGTAGGTACTGAATAGCAGAGTGATTGACGGAATTTTAATATTTATTATTTGCATATTAAAACTTAAAAGGAGTTAACAAAGTCCTGATGGATGAGATGGATATCTCACATCACCACCTCAAAACCACCACTAGCCACTAGGCTCAGTTAGTATTATCATCATGAGCATAATATACTTGTTAGGTTTAAAAAAATTGTATCTCAAATAATTACGGTTTATGGATATTGTTGTGTTAAAAGATTATAAAAAATGTTTATTTTAAATTCCAAATATATTATAGATATACTATTATGATACATTTAATACTATACAGATTTTTCCGTTCCCTCTGTCTATACTCGATTTAAAAACTGTTTTTAACAATAACTTATATGATTACCACATAACAGGTACCTGCTGCAGCTATGACGATGATATTATTCTCGTACCGGACTCGCGGCGCCACATATTCCCCACGTACAATTTTACAATTCCCGTCATAATAATCGTATGGTTTATTATTATTATATCGTTTAATTCTTTAACGTGAGACCGACGTGCACATTCGCGTCGTATTCTCGCCATACATGCGCCCGGTCGGTCGTCGTGGACCAAGAGCGGTGCATAAAGTACTCTTCTCATAAAGAAACTGTTACTCTACGTCCCGCGGTAATTACTAATAATTACGCTTATATTTTACGATTATTGTTGTTTCCCGACAACGCTGTATATAGCTGCAGTTTGTCGGTTAAACGATCGCACACTGTTATATTGCTGCACACGTCTATAATAGGTTATATAGGCATGTTACGTGTATATTTTAGGTACGCGATGGGTATGCCGCCCGACTGCCGGAGCAGGTTAAGCGGAAACGCCATCGCCGATTGTACAACATCGTGTACCTATATAATACAATGTTCGAGAATACAAATGTGTGTAGGTATCTATAAACACATGAGAGGACACTATACGCTGACGTGTTTTGTACCGTCTTGGTGTCTCACGCATCACGCGCGCAGCGGTAAAAACCGTTCTAGGAAATAAAACACATTCACTCGTATGGCAAGCTGTATAATACATTGGGTCAGTGTGGCTTCGTGAATTTCAGAGTTAAAAAAATGTATTAACAAACAGAAAAAATAGAGTAAACAATACGCTTTCAAAAGCATTTGGTTAAAAAAAAATACAAATGTTCAGACCGAAACTTAAAAATTCAATATTTTATAAGCCATAAATCATAGGTTAAATACATGGAAAAGTGTTGAATGTATGACCCTTACTTCAGTGTGCGCATAGTGATTAGTGGTGCGCTAAGATGATAGTTTGACCGCAAAATGTGTTTGACGAGTTAGTAAGAATAGAGTAGTAATAAAAAAGGCTTGACAATGTCATGTTTGAGAAAAGTATCTACCATTCAGGTTTTTCTTTAACAATCTCTCCTCCCGCTGCGATTGTCGTGGACCACCGTGAGACCACATATTTTGTAACCCGAAACGGTCTGTACAAGCACCTAGGAGATTTTATTTCAATTATATGGTTTTTGATTTTCGTCTCTCCTCCTTTTGTCACTATAGTATATCTAAATACAAACGGTTATTGTATTCGGCATAATTATTGTAATATTATATAATGTCTATTTTACTGTAGACATAAATAATCTCCAGGGCGAGAATCAATGGTTATACATAGACTTTATACATATTATAATACATACGATCTGTCAGTTCTATTAAAATGATTTCATACGTGACATTAATGAATAATGATCGAACTGCAGCGAAGGATCGGAACGTGGAGACTGCACGCCGTCCTCTTTCAAAACCTAATCGCAATTTAAACAAACAAAGTGTATGTATTGACGAAAATGTATTAAGTATGATGAGATACTTTCAATTAATATTTTCTAACACAGAAAATGAGGAAATGGCCCACAGGTGCACTTTTTATCGATTTAGTAATACCAACCAAACTATTATGATTGACAAAAATGTCGCTAACATTTTGAAGAAAGAAAACTATATTTTGGCATTATAATTACAGTTTATAGCTAAAACGCATTTATAAAACAAACAAACAAACAAACGATTTTTTAAGAACCACATAGATATACATATACATATTACATATATACACGTTACCTGTTTTTTAAAATGAATATAATTTTTTTACTTTATTTCATTTTATTTTAATGCATAATCGCATAATGATTATGAATTATGACTTATAAGTTATTATACTTTACGCATTAGCATAAATATCATTAGTATATGTAATACATATGGTTACATACAACTATTGTAGTAATATAATATTATTAACTGATTAAAAAAAAAAACAGAATATTAATAGTCTTGAAAACTTTGATTTAGAACTCATAACTCATAAGATACTTCTCAGCATAAGTTAAAGTATACAATTCACAAAATAATGACTATTATACAACTTTTAAATCGTCCTAAAATTAGAGAAGGTTATAATATGGTATCTAATAATGTAGAGATCAGACTGTTATTCTTATCGCAAGTACGAAAATAGTAACGCATATAAGAATTATCAGCCCATCTTGTAAGTATGATCTAAAATTGTATCATTAAGTTGATGTTTAAAAATTAAAATATCCTATAGAAAAAAAATACAAAAAAAAAATCGTTTACCTTTGAGAATTTCCTCTTTGGTACCTAATAAATTATGTCCGTGAAAATATATTATTATAATAATCTCTGTGCACAAAACGATACGTGTAAAACTGTACGAGTGGACCTTATTATAGGTACAATTGTTACATTTTCTTCCGTCGTAGTCGTACCAGCGCGTTCGAATGATTATTAGCCGCCCTTTACTATACATATAACAATAATATGTATCAGCTTAACCCTTTAATCTTTTTTCTATGGCTTCACCTTCGCTCAGTCGGAAAATGACTGTGACGTTAAATTCCGCATTTCACTGACGCCGCCGCCTCTCATTATGCCCGTGCGAAGGAATCTACAACGGTGGCGGCGGCGGATGGTCTGGGTTGGGGAAAAAAACAAACGATATTTGCTCTTCCATATAAAGTGTGCGCCTCTGGCAAGTTTAGGTATACTACTACATAATAGCTATATAACAAAGGGATATTATCTCGTCGAGTTGATTCACCACGATGATCAATGATGGTTGGTTTTTCATCTACACTTCTCTCGTGCGTTTTTGAAATAATTTCCAACAAAAGTCTCACCTCCATAATGTAAATAATTGAAGTGTACCTATACGTATTGACGAAATGACAAGTTTTCAATCATACCTATTTATACGCACGATTGCGCATGCATATCAAATTATATATAAAATACATTTTGTCGGAGGTCTATGATATAGTATGCCCGAATACCGAAATTAATATACATATAGACCATATAGTTGAACTTTCGAGAAAAATCGGGTCAACCTAACCTCGTTCTGACCGTTTTGACATATTATTCGTAAATAATGAGAAAGACGAAGAAATCTATCAGCTAGCGGTGATTCAAACAAAATTATTTTTATTTTGTAAGAAATGAGGTAGAAAAATAAACGATTTGCGGCCTCGTGTATATAATAATTTAAAACTGCAGTTGTATACGCAGTCGTGTACCTATCGTCATGCGCAGCCCGAAGTATCTTAACGATAAGTTTATCGTTATATATTGGACGGCGTGAAAATTGTGCGTCGGTTACTGACATAGTTTTTTTTTTTTTTCAATGGTTTATACCGTTCGGGCAATAGGTAGGTACCTATAATAGGTATGTAATAATATACCGCATAAACGTGTTCGCTACCTGTGATGACGATCACTGCAAGTCGGCCGTGTGCCCACACGCTTGTGAAGCGTATACTTATAGAAGTGACTATATAATGACATTATGTTTTCGGGATGCTCGATCGGAGCGTTTTCCGCATTGCAATGTTTTCTTCTACATTTCACTTGCTCGCGTTACACAATATTATACATAATGCACCTGGGCAAAACCGTAGCTACCTGTTGCAATACGCACGCGCGTTATGTGTGCACTGTTCAATATTCTTGCAGCGATTTCCGCGATAGGCGCAGTGGCGGAGGTTCGACCGAATATAACGCTGCGCGGCCACCGAGTCTATCTCCTGTTATCTCTTATATTGTGTACATCGCACGCATTACGCGCTGTGCTGTGTGAAATCGGATTTCCGTCAATCCGTCGGCGGTGCCAGCGTTTTATCGTCCGACGAAATCGCCGTGTTCTTTTTTGACCTTACCGTTATTTTCACTTTTTCTCGACCACGGTACACGACCGTATTATATACATAAGTATCGTCTCGGGCACGATGCGATTACCGCTCGGCGGTGGTTGTCCTGCACGGACGTCGTCTCTACCGCATAATAATAATTGATGTTATTATATGCTGCGGGGCGCGCGCGCGCGGGAGTGTGTGTGTGTGTGTGTGTGTGTGTGTGTGTGTGTGTGTGTGTGTGTGTAGGTCTGCGTGAAAATGACAACAGCTCCTGTGAGACCCGTAAAACATTACGCGGGTGGTCTCCCGCGATGCTGCGCAGTGTGTAAATTGAAATTCGGACGACGAAGACGGCGTAATGATTCCGGGTAAATAAGTATATAACGATATGCATACCTATTTACTGTACATAATTATTACAGACATTCAATAGCGTTCCTGATACCGGCACACGCATCCCGCGAGGAGAAACTGCTCGCGGGTTCCGAAAGGAAAGTCTTGAGGAAATTCCACGAACCGGTTATAGGGGACGTGTTTGAACTTTTCGTACAGCCATTGAAACGATGTGGTTGGACGGACGGTACCGCAACCCGAGTTGAGGGTTCGTCAACACGACAGAGCAAAGGCAGCGAGTGGTGTGATTTAATATCACGGTCGTATACGCACCGTCCGCGACGTGTATACCTACTATACCTATCAGTATATAATAATATATAATTTGGCACGTCTCCGTTTCCAGTTGGCTCGACTTGGCAAATCAAATAAAACTACAGGTGTCGAATTCTTACGATCGTTAAATATCCACAGAAGCTGCAAAGGTCTTAAAGTCGAAAAATAAAAACTCGTTCAATATGTCATTGTCCTGCAGCCACGCGAGGCGAATGAATAAGCGAAACAGCGTCAATATTTAACACACTGTCATGCGCCTAGCAGTATAATCTATACATAATAATATACTATTTTGTATCCTGCCGGTTTTGATTCGTTTAAAAGGACGAGAACCTACCCCCTCCCTCATACACGAATATAGAAATAAAAAAATCCTGGTTACCATATCGTCGGTATTTTTATAATATAATATACCCGAGTATATAAATTAAAAATATGTAAAATATGCATAATCGAATCGTGATTTTTGTTTTTTTTCTTTCACACGCGTTTCAAAAATTGCGAAAAAAAAAATGGTATTGCTTCGAGGATTCACGCTCAGCCGAACGGACGTCGTCGTCACACACACTGCAACGATGACCGATGCGGTTTTCGATGGGTGACCGCAGCAGACGGTGCCGAATCGCCGATCAACCGTGCAAATATATTATATACTCGTATTATATTCTAGTGTGTGTGTGTGTGTGTGTGTGTGTGTGTGTGTGTTTGTGTGTGAGGCGAGAGACAAGTGAGGAAATTCAGTTTCTGCATTGGCAGAGTGGGTCGTTTCCTCTTTGTCCGAATACGAACACGAATATTATTATTATTTTTTGTTGTTATTGTACCTATATATACGTATTATGTGCGCACGCGGTTCGATGATTGATGCTCGCCGAGGAGTCGTCATTATTGCTTCTGCGGGAGTAATGCTATATATGTATGCGCGTACACCGCCTCTGTACCTATCGGATCTTAAATATAAAATTTGGTTTGATCAGAACAAAAATATTTTTTATTACTTTTTAATGCATTATTTTATATAATAATGTGACATTCAGTTTCTTAGGAAAAGAAAATATTTGTTATTGGTTCATAATGCTGCCAATACCAACAACTCTTTCGCGACTCCATAAATTACTAAGTGTGATTGTAGGGTTTATTTGTATTAGTATATTTGTTATTCGTTGGTTTGAAACGTTTAAAAATTAATCAAAAATGCATTTGATTGAAAAAAAAAATATTGTGTTTGTTTCTAAATTTTCTGGGTGCATATCATAGCTATATATATTTTTGACAGAACGTTTAACAAGGGCATAAATTAACTTTTTTGGTGCTGTATTTAGAATATAGTAGTGAACTCCGAATTTCTAACTTTTATATTATTATATTATAGTTCCGACGCGATGAAATTATTATTTTTTTTTGTTAAACGCACCGTGCCGCGTCCTTATCGAAATCTAATCACGTCAACCACCTATATACGTAATAATATTATAATAATATAATATTATGTAAATACAGCGACTGTCGCCCGTAACACGATACGCCGTGCGACGAGTAAAGCGATCCGCCGCCGCCACATATTGTATTTTTAAAATGTATTATTATTTATAAATCGTCCCGTGTAAGACAATATACCGAAATGCGTATGACTACGGTACGCTGACCATCACGACGGCATGCAGTATCCTCGCTGCAACTCGGGTGTGGGTATAGAACATAGTAATATAAGTTATATCAGATGGTGTACTTATATGCTCTTAAGTCTTAATAATCGTATTGTCTTATTAATTGTTTCCATGATATTATTATTCTATGGTGATTTCGGTCGAAGACCAATTTACATTTCGACAACTAAGACATTTTTTTGTGATTGGATATACAATAGGTATATATTAAAGAATATTACACAAATAAGTGTACCTATTCAAATTTACAAAAGAAGATTGTTGTTTATTATAAATTATACTGAAAACACTATAAAACAGTATCGAGTATGCTGGTTATATTAGGTATATACTAACCGTCTATATCTACAAACTAAACCAACTCATCATATTTACTTAGATATCGAAATATTTCAATACCTAGTTAAATATGTTATCTCCCGGCAAAAACTATGTGACATTAGTTTTTTTGGCATTGCAGAAATAAGTAAAATTATACACATAGTAATATAAACTTTAACAATAGATAGTATACTTTATACCCTTAAATCGAATATGTTTTCTCATAGATTGGTATTGTGTATAATTGTCCAGATTTTAATTCACTTCTGTACTATACTTGCCAGTACACGTATAGTACTTTTAACGTGTAAATAGGACTATATTATATTATTATGTTTCAAATCATAGTTTATTTTTACGTGGTACCCCATAGACTTTCAAAAGTGTGGATTTAATATTCCCACCTGAAGATTGTATCCGGGTCCCATTTGGAATGATTCACTGTTTTTTGCACAAATCCATTAACATGTTTTATACTACCTGTGGACCATGTGTGTGGCGTGTCCGGTTCTCCAAAGATGTCTAAATCAAACTCGATTTTTTTTATTTACTCCAGCCAACGCTCGTCAAATCATTATTAAGTGCCAAAGTGGCAGCAGCTGTTATACGGACATATTATGCTTAATAATAATGATACTTATTCCTAGTTGAATAGTTTGTTTGTGAAAGGGGTCGGGTCAACCAACGTTTTTGGTCGAATGTGTTTTATTAAAAAAAAATTGTGTGTATACTTTTATAGACCAGTGTCGATTATTTTTAAAAGGAGTCAACCTTATACCCCCAATACCCATATTACTTTTTATTTTTTGTTGAAGTTATATAATATAATATTTAGAAAATTAAAATTTTTACTTAAAATTTTTCGCAAATAAGCGTTCAACTCCGTTAAAATGTATATGAAAAGTATAGGTACTTACATAATAATATTCTGTTGGTCAGTCAGTAATATTTGTATAGACATTATCTCCACGTGTGTAAATAATTTAAACATGTCATTATATTGTACCGTTTTTTATATACCAAATACCTAACCATATGAAAATACCGGTTTTCAATTTTTTCTTTATCAATAAAAAGTCACACAGATACCTTCTTATGGACGCGTCGTTACTGATAAATTATATAATATTATGTATAATAGAGCTGACTGATTCGTTGTTGACATATTGTGTACCTAATAGGTTCGAATTTTATTGTTATCATTAGGCCGAGTGATCTTCCGTGACATGATTTTAGAGACCCGTTTGCTGCAGACAATTGTGCTTGTTTGTACGTCGTCAGGAGCAGTCAACACTGCAGTCCATCAATTTTAAATAACCGTTGTGTTTGGTTTTTTTATTATTATTATAATAATAGTAGATGGGTACCTATACTTGCGCGTTTAAAACGGCACGCCAGCCAATTGGTTTTTTCCTCGTTCATCTATATGTTTCAATAATTATATGATTTGTATATTATTATACATTTATACGACGGTGATTTAACTAACTATAGAGTACATTTCTTATCGTTGGTAAATGCTATTAGCGAATTAGAGTTTTTTTTCTCATGGTAATAGTTTTTTGGTTCGGTATATATATACTGACATAGCACACTCTCACACATATGTAATATTATAATAAGTAATGTGATATATATTATACATCCTGTAATAAATATTATAATTTTCATGTTGTAATGCTCACATTAAAAAAAAATTAAACTTATATTAGTAAGAGAAATAATATTGTTTTGACCAAACTAATATTTATTTTGTAAATTTACGCGAAAAAATATTGAATAATATTAAGAAAACGTAGCATCGGAAATCGAGTTTGTTGCCAACGTAATATTATATTATTGCCATCGTTCTAAACAAATCTGCAAACTCGATGGATGTTTTTAGGACACAGATAAAATATATCCATAACAGATGCGAGTGATGATAGTAAGAAAACTCAAAAGTTCACCGGGAAAACGTGACAGGTACATCGCTGCAGTTACGGCAAAACAATAGTCTCAGGTTATAATTATAAATGTGTATAATGTAATAATTGATACATATTCAGATCAAATAACATTATATCCAAAGTAATCTCATACCTACCTACTACTGTTTCGACAAATCGCTCTCTGACAACTTATACGGGTATACGATAACATTATATGTACTTATAATACATGCATATAGGCACAGTAAGTTGTACATAAGATCTATTTTCACATTGTCTCGCGTATACATCCATTATGACGCGTACCTACATATTATTATTTATGCTCATTATTCATACGACCGTGTAATACGATATTTAATTTGTTCCAAACTTCCCAGCCTTGAAATTAGTTCAGACCATCGCTGTAAAAACAAGTCGGGCCGTATCACAGTTTAATGATTTCGTTTATTTTCTGAACGAGTGTAATGCTGCTCGGTCCCAAAGTGCAGCAAAACACAATATAACGATATGAATTACTCGCGTACGAAAAACGGCGAGGGAAAAAAATCGAGGGCCGATATTATTATCGACGACTTGTATGATCATAATGTTTGATCAGTCAATCGTAGATGTATGTTATGACGTAGGTAGAACCCGTGACGCTGAGCCAATTTTCCAAAAATCCATGATTCGGGCAGTGGTAAACTCTCTGGCAGAACACGCTCTGGTTGTATACATGGCGTATCGTGGTCATCGTTATTTCACATTATTTGGTGGCACGCAATTAGATGTACAATTATCAGGTTTAATTACGATGATTATTTAGGCACAAAAACCAATCGATATCGCTCGAAAAACCATTTAACGACATTACACGGGTAAGTTTAAATAATATTAAATACCTTCAGATCCAAATGTGCGTACCTATAATTGGCGAGAAAAAGGACTAGAATTTACATTTTTAAGTGTGATGGAGGGGGGGAGTTAAAACTAGAAAAGTCGTATTACGATACAAATCACTAATTTATTCCTTTATTCACAATTTATTTATAATAAATAATAATGGTCAAATAAATACTTGAATAAAATAATAATAGTATACCTACCTTAGTAAGTATTTTTATATATTAAAAAATATCTTCAGTTGCATATTTATTAATGATATCTTCAGGTTTCATTGATTTGTTAAATTTTTTTCGGTCTGTACCCAATTTTTTATTCATCTCATTATATAAATGTATACACTAGCTTTAAATCTATAACCTTTATGAATACGTATGTATAAATATATAACTTATATGATTTAAATATTCAATGTAGTTTTTAAGATACAGGTATAGCCGGCCCTAGTTAGTATATTTTTTTTCCACGTTTTGTAAAGTCAAAATTATTTTTTTGTTAATGCCTAACGAGATTAAATTATTAAAATCATGATACATGATATTATCACACATGCTATGATTCGTGTTAAAAATATAATAAGTAGGTAATGACAATCAATTGATAGCTGTTTGGTTTATATGTTAACAAAAAAAAATATTTATAATAATATATAATAATACTTTCTTTACATTGTTTAACCAAATTTATATCAGCGACACTGCATCTCATTTTTTTTAACATATAAAACAACTCATAAATATGGATCGATTTATTTTTGATTATATAAATAAATATCTGTTCATTTTTCTACTGTAACTATCTTGGGAAAGGTGAAATTGTATGCATAATATTATAGTACTTTTATAAAATAAATTACGAAAAGAAAAACCTTTAGTAAAAAATGAATCAGAGTAATAATTGTCATTAATACTTGAAATCGATTATAATTTTGTGCAATACTTATTCATAAGTTCAATTACATACTCGACGTGTATGGTTAAGCGCAATTTTTGAATATAATATATAAAAAAAAAAAACATATGTTTAATCATACGGTTTATGGTCTGTATAATTTATTTTTTCAGCAACTAAACGTTTAATTAGATGTGTGATTTAAAAATTAGCATACTTTTATATTAAAGCTTAATCATTATATATTTTACTTGTTTATTTACTTGTATAGTTGTATGTTTGTATGTATGATGAATCTATACACTGAACATAGCACATAGGTTGTTAAAAGATTACATCTGTATAATAAATGTTACGCTCCTTAAAAACTTGATTGGTATTATAATAATTGAGATAGTTGGTTTTTTTTTTATCGCGAATGTAAATTATTCACCAATTATTCGTTCATAAATGTATATTATAATTTATAATATATACTTTCTTTTTGATTGTATTTACGATAAAAAATAATTCAACTATGAACCGCTACCTGTGTGGATTGTATTTCTAAAAACGAGTGCGAATTAGTATTTATTTACCTTAGTTATTATAACTTTAAAAAGTTAACAAATGTATAAAGAAAAAAAAACACCGATTCTCACGAAAACGTACGTTTCCAGTTATTATTAATTAGTGTTCCATAAAATAATATTAGGTGCTTCCGTTAATAAGATATTAAAAAAAAGCAAATATACAGTTTTATTATCTTAAGACTGACATCTTAAGGCTCACATATTTCATATTATATATAGATAATATTATATGATACAGCCATATTATACGCATTTTCTTCTTATAAACAGTAATATGTACAAAACAAATGTCTGAGTATAACTACGCGTATTTTAAGCATCTCACTTTAAAAACAATACAATTTTATTCTAAACTAAGTAGTATTGATACCAACGAAAATATTCATTAATTATGATTATTATTTAGTCATTATGTACGTTTTCGATGATATTATATATTACTATATGTTTGTACTTTCTTATTTTATATTTGGTGAAAAAACAATATTTTGTTTCTTTTGGATGAATGATATTTATTACTGTTTTGAGAATGCACATCGTAAATGCTAATAAATTTTACATTATCGTTCATATACGTTTTATTAATGGGACTTCGTGATTTTTCTAACAATTACTATTGTTTTAGTAGAAAGCGAAGAGAGAAATGTTTTTTTTTTTTAAATTAGCCATTTCGTGAATACGACCAGATGTTCAAATAGAATGGTTAGAAAAACACACAAATGAAGATAATGTCTGTTGGGTGATTATTATTACATTAAAACTATACAACTGTTTAGGATGATATAGCAAGGTGCATAAAATAAGTACCTACTTGCCGAGTAAAGTTATTTTATTTGAATAAGACATTTTATAAATTAGATAATTTGTTTTCTATTTATTTTGAATATAAAATTATGGATACCAAAAGTGAATTCACCCTGTCGAAATTGACTTCTTTTTCAGTTTGCAGTGATTCGTTTATCGCTGAAAACTTTCTATACACGTGTATCCACTATTAATAGTGGTTTTAAACCAACCCACGCATGGCAGATCCTATACATTTTATAGACATTACCCTAAAGTCATATTCAAAATCCTTATTAAATATAGCTGTATAATGTGTATAAGCCCGTGGGACGGACGGACAGAAATCTCGGAGCGGCGGAACTCGTAAAATATTAAAATAATTGGCGTTTAGTAAATGAACATTATTAATAAAATATATTATTATGTTTTTATTATCTATACCGTCTATAATGCAATATGTATATAATATTATATATTATTACGTTAGATACATGTACCTATCCATTTTTGTATTAATTTTTATTTATTAATTTTTTAATATTAATTCTTGTTATTTGTTGTGTTATGCTTTGTAACCGATGGCGATATGCACGTGGACTGTATGAATATAAAATAATAATATAAGTGCGTACATTAGGTATGTATATCATAATATTTTGTTGTTTGCCGATTCATCCTAACTTTTGCGAATAAGTATTATAATTTGATGTTTAATTCATGGCATAATTTATGCCGGATAGCGTTGTGAATGTATAATTATCTTATGCGACTACCTTGCTAGGTATAAAATATAAATATTACATTATATATGATTGTACACGTCAATATAGAAATACTCGACGTCCGCAAAACCATCAACATTAAGAGTTAAAGAATATACCAAGACTATGCTAAACGTAATTTTTTTTTTCATATTTGATATTAAATGTTGTAATATGTAATTAGAAAACGTTCTAATGGTGTGTAATTATCAGGTAGATTTTTTTTTCTTACAACTAGTGGTTTTAAATGTCACTATGTACTGTCATAAGTGTATTTTTTAAATTGATTTCGTTATTAAACGCAAGGTGTATTTATACGTATTATGACTGTTGTATTCAAAACACGAATTTATTTAATTGGATATGTATTATTTTTAAATCTATATTTATAGGTTACCTATAATATACCTACCAGTACCTATAGCTACTGCTAGATACTTTTTAAAGCATTTTTAGGTTGACGAGTTTCAATTAAACAAAGAATACAAAGAAAATATATCATACTACTTACAGTAGGTACATATACCTACTGTTTATAATACTAATTTGAAGTAAAAACAATGCAGTTTTACAAAATGAATATGTGGTTATAGAAATCCTTCAACCATAGAATATGCTAATAATTATATTTTTTTGATAAATCTCGTGTTCTTTGGGTCAGTGCATAAGAGAACGAGTATAAAGTCATATTGTAATTTGTGCAAGAGAAACCACATGCATTATTTTTATTAGTATAATAATAATTTTAACTTGTAAATTTACAATATATTCATAGATACATATAAATTTACATATAAATATATATTAACATACCAAACTTGTATTTCAATTTTAACTTTTCAATCGGTGTATTAGATTTTAATGGTATATTAAGTAATTATTACTCTGATACGCGAAACAATAAAAATTATAGATCCATGTCAATTTCTTATTTTTACTGTAATCCCGTGTATGCGGAATCCCTGCGATAGTCTATGCATCTAAAGTATCTAAAACTTAAATTACGACTATCCTGTGATTTTAATTTATTTCTATTTACTTTGCAGTCAAATAATTTAACGTGCACTGTGGGTTTAAAATGCATAGTCTTGTTGGTTTAATAACTGGACGTCCATTAAAGCTTATACAACTCCCAGATTTTAACGATTTCCACGAAATTGTTTACGCGCATAACGAAGCGATTATATAGACTTGTTCCATTTAATAACCTTTAAGACGTTAAAAAATATTTATTTATTTTTAGTACATAGTTGAATCTTAACTAAATAACTACCTATGCAATTTGTAGGCATATATCATGTCGAATGAAAAGAAAATTAAATGTATAATTGCTAGGTATAATATTATTATTTATTAATATAATTATTATATTCTGGAGACGTTATTATATTTTATTATAACCGCCATGAGACGTAGGTATATTAGTTTGTCTATACACGTGGATATTGATCACTTGATCAGTCGATAAAGTATGTAACTGATTTTGTATTCATGAAGCATAAGGTATATTCTGTACGTTTGACATTATATTATGATGCAAGCGTCGTTGCTTGTTTCCAACGACTCCAATATATTGCTGATTATAACCATTAGCATTAGTATTGCTCAGATCCCGTAGTTCGTAGGAAATTGCAATATAATATATATATTATGTATATTGGCTATATCATGAACTGTATTGCTTCGGAATCTGTTGCAACTGCTCGTCGATTCGTCGACAATACGCCCACAATATATTTATATACAAATTGTACACAATAAACCTAACCATAATACATATGTATATGTGTATTGTATATATTTTATATTGTGTTATGTAAGTAGTGTATGAAAATATGTACCCCCTTCAGAGGTCATCAAATCACGACTCCAGATATCTCGATGAACATTATTCACGTATAGGTAAATATAACCTTTTACCATCGGGAACCAGTAGTAGCAGAGTTCAATGTTTTTCCTTACTTTTTAAAATAATTTCGTGTCTAATTAAGGTACCTGTTATAGTCGATTGTTGCGGGAAATAAAAACAATGCGTCTAAGAGAAAAGAGAATCGTGAGTATATTGTAAAATATAGGACTTCGTACCTATAATATTATTATTATTATTAGTTGTTCGGCCCGGGATGATCTTTAAAGGCCAGAAACCAAAAATAATAATAATAATATTATATGGCCTGCACATCAGCTGGCAACGCGTTTAAGTCTCCCGTGATTAGATTAAATGAGACGGAAAACTACCGTCATAATATCGTATTATTATATATTGTATATATACTATTTAGTATTGAGTATATAGGTAAAAAGGATTGCCAGTGTTCTCGTCGTCTATTTATGTGGTACAAGTGATGTAACGTTCTCAAAACTCGATTCACAAACGTTTTGGGTAAAAAAAACAACGAAATCGGACGCGAACAGACATTTGGTCTGACTGGCAAGTCAGCTCGGTCTTCACCTGGGTGAGCTTCCATTATTATATTATATTCGTTCAAATTGTTATCGATATTATAATTATTTAAATTTGTTCGTACTATGTTGTCCGTTTGCAGAGTCGTAAGTCGTAACAGTAGTCCGTCCGGCGTCCACGGCATTATTATTGTTAAGCAATATAAATTATAATAAAGTGTATATTATATACGTTTTGGAGGCGCAATAGGCACGTGTGCAGTGCACAAATTCACATATATTAAAAATTTTATTATAAACGCGTTTTATAGACAGAGGAAAACAAAAGGCAAAATTATTCACGTCACGGTAGATCCGTCGCACATTGTTTACGGCACACAATTATTATATCGTTTTAAATTATTATTATGATATAATATTATAATACAATAAACCGCACGACTACGACAATAAATGTATTTCAGGCGGCTGAAGAGGTGTGTGTGTACCAACAATTAATATCTCTACGACTTTGCGAATCGTATTAAAATTGTATTCAAAGTAAACCCTCATCCAACGTGTCACTGTTGAAATAAACATTCGTTAAATGTCTTATTAAATTTACTAGGCATACAATAAATCGATCTGACTATTTTTCGAAGAAAGTTTATGTCCGAATATGATAATATATTGTACTAATGAGACTGAATAATGACCGGGGACAAACAGCCACAACACTGACACACATAATATAGGTATATAAAATAAAAACCTGGTAGGTACACGTACAATATGTGATAATGGGTTGGCTGGACCGAGATGCTTAATATTATATATTTATTATAACGAAGTGATTAAAGTGGTTACAGTTTTTTTTTGCTGCTTATTAATAGTGTAATAATATATAGTGATGGTGACCGTTGGTTATGCCTTTTATGGAAATGTGCCTGACAGTTGTGGCAAAAAAAAAATGAATAAATGATAGTGTGTCCCATTCCAGAGTAAGTATACCCACCATACTTTTTGTTCATTGCGATATCATAGTATACGAAATGATTTCCAAAACCGCCTTGCGGAAAGTTCGACGAACGCGTTTACGGAAATCGCTAAAAAATATATAAATAAAAAACTCAAAAGACAAAAACCGCGACGCGGCGACCTGTTGATATTCGAATACAATATTTTATATTATAATGTATAAAAAATCACGTTCACACGGCAATAATATTGAAGAACGTGATTCTCGAACGTATTGTTAAAATACTGGTGTTACGCCAAATACACGCGCGTAACGTCTTAGCTGCAGAGCTTCATTAAGGCGGAACTATAAGTCATATTGTTATACATGTATGTATAATATTATGTGGATTAGATATAATATATTATTGTTGTCACCGATTGTGTTGAGTCGGCGAGCATTAACATTTCAGTCCAGAGATTTTACTTTTTGCAGGAATAAAACTTTAATATACATTTTATTTTATCACTAACGTGTCGGATGTATTACGTATACCACTGCAGGTTATTATTTTGTATGATATTATAACAATGTGATGTCGTTGCAGATAGGTTCTATATATATATATATATTATAATGAAATAATATGCGTTGCTATAACAGCGTGCAGGAGTGAGTGTGGACGTTTAAGAAAGTTTCGATGTGAAAAAGCTGTGTACGCACAGTACAATAATATTCATGGTTGTTGAATGCGTCCGAGACATTTTATCTTAATATAATTCATTGCGGTCGGTTATTTATAATAGTTTTTTTTTTCATTTTCTGCGGAGAGATGTTGACGTCTCTAACGTCTCCGGACGGGATCAAACGGAATAGAAAATGATGTGGCATTGTACGTTTTGCAGTAATACGGTGACGGTGATCTGTTTAAATTTGCAAAAATTTTACAAAAATTTTATTATGAGATATAATTGATTATCATCCATCATATACAATATTATGTACGAGGTACCCTATTATTAAATATATACGAATTACTACTACCGTGTTATCTATTTTGACTATTTTTCGTACTCATATAATATATATTATTATTATAATATTTGGTTACAACCGAATCGGTCAAACAGCGATTTCTTGTGATTTTAATAATATTTATAAAGACATAATATGTGAGCTTGCGTGTTTTCAAACCAAAATAAATAATAATATACAATGTATAAAACTATAAACTCCGTTATATGCAGAATTATAATATATACTTACATGCGTATGAGTCGTAATGACTAACAAGTCAACAGCACTACAACATCGCATTTAGGTACCCGTTTTATTTGCATACGTAATTTGACGATGATTTCAAACGTTTGCTAATATCCGTCCGCGGTATTGATATTGTCCAATCCTATACACATTGCACTTTAATAATTATTATGTTATTGTAATGTATAAAAATAAGCATCAGCCCTAGGTGATTTCGGATGAATTACCACGTTCCCACTGGACACCCAAATTAACACGCATTCCATACCGCAACTACCTATTACATATTAATAATAATAACTATAAGATAACCCATTCGATTGCGTTTTGGACATCCCGCGATATATTATTATAATCCTCATCTGAGCTCGCGAATAATAACGCGCATATAAATTATTACGTACGGGTATAAAAAATGAAATAAAACCCTGATACAATATATTATTACATTTGTTCACAGTTTAATAGAAATAAACGGGATAATAATATTATCTTACGCGTGTTATGTCGTTTTCTTATAAAATTTATTATATAATTTCGTGTTTCACCTTGTTCGCTTAAGAACACAATATTTTTCACATTTTTGCATACCGGATAACCGTACCGCTCGGATAATTGACGTCTTCGAAATTCGACAATACAAATTATACGAACAGTAATAATAATATCGATATTATGGTGGTCGAAAAAATAAATATTTTTGTGATGTCCCGCGAGTTTTGTTTGTTTAGAATTTTTTCCCGCATGCATAATGACATGCGATTCTGTTACAAAATAAATACCTAACGACACACGTATATTATCTTGTGATGCGTTTACCTACGACCGACGAGCGTTTATTATTTGAATTTGTCGAACGCCGGGCGAAATCAAACGTCTTCGTCATCCCAAACACAACGGAAGTGTTTGTTTCCCGTGTTGCGAATCGAGGGTTTTTTTTTTCTTTATTCATTTCGATTATCATCTGCAACAATTACAACCGGTGTAGCTATAAATCTCCACGGTCGCCCGTACCTATAGACGATTGAAACCAAGATTTGTTGAGATGTTCAGAGTTTTTTTTTTTTCTATATTTTTGCCCTCGGATTACCGCCGGTAGGTATTTAAAGGCGAGTCGGGAGAAATCGTTTAGTTTTTTACATATAGCGAACAATATATGAGTCGCGTACTCTGTGGGAAAAATTCAATAACGTTATGAATCGAACACTGCGAATAAAAAACTGCATGACGACAATGATGCGTACGTATATTCTTGGTATATTATTATACAATCTTGCGGACGCGATAAAAAAGAACCACGTTCACCCGTCTATAACTATCTCTCTCACTCTTTTTTTTATCTCTCTCCACCACACACACACACACACACACAAGCACACCCAGTTTTAAGCCACTAGATCCGAAATTGGTGCGAAACGTGGTGCGCGTGGTGTCGTCGGAAACCGAGAAGAAAAACGGCGGCGGCCAACGCGATGTTCCATGTATATAATATTATATATTATTATAATATCGTTTTTAAGACGATTGCGAGGCAATATCTTTTGTGCGCGAGTATACCGGAAGCGATCGGTGTACCTAGGTACCTCTTCTACCAATTTTATGTAATACATAATATAGATATACACAGATCCAAGTATAACACCGTGACAGATCGATCGACATTCCACCGACGCGGGTACATGTGACGACGTATATCTTACCTATATATTGTAATATTATGTAGGTACAGGACGCGTATAAATTATAACAATAATAATAATAATAATAATAGGAAGAGAAAAAAAACCAAAACCGATAGTTGACTTTGTTGATACTGACGACGACATCATGGACAAATAAAAAGATCGAGAGATCAATACTAGTTAAAATGCTTGTTTGTTTCTTCCTTTTTTCCACAGCCTCGTTCGTTTTTTATACACACGCGGCACTCATTCCACTCGTCAGGCTCCTCTCTGTTCGAGCGGCCGTGGCCTAGGTTTTTTCTTTTTAGTTATATTATATACAAAGTGATTTTTCAAACATGCTAATCCCCATTTTTTCCTTTAATATTACATTTATTCAAATTTTGGTTTTAGAATTTTTAAGTATGCCTTTAAATATCAAATTTTTAAATTCCTGATATTACAAAGAGTACTACTTAAGGAAATTCTCAACAAGAATATCTGCTGAATTATTAGAAGTGAATAAGGGTGGTTCCTATTTGAAAACAGAGGTTTGTATTGTCACAGGATCATCCTTAAGTATAAAAATCTCAAGTATTCAAAAATATGGTCTCCGTGAGTATTTAAAAATTCAAAAAATCAGAACTTGAATATAATATGTATAGTTTGAGCATAAAAATAGGGTGAACATGATTAAAAATTCATCTTGTACAGGTATGTATTATATAACAATATATTATGTAATATATTCATCTCATCGACGAGACTGACTCGAACGAGTGAACCACTAATAAATGATACAATCTAAGATATACCATAGACTATAACATAATATTATATAGTCTAAAATATCATATAGCTAAGTTCTTGCTACCTCTGTTCAAAAATATATTATTATTGTTGTTATTGTTATTATTATTATTATTATTATTATTATTATTATTATATCTGATCGAGAGGTTTACGCGGACACGAGCCCGAGACTTATCGGGTGCTGCTAATCGACGACGGCGGCGGGTGGTATTATGTAAACTCCGACCCATAAGCATCTGCACGCTAAATCGTCGTCGTGCACACGATATTACATATAAGTTACCTTAACAATATTATTATATTATATTGTATACTTGCGTATGTACATATTTATATATCGGGTGACTCGTTTGATAGTAAACACTCAGTATCACGTAATCAGTTTACTTTTTAAAAACATTTCTTCTCTTTTTAAAACCCAAATGAAATTCGTTCGTGTTTGTATTCTTGCATTTTTAAGTTTTCACTCATGAACATCATTGGTAGAACATTATTTTGCTTCGGGATATAAAATAAGTAATGACAAATACCTAAATGATAATATAGGTAAATTAAAAAAGTAAAAACCTTTAAGGAGTATAACGATAAAAATTATAAAAAAAAACAAATTCTACATTATAATGATGACATGCTAAAAAATTCTCATAAAGAATATATTTAAAAAAAAAAACAAAACAAACACGTTTCGAGATAAATTAGCGTTCTGCTGCAGTTTCAAATAAACACCCTGTATATACAGCTTACGAGACTTTATAATGCACTAGTGTTATACAGCGTCACGCGGCCGCCAAGAGTAGTCATAGGTAGTTTATAATATCTAACTGGAGCACTGCTTTTACTTTTGATCGCTTTTGAAACGTTTCGCACTCGACCGACCTACAACACTACACGTACATCATAACATCATTCCAGTATACTATGGCAAACGTAATCTCATCGGACTTTTGGCGTGTGGATCTCACCCGAACTTCTGTAAAAACTCTCGTATGTTCGATTATAATTATATATACCCAGGGCCGGCGGCAATGGGGGTATGGTGGGTCGTCACACCCCCCCCTGTTGAATTTTTTGTAATTATCAGTCGGCAATTTCAGGGAGCCGTTGTCCGTTGGAAATTATACTTTTTGAAAAAAAAAAATAAATAAATAAATATTTAATATAGGACGGGTCCCGGCAGTCGGCAGTTGAGAATTTACCAATCAAGAAATATAAATACTGCCGACTGATATTGTCGGCTAAGGAGTAAGGCTCGTATTATAATACTATAATATATATTTGTTTTTGTACGTTGTACAACGTTAAGTCCGTCGGCATATCAATGCCATCGCTAATCGGCATTCGGCAATCCCTATCTCAAGTACCCGTATATAATCTTTTGTTATTATTACAATGATTGGTGGTTTATATCACAAGAAGGCCGTGCAGGAAAATAAAAATCTAATTATAGAATTACATACTATTTTATTAAATATTGTTGTTATCTATTCGACGGTTCGACTATTTGACGATGTATTGATTTGATTAAAACCATCAAAATAAGTGTAATGTGTAAACCTAATTGTAATTTTTGTACCTAAACGGGCTGAATTTTTTTTAAAAATGTATTCTTCTAAACGAAAACGAATTAAATTCGAATGCATGGAATGTGGTAGCATTTTCAACAATGACTACAGGCTTCAACACGAACGTACTGTCATCTAACTTGAAGTGCTGTCTTACTTCAGTTCAACCGTTGTATAATATCTTATCGATTCCAATAAATCCATTAATTACAACTGAAGATATAAAAAACGCTTTTACGTTATTTCCTCCTAGTTCTGATATGTCAAAAGTAAGCGATTTTGATGGAAGTTTGTGTGAAGTTAATATATTGAGACAAAAAACAGATGATTGTAAGACACTGAAAGAAATTATAGATATAAGTAATAAACTAAAAACTGTTATACCAACAGCTAATTATTTATGTAGACTTGCATTCACATCACCAGTTTCTGCTGCGTCTAACGAAAGGGTATTTAGTGTTCTTAAGTTGATAAAAAATCATTTAAGAACAACCATGACTGATAAGCGTTTGAACAACTTACTTATACTCAACACTTCTAAGGATATACTCGACAATATAAACATGGGTGCAATGATAAAAAATTGGGCAACTTTAAAAGAACGCCGTATAATTGTATAAATTTTGTTGGAAATAGGTATTTTAAATAGGTATATTATATATTTTTTTTTTATGAGTTAATAATATATATGATTATTTATATTTTACTTAATTATTTATGACTATTTAATTGTTATGAATGTTTTTTTTATTTTATTAGCTTTTACATTTTCAATTTACAATAAGTTAATTAGTTAATAAGTAATTACACATGTAACATGGCAGTGTAATAAACGTTATTTTAACTATGCATAAAATGGTTTAAAATGTTTTAGTTCTATATTTTGTTTTTGTTTTAACTATTTTACTTCACCTTAACACAGAAAAACCAGGAATTTTTATATTTCACATTTTTTTTTTTTTTTAGACATTTTGAGTCGGCATAAATTAAATTTGAGTCGGCAATACTTGATCTCACACCCCCCCCGACAAAATTGTGTAACGCCGGCCCTGTATATACCTGGACGTGGATTGGCTGGGGTCTGGATAACCTGTGTAGAACTCCGTGCCCCCATTTCATTAGAGCTTACCGATAATGACTTGACTGCATCCGAGTTGGGTCCCGAATAGTATCCAGCGAGTCATCGACAGTATAGAATATTTTACCAACTTCTGGTATTTTATACACAAAATCAGTCGCTCCCCTTGTATATTCAAGAGAGTACGATAAAGTGTAAAATTAATTATAAAATATGTATATCGCGAAATAGCAGTCAAAGTAATACGCGACGTTAATCGACCAAATTGGTTTATAAATATAATACAATATGATCAAGCAACAGTATAATATTATGTATTATATGATAATAAGAAAATTTCCCAGATAATTACAGATTTTACTTATTTGTATCATATAAAAAACAATGGGTAGAGGTAGTAATAATATTATTATAATATGTGCTACAGTCATAACTAATATTTTTTTAACAACAAATTAATATCAAAATTGTCTTGATTTTTTTTTCAATGTTGATTACTAAAATAGAATTGGCCTAAATGTTGGCTGAAGATAAAATTATCGACTCAAATAATAGAATGAAGTACTATCTAATTTATAAAAAAATAATGGTTAAAATAATAAAACAAATCATTCCAATAATATTTCACGCCACATTTTTAAGTTAATACCTATACCTAACGCTCGTCAGACGTTAAACTTTGCTCGTGACCTCGTAAATTATTTGAAGGGACTATGACGCTAACCTCCCGTAACATCCCTCGCCTCTCAAAATCTTCCAACTTGAGTTTGACTTTGTAATGCCTCATAACATACCTAACGTTCACTAAAAATCTTTGTGCTTTACAGATGTTTCATCCAATGCCTGTATATATTATATTTATTCCAGTCCGGCGTCCGCGCCTGCACCTGGTCCTCATAATATGTATATATATGTACGCACTTGAGTGCGAGTTAACGTTTCTAAACGTTTGTAATTGTTTTCGCGTATATATCATCATAAACATATATATATATACAAAATACGGTCTTGATTACAACCACCGCCTCATTGTTTCCCGTGAAACAGTGACGCCCATCTCCGGCCCCGAAGAAATGCAAAAACCTCGCTCGCGTGCTTGTGTGTTGCAGTTTTGTTATTTCTATTGTTTTTTGTTTTGCAGATTTTTTTTTCTCCCCTTCGTCCTTTCTTCGTGATATTTGTCCCGGACGTTCCCACGAATTATGCCCAAAACTATATTCTCTTCCGACGAACCCGCCGCATGCGCTTTCTACAACAACAATAATAATAATAATAATAATAATTAATAGTATAATATAATATTTATTTATCCACTCATACATAGTAGTATAGCGTACTATAACAATAATAGTATTATCGGCGACGCGTCGTCACCACTTATGTGCGCCGCTGTACCTATTGTATTTCCGACGGAGGTCGAGCTTCGATGACCAGTGATCGATTGTGATGTAAATAACATAATATGTAATAATAAAATAATATATAATACGAATCATAACAATACACAGGGAAACCTTTGGTCTTCTTCTAGGCACAATTAATGCAAAATATATGATGGCATACTGACACACTATAGCTCCTGCAGCTTTTAGACAACGAGAAAATAATATTATATTCTAACCGAAAATATAGAATTTGTATGGAATGTTATAATTTATTTGTGTGTTATTGTTACAGATGGAATCGCCAGGAACGTGGCAAAGACCAACGGGGTCAGGCCTGAGGAGAAGATTTCCACCGTGTCCAGGTAAGGACCAATATAAATATGTATAATATCATACTGTTGATATAATACATGTTGAGTCTATATAAAAAAAATAGTATAATAACAACGTGATTGCGGCTGCACAGCATCAAGGTCAAATGTTAATATTGCCGTCAGTGTTCACGAAATCGTTAATTCGCATCATCAAACATTTCATTTCGCATATTTTCGGTATACCTACGTATGTTTCGAAAATTAAATTACAAACCTTAATATAACTCTGAATATACCTACAATTATGTTTGAATAATCAAATCCCCGAAATCGTGTGCAAACAAAGTTCACTATATGCGTTTTAAAGAATGTATACAAACAAAATAGAAAAACGCTGCACCTGTAGGTATACGGTGAATATAATATACATTATTATTATTATAACGTGGTTTGAAGCGCTGTTGAACACAGAACTTGAGGTTTGACCGGTGGTGCATTGTTTTGTAAAACTAATGGTTGAATTGTGTTGCATTTGTTTGAAATATTCAATTTTTTTTTTCCTTCACATTATCAAAGTATAGAGGTACCTATACATTATGCCGTAGTTATAATGCCATTTTACAATTGATATGGTGGTGTGGTTTACAACGCGATAGAATGTTAATCACAAACGATAGGTAGGTATACATATTGATTGGAACTCGTTTTTTAGCTCGTTGTAAAAATTGCATATTATTATTACTATACACTCTGGTGAGTACCTGACAGTTATACAATTTTAATGGTTTCGGACACGTTGAATAGCCGAACGGGTAGTCCCACCTTTAATAGCAGAGTAGGTACACCTATACCGCCGCGGTGGCAAATTGCGGGATGGGGCTAAATTGGCCAGTGAATTGTTTTTGTGTGTGTGTGGTGTGCCTTGTGATCGTAGTCGAGAGTATACATTACCTATATATATATATATATATCGAGTAAATTGTTTCGATGTGATAGGTCCGCATTTGTTCGTGTGTGTGTGTGTGTGTGATGTGTGCACCATGTTATTTATTAGTTACCGTAACCACAGACCGTCAGATATTATTATTATAACGTACGTGTGTACATATATATATATATATATATATATATGTATACCCGCAGACCCAAAGTTAGTGATGGCCGTCGTATACGCAATGAGGTCAACGTTTATATTGTGTATTATTATATTAACTATTATTTTGAGCATTTATACACACAGATAATATATTATAATATGATACGTATCGAACGTATGTGTATAATACCTATATATATATATCTAATTAAGATATATATAATAATTACCTACTGTAGAATAAATTAAACCTATGCCCAACATATTGTGTGCTCTGTGCATAGTATACTTACAATTATTCAACTCGAATATTTGTTCAATATATATTATACAAGTGTTTTAAGGATTTTACATGCATTTTACAGCATCTAAATAAGCACGTGCGTCGCTATGATATGTTGCATAGTTATGTATCGGTCTCTTAAACTTTCGGAACCGAGCCCCCCGGCCGTCTTCGCACATTAAATATAGTTAGGCATACATTATGCTTTCGGCGAGCGCATTCGTATCCGTCGTCGGCCCTACATGCTCTGCAGATTGTGTTCCTCCGATATAATATAATATATACCTATGATATTATGCATATCGACACGACGACGCCCGCAGTGATAGAGACGATACCATTATTATATCACACACACATTATAATATATACGCACCTATATTACAGATTACGGACATCGACCGCCGCTACAGACGTCTTAACAGTATTATATATACCTATCGTATTTTTATATATATAGGTACGCGATATCACGGCACCGAACGCACCCATGACTGATGATTTTAAATAACTGTTTTGACCAGCGGCTACCTGAAGTCGGTCCGAACACCAGCCACACTGCAGGCTGCTGCTATTATTACGATTATGTTGTTATTATTGTAAGAGAGAAGGCATTATATATATATATATATATATAGACGATATTATATTGTAGTTTATAACGAACGATATTATTTACGAGCTGTTGAGTGGAATCGCGAAGAGGTTATACAATATTATACACGGAGGGCTCCTATATAACGTGTAAAATGGTGCTCGCGTGGTTAATTACACGGTGTATACACGATAAGTACAAACACAAAACGCATATCTACACATGGACACGTCGTACATAATACACCGCCCGCGAGTGCATATATGTGTAAAACGCGTACACAGCTATATATATATTGTGTATAAATACAGCAGCGTTATGTGCGTACCCCGTCATCTATCACGTAGTGTCTCGCAGTCCGTCATCGTCGGGAGACTTTAATTCCCCGTCGTCGTCGTCGCGGTGACCTTTCTGCGGTAGAACAGTTCTGCTGTTGTGGGTATAATAATATACTTAGGTGCCTACTATAGTTAGGATATACGACGATAACGGTGCAAAGAATTCTGCTACAGCACCACCAGTAATCACGCGTAAATACCTATATATTGTTGTATTATTATTATTATTATTATTTAGGTATTATATATTATATATTGTCGACTGTAGGCGGGCGGGGCGATCATCAAACGGACGTAGCACATTATGTATGTATTATAATCGCCCGGCGGAATGTGCCATGTGTAATGTGTGTATATATAGGTATAAGGTTTTGTCACTATATGCTGCAGTGTGTAGCGTATAGTTGTTTATCATTTTGCTGCTTTCACTATATTATCATTATCATAACACTGCAAGCGGCAGTTTTGTCGGCAGCGCACCATATTATTTTTCTGCTATTTTTTTTTTTTCAGGTTAATCGTTAGCCACTAATTGGCCTAAAACACACATATAGGTATACACACACACGTGCGATGTGCATAACGCATCGTATTTACACCGTTGTTTAGCGTACAATATAAGTTGCACGAACCATTTCTCGACATTTCCCATACCTACCAAAAAGAAGACCACGTCCCATTAGCATATATATATACGAGCCGCCTGGCGTAGGTACCTATACAATGTGTTTGAATGTCTGTACGTATATGCATGCGTTCAACAACTAAACAACACGTGGTTCGCGGACTTTTCTATATTATATAGCCTAGTGGCACACTTATTATATTTTGTGCTCCGTGGGTTCCACATATATAGGTACATTGCAGAGCATTATATGTATACATAAATAAAATAATTACGCATTATGATGCGTCTAATATACTATTTTCCCCATTCAATTGTGACCATGGCCTGCAGTTAGTGCGTGTGTGTTTTCGTAGTTCCCATAAGACAATATAATATAATAATAATAATATAACATAAATATAGGTAGATAATGTCGGATTATTAGCGCATATATATATACATAGTATAGGTATACTGGTAACCGGTATTAGTAGTCCTCGACATCTCTTCGGCCACACATGTGTACATAAAAATTGAAACAAATATAAACAAGGCCAGGTCGATATTTTTAAACGCCCGAAATCCGTGTGTGACTTAAAATGGGAGTTCGGTTTGAAGTTATTATATACGGGTCACTGCGGATACTATACGATCGCGGACGAGTGCGTCGTGAAGTCGAAAGTATAGCCGATATATTTATAATATTCATTTTTTTTAAGTGATACTATTTTATGTTCCGATTCGATCGCTTTACATTATAATATATTATACACGCATTGTACGTTATTATTTATTCCGTAGACGGCGGGGGAAAGGAACAAGTCGGTCGAACCAACGCAGTAATCATCGACCGTCCGTGTCTTGGAAAGACAGCCGCGATATATAATAATTACTGTTTATTACATATTATATATACACATCCACTGTGCAGTTAAAGCCACCTTTGTTACGAAGAATATTAATGCATTTACGCGTTTGGAAATCTGAAATCTGGTCATTATTAATTCGAATTTATATGAAAGTCAAGACCGAGATATCTGGCGCGACAGTGTAATAATAATACAATATAATGGAAAGCCACAGGCATGTAAAGGTATACACTATTCATAATGCGTACACCTATTTATGAAGTATAGTGTATATTAGACTTTATTGTATGCTTGGATTTACCGGTGGAAGTTATAAGGTACGACGACCGATCGGTAGCCAAACGAATTATCAGTACCGTACATATAATATGTACATATACCAATAAAATACGAGCCAAGCACGACAATCGGTCGATTGACACTTTAATATTTTAATTATTATATTGTACAAAGAATAATATACAAGACACTACTCAGTACTCAATGCCTATCACTTTTCGGCGTGTATAACACGACATCACATTGTACCTGTACCAGCTATACGATAAACCTGTTCCGACAAATATTTCATTTATAGGTTGTGTGAAGTCACGACGAATGACTGAATATTAAAATATTAAAATATAATATATGTATAATATATATATATATATATATCAGTATATTGGATGATCCACTCGAGCATATTATTTATTTATAAGGATGTGTGCAAAGATTTGAATTTTTCTCAATCACGTGTGATGGGTTGTAGATTTTTAATATTATAGTGTACTATATCGAGTCGATAGTACATAATAACACCTATATAAATAGTGCACCTATATAATAATATTATAACGGATAATTTTATGTTCTTAATACGATTTCACATTCAAAATATTTAAATATCGTTGAAATCATTTGAACCGTTTATACTTATCGAGTTGCACGAACAGAACGCGATATAATGTAGAGAAATAATGTTGCCAATCTTATGAACGTACTTATACTTATTTATACTGTAGGTTTGTAAAATGACGTTTCTCTATAGTCAAACATTTCGCGCAAAATCTTCAGTATAACATTATAATAGGTATAGAGACGAATCACACCAGTACCTATCACAAATTACCTATATTATGTTTGTATAAATAATATATAAATTATAAATAAGTGTACATATTGCATATATTTCCTAAGTGTATTGAGTGAAAAATCGGGTAATTTCAGTTCTTTAAGAACTTTAGAATACAATATAATAATACGATTTGTAATAGTTACGCTTGTATAATGATAACAGCAGTGAGCCATTGCCCATTGAATACAGCACAGTCGTAAACTCGCGCGTATTATTATATGGTATTGTCAATGACGGTCGTGACATTTGTCTTTACTTTTTACGACAAATGACAAAAGGCGTACTATTTAGATATGATGTAGGCAATGTGAAAGTCTTAATATATATTTTTTTTATATAAATCAGCAGGCCGGAATAGTTGTTACACGAACATTTTGTTGAAACAAAATTTCAGTCGTTACTCGCGTTACTATAGCCATTTCTTTAAACACATCTACACTATAGGTAGGCATGTGAGTTGATGAGAACGTCGTAGTGACTTTTCTAAAATGGGTTTTTGACTGTCGATTAAGTGGAATGATTGATTTGTTTTTTCTCGGGACACGATGTAAAAGTTTAAAGTAAAACAGAATTAAATCGCAATTTGTCATTAGCACATTAAAAATATCTACGATATTGGGTCGCTAACGAATTCCCCAACAATTGCAACGACTGCAAAGTGTAAGTATAATTTGTATGAAAGTAATGGACATAATTTTAAAATAAATTCTTTTCACTCTTTGCCCTGCCACTAACCTCGAGTGATGGCTTGCACGAAAATAAATCGAACAATAGTCTTTAGATATTATCTATTATTTACATAGCGTAAAACACACGTAACGAATACTATCTAAGTTGTCACTAGTCTATGTATATTGTGTATAATGTACGTATATACGTAGGCATAGATCTAGGGGGACTAAAGGGCGTCATAAGTCCCCTCCCGTTTTGAGATTTCTAGATTCGTATGTATAGATTATAAAATGATCAGTTAAATTTAGTTCTATAAGTCTATAATTATATGGAATTCTAATTCCATTATATCTATCTATCCGTGTCTCATTAGATATCTTGGCGTCATCACAAGCACTTATACGCCTATATTCGAGAACATGTATTTAGATTTTAAAGTCCACGATAACAGCCCAGACAACAATTGCGTAATGGTAATATTATAGTGTTATCATAACAAATTATTTCAGTCTGGAAGGGTGTGCAAATGAATGACGTAGGTACATTACGCTTATTGAGGCCATTTATTCATTTTTACGTGTAATTTATTTTTACCACACAAGGAAACCGCGTTATTTTGTTCAAACGTCTTACATCATGTAATAATGCAGAAATTTAAAACCTTTATTTGCCCAAGTTTACCACTTTACTGCCTATCATTGCAAGACACATGTACAAATATTTTGTGGAAAGACCTGTCCGTTTTTGTGTTACCACTTACCAGCTATATTTAGGTCCCTACACATAATGACTTAATAATATATCCAAGATGTAATATATTCAATAAAAACCACGAAATTAATTTCTAGTATTTGGTCAAATTGTCGACATAATTATTTTGTTTACCACAAATGATATATTTTTTTGGAGAGCGGTGAATTTATTATTATTCAAATTATGTATACCTACTAATAAGTGATCAGTAGACAGTAATATTGGGTATCCCACCATCCTAGAACGGCTGTAAAATACAAGTAACATAATATGTTAATATTATTGCGAGTGATTAATAACCCATATTGTTTTAATATTTGTATTATTATTATTAGGTACTGAATGTATTATTATATTTCATTAATTATTATATTTTTTTACGAAAAAGAGAATGTGAAAGTTGAGAACCACTAGTCTCACAATTCTTTGATGTATAGATCAATATAATATATGAAGTAATAATAATTTTTCGTGTGGATTATTAACGTAGTTTTCTTACACGACTTATACGGCACAATTTTTTACATTCGCAAATTATTGGACTTTCGATTTTTGCGTTTTAACACACAATTATTGAACAATTATATATCGACACGTTTTCTATTCCAAAAAAAAACTACACTAAGCGTTGAGATGATAACTAGGTTTAAAATGAAAAAATAATGAAAAATACGTATACACAATGATATATAATCAACGACGATATGTCGGTCATTATTTCGCTTTCAACCTATTGCTGTAGCTCCATCCCGATCCGTCATGAAACAGCAAAAGTTCCGTATATTTTTATTTCCGTTTACCATTGAAATCTGTCTTCATTTTCTTTGGTCCACAAGTTTCGGCGTAATAGTTGATGTTCTGCAATTACACTTTTAAAACTGGTACCTGCGGTTTCCATACTGGTAAAATATAATTACGAGGACGGATACGCAGGAAAAAAAAGTACGACAAAAAATTATGATTCGGTGGAAGAGTAAAACAACAATAAATGTACGGTCTGTAATGTTTGTATTTCTATGCGTTATATATCGACAGAATAATTTTGATATAATTCTATAATTACTCTATAATTACCTAATACAAACGTAGTCGATTCTGTTGCTTGGTTTTTTTCAGAACTTCACCTAAAAACGGCCGTATGAATGTATAAAAAATAATTATAACAATAATTATGATCTTCATAAAATATATTCTTTTACAAAACCGTTTACGATTATTTATTGGAAAATAGCGTGACATAAAGGGAATAACGATTAACGGCACCAATAACCCACTGCCCCACATTGTCGACTTTTTTGCAAATATTTAGTACGTACTTAACCTACCTATAGAGCAACCCTCGCAAAGATGATTCATCTTTATATTTGGATGATTCGTGGTCGCTCGAATGGACCACTAAACGTATTGAATAAATCGTCGGCACTGCAGAACCCGTCAGGCTGCCAAAACGTCTGCAAGCTGCTCACATGAAACGAAATCATGCAAAGCGTTTCCGGTTTATCGATATTTTTCGATTTTACGTCCGGTCAAATCTTGACGGTTCTTTGGGACAGGACTTCTCGACTATGTCGACTGATCTACGCACCCGCACCGTTGATTGCACATTCGGCAATTCCATTCTAGTCCCGTTCCCCATTGAAATCCGTCTTACATTCGGCTTGTTCGTCTCGGCGGAAGTTAGTTTCGCGCCCGCTTCATCCGTTTAATCCCACGATAGTTCCGTTGTGGTACGGTTTACTATACGAAACAGTCATCAGATTTTCATTGACTTTTAACAATTCTATTGTCTTTGCACGTTTTTATTATGCTCTATATAGATGAAACTTTTCAAATTATTATACTATTTATACTTCATCAAATGTCAATATTGAATTATGATCTGTTTTTACCAAATCTCTTTTATAATATTATTGATGCCTTAAAATTTTCTATAGTGATGTATAGGCAACCAAAAAGTATCTCAACATAAGGAAAACTTATTATCTATTAGTTATAACTTGCATATTTCAGATTTAATATAAATATACATTGAAGAATTTTAGGTTTTTTTGTATGGTTTTGTTGTTCTGTATTTTTTTAATTTACTTACACTGTTTAAAAATTAATTAGGTTATTGTTATTGTAACAAAAAAACATAAAATATTTTAAGACGATCTGCAGGTTAAGTCCGTTACAATATTCATCTCCCAAAGTTTGAACTTCAATAATAAAATTACACCAACAATATTATATTAGGCGTATAATTTAATTCGTAATCGCAAAGTACAAAATGTATACACCACTCCAAATCTGACAATGACAGACCTGTTATCCTGTCCATAGTCGATTCAAACACGACAATTTTTACTACACGAGTCATTTGTTTTATACATAAATTATACTGCCTCCCGCCCTTCTCCTTTTAAACCCAAGTAAAGTATGCGCTACAGATTATCTTTGGTGTTTCGATATTATGACATACCTTCGTCAGAATAAATACAAATCAACATCAAGCATAATATTATATTATCATTGTTATGTATATTTTAGGTTTAAATTATAAAGTATTGGGTAGTGGTGTTTTTTATAAAATATAATATTGTATATTATATAGAATAATGTGGGTCGACGTGTCGCAGTGAACATAATATGAAAAGTGACTAGACTGGGCATTCGCGACATCGTTCATCCATCATCCAGTATATTATGTCCCTACATTTATATACGAATCTCCGATCTAGACATCGCGTGGGTAGAGTATTTACTGTTGCTGTTTATAGTATTATTATTTTTTGTTTAAGTTGCACTCGGTATATTATATCGGCGTAGGTATCATGTAAACAGTAGAAGTGCAGAACTGCAGTATAATCAGTAGAGTAATGCCTATACCTATACAATAAACTATATGCACGTCTAATATTGAATTTAGTACCTATAGGCTATATTATTGTATTATTACGTATTTAAAATTAAATGTGGTACCTATAGGCTATATTGTAGGCTGTAAATAGTTGTAGTAAACGAGGGGGTCAACGGTGGGTCTTTCAGCGTCGGCGGCGCGCACAAAGTGAAAGGATGCGGCTGCGGCGGCGCAGGACTTGTCCGTCGCGATTTTTACCTCGCGGTGTTAGAACGATAATAATATGATGGCACGAAGCCAACCGCCGCCACTGCCGTATCTGTTTACCGTATTTAAACTCAGTTATGATGAGGTTTACAATGTATATTATAATACACACTTGGGTATTATACCTACCTCCATAACACCAGTGTATACCTGTACACACATCCGTATGATAAAATATATGAATAAAAATGTATAAACACCTATATATGCTATCCGCCACGCATGTCATTAAATAGTATTACCCCGCGATCGCGTACACCACGCTTTAGCCCCCCACGGTCTCACCCCTCCTCTTGCCACCTGAACACTTGTATCGGACGGGGCTCAGCGGGTCGCATACATTTATTATATCATAGCAGTGTCTTGTCAGTGCGAAGACCGTGCGAACCATAATTTTTATAATAGTGTTTTTTATATGTAATAACGCTCACTCGTGTACAGCTTCTTCGGCAGGACTCGAGAGACACGCGGCGTCTATATATTTATTTTTTTATACGAAATATACTTAACAGATAATTATATGATATTTTACAAGGGGTAGAGACTTCTGTATACGTTTTCGTGTCGTTCAATTATCATTAAAAAATGGACGACAAGCAATATAGCAATGTGTTTTATAGTGCTCCGCGAATTCAGTAAACAATGTATTTCTCGGGATACTTTGCTCACTTTATATTACTGTTTTTTTTTTTCATTTTTGACTTCAGTGCATATTTTGTTAAGTTAACCATATGAAAAATACACGTTTTTAAATGCGTATAGGGTACATACAATTGTACAAATGTTTTCTTTGAAATGGTCAATAAATTTAAATTATTAACCCACGATATACGCATTGTATGTTTTTTTCAATCCTTGTTAAGACCGCATTTGATACGTTTCTGCTTTAACAATAGGCAATAATGGTGCGTGGTGAAATAATAAATAGATAAAAGCTAACATGCTTTCGTGTGCTTTAACCATTTTCAGTAATATGTACCTAACTGTATTATCTTCATTACACATAATTTGTTAAGCATATTTATGCAATTTTTTTAATTTTATCATAATATAATCAACGCAGCTCATATTCAAATAGCCATACAATAATAATTTCGAAAAATGTTAATTAGGAAAAAAGCTATTGACGGAGATAAACACGGTGGTGGACACACTTGCCTTGTTTTTGGATTGAAAATCATTGGACCTTAAACTCCAGAGAATGGAAATCGATATGGAAATCAACGGGCGCATTACAATAGTCTTTATATACAATTGTATAGTATACGACCTGTCGACCTGGTTGGAGTTAGATATACTATATATATTAGTCTGCGTTATAAACTTTACAATATATTATAAAATGTGTACGCAGCTGCAGTGCATACCCATACAGGTTACCATATTAATATATATATATACATTCATGTTTTAACAGTATGATAATAAAGTGTGTTTTATTTTCTTATTCCGCGGTTGATATTCACTTGAGGGCCCTTTGTCATTGCGCGTTTCACTTTTTAAACATATTATATAGGTAAGCTATGACATCTGATCACATTATATATATATATATATATATATAGGTTATACCCATATACAGGACTTTTACAAAATATATAGGAACTATATTGAGGATGTTGGTAAACCGGACATCGGTCTTATCCGCGATGACTGCAGTCAGCGTTACGAAGACTTCGACGACCACTGTTCCGTCGAAAAAGCAGTCATCGGATAATTATTGTACGTTTGTACCTACTACCTATGTATATTATATAATAATAATCGCCATGGATATACAGACCTAGAGGTTCCCAAACTCTTTTTCCACGTGTCACTCTTGTTTATCAGTCACGTCATACGATGTACTAGTAATGACTATAATATTATACTCATATAGGTTCAGGTAAACAATTATTAAACTATTGTGTAATAAGTCTCTAATACGTATCCTGTATTTGTCTTTGTCAACATTTTAAAAATTACGTCCGCGCAAGAGCTGTTTTGACGATTACGGGTTATTGGTGTTTTTTATGTGATTTTAGGATAACAATTACAACCCACAAAAATAATAATAACAGATCCACCACAAACATCAATAAATAATATAAAACAAATTCCTTACTATCATCTGGCCTTCCGCATTCCATAATGTCAGTTTGGGAACATCTCTGAGAAGGTGTTTAGTTCGTTTTGTTTTTAATGAATATCATATTACCAATGTCTCACCGGTGCTACTCGAGGATTTACATTTTACAAACGTTATAAAATATGACACTATTAAATAATTAACAAACAAGTCCACTACAAATTATAATACATTATGCAGTGGGCCTCGTCGAGGGATCACAATAATTATATAGTACGGAGACCAGTCCAATGTATGATCTACCGATGTTTGCGCTTAGTATAGGTACCTATATAATAATAATATTTTGACGACATCGGTCTATTTAGTATACAAAGTACACTACTATTTTAAGTGGCATATATTATAAAAAAGTAGTCAGTAGATCACACGAATTGTATTGGTCCCGTAACAATATAATTATACCTACCTATGATTATAATGCTACTTTTGTCGTAGAAATAACGGTAGGTAGATACAGTGTGACACGTGTGTACAATAATATTATATTACCATACAGTATACTTTGACGGTTAGGCGTACAGAAAAGACGTAGGCATGTGATGTTTATACATATTTATTATTATATTACGAGTGCCCGCAGCTCGCGACATCCCGCAGTGCAGCTGCTGCAATCGTCTAGGGTACACTGCGCGAATGCACTTTCGTTGCACGTCAAACCGAGTGCTCTCTCACATAATACGATGCTGCGTCGGCGGTATACAGTACCTATAATATTCGTTTTAACATTGTCATCGTTGTGTTACTATTGTATTAATGGTTGAATCGCATATTATTATTATCGTGCACGGGGTCTACCACTCCGTATATAATATAGACAAAAGTGTGATGGATTTGCGCCGGCCCGAGTCACGTAGCGAGGCGACGGTATACATGCTAGGTACGCGTATTATTGAGTGTGCACAGTGCACCCGTCGTACAGCTAATATAAGAGCACCACTTTATCAAAGTAAAACGAGATGCACCAAGTGTATGACACGATCAATTTTTTACTATAATTATTTGTACAAGACGTTTTCACATTGACATTAATAAGTTTGATATCTTATAAATCGATCAAAATTATAAATATATTTACTATAAAAAAGGCATTTTGTATAAAATATACAATAAATTGTAAACAAAAACTATGATGTTAAAACGATATAATACCTTCCGTTATTATGATATGATTGTACGCCGCGGTGTGGTCCCGATCTCTTTTGCCGAGTAGTTTCGAAATGAGCGAGCTGTCCTGCCCCCCTCCCGCCGCCGCCTTTCCACCGGCGGATATTGTTATTGTTGTGTTTGTCATTTCATATATTATTATTATTATTATTATTCTTTTAACACGCCGACGACGCGGAGACTTGCCCGCACGGATCAAAACCGGACCTGTTTCCGCGTTGCTAACTGTACATTTCGAGTGCGCGGTGGTCATCAGTGGCGGCGCGGCGGCTGGTGTGCAGCATGAGATAACGGGAAACGCTTCCGCAGCGGTCGCGTGAAGGGCCGAAGAGTCTGCGTACATGCTCGCGCGTGCGTACGTTATTATATTATATTTTATATTTTTGTACATATAAATAATAATAAACATAATATTATATGCGCACACGCGGTCGGAGAAGAGAAGGCGGACCGAGGCCGGTCGTACCTGTTGACGACTTTGAAATACTTTCGTCAGCGGTCGCAGATGATAGATCACGCCCGCCCGATCATCTCTGTGTATACGATGGCGGTCAGGTCTCATTGATGTTATATATAGATCAGCTAGTATTCTGTACGCAAAGCTCTGGCCGTTGTAAGAAATAATTACGTCCGCCGTAGTGTCTAATTTTTTCTCACCCCATCCTCCTCCCGCGCACCATTTCAAAAGCGCCCGTGAAGGAGTCGTGTTCTGCCAAATCAACTCTTTCGCTGGAATTTAAATTTTTAACTAGTTAATTCCCAGCCTTTTACAATATATGTATATTATGTATTATATTATGTCATATTATGCATACCTAATAAGGGTAATATGCATATTCTCGTATATTATATTATAGGAAGGTATCGGATCACGCCGCGAGTGATTTTTTTATTCAGCCGATATTCCCGGAAGCGGTTGTTTTCCACTTCACGTTTTCGGATTGAAATCTCCGTTTCGGGCGCTATATATCGGTAGGTACAAGAAGTAATTGTTATCAAATAATTTTACGCCATTACAAACCACATTTGATTTATTTTCTATTGAAGACGATCTATTATTTAAACGGTTTATAACGAACCTAAATCGCCGGCCACGACCATTGTCTCGTGCGGCAGAAACAATAATTAGGTATCACCTATGTATATACCGCCTACCATTAAATCCGTATTATTCGCGAATCGCAATAACGCGATAAATGTCTGTGTAGGTACAGTAATACTGCAGCTACAAAGCGTGTAAACGTTCAATTTTTTCGATGCGACGTTTGTATTATATCATAAAAATATATAAAAATGAATATATGTATACACCCGAACGAGACGAAAATCTGTACTTAGTACCCTGTACGAACGCCGTCAATAATTCGTATCGCTATACGGTTTTTGTTGTTACGTATTAGGTAGACAAGCTGTCCGTGTATATATTATTATTAACTAGGTGCACTTATAAACCGCCAGTATGTTTTTCGAGTACAATACATATTTTCTAATCCAACGTTAATGATTCGGAAAATGGGCCAGAGTGATTTATCTCATTTTATGAGTTTATAAATTCAATCTCTTCGTATTTTTTTTTTTCACCACTATAATATGTTATTAACTACATACCTAGGTACATCGTACAATGTACATATAGTGCTAAACGGGTATTATATATGTGCTATATATATATATATATATTATAAGCCTAACCTAACCTACATAGTTATAATATGGTATATTGGTATACTTCAACATGGTTTTAGATCGCAATAACAGGCACAACGCTTGTGGGACTGGTATTTAATTTAATTTTTAATACATTTATTATTAATTATAAATTAGGCTAGTAATAACTATAAATATAATTTCAATAAGTTTTGAGTTGTAAACAATACAATTTTATAATGTCGATTTTACATCTAAATATTATATGCTCTTTTACAGATAATTGATAAGTAATTTTGGAGTTAAATAAAAATAATAATGAAATAAAATATAAATGTTAATACGCGTCTTATATTAACTTAAAAAATTACTTGATACAAATAAATTGTAATAGGTATTCTTTACGATAATTTATTCGAACAGTGGTAAACAAGATCAACTAGGTACGACAAAATTATATTTTACATTCATCGAACATTTGAACGATGTATTAACTATTAAAATATATTTAATATTCTTACAAAAAAGGTACTCACACGTTAATTTATAACCATCCATCTTATCATCTTATCTTATCATTCATTTATATCAATACATTTATCAACAATTTTTTTTTTATAAAATGTCGTTATTTTTTTTCGTGTACAATATCGACGACGTTTACTATCCGGACAACTGCAGTTAATGAAAATGTTAATGATTTCACTAAATGGACGAGATTTATACATTATATTATACTCTCGGTTGTATAAATATCTTATATTGTTATCTATAATTATTCGTCTCATAATTCATCCAAATTAAATAAATAATAATAGTACCGGATTAATAGTTCCTACTTTCCTAGTATAGTAAGAATAGAACTACTGTATTTTAATTTATAGTACATAGTTGAAAATTTGATATGTTTCTTATTTTAAAATGTATTATATTGTATATTCAATGTTATTTTTTTCTATAACTGGGCATGTTACCCGTGACAATTTTTAATAAATAGATAAAATAATATTATAGTAAATCAAATTATTATTTTATCATATAAATTATAAACATATTTAAACAATTTTAATATTATAGTTATTTACAAGCTTATGACTGTCTATACCTACCTCGTACATATTATACTACAACAATTCGTTTTTACGAACGTATAAATAGGTAATTTAACTTATCACACATTATTATTATTCATAGTATATATCGTTTATTTACACTGAGTCACATTTTTATAGTTCTAGGTCGTACCTATGCACATAAACCAAATACGACTATAGATAATATTTTATTCGACTTGTACTGTACATTTGTGCAATGTTTTTAGGTACATTCTATTGACGTTATAATGTATTTACGGGAACCATTTTGTTGTATGTACAATGTGTAACTATAGTCTTTTTTCATACATTGCATCATCTTCATTCTTGTTTTGTTTAAAAAATGCAATAATAACATTGTAACAGACAAGAGCGATAGTCAATTAAGTACCTATACCTGAGAAGCTAAAATGATACTATTTATTGTAAAAGTGTTATAAAAATATAATGCTATGATAGGTAGGTATCATAAGAGACAGTGATATCGCAAGTAATGGTTTCACTGATGAAGCACATTTATTTTCTAATGATGAAACTACTCTTTTTCTCCTTCAAGTAATAATTATTGATTATTGCTCAACCATTGGTTAAATCTAACTTATAAATATATTTGAGTGTGTTACAAGTATTTTTTGAATCGATAGTTAAATCAGTTAATTTAGTTAAGTTAATACGGCGTTAAAATATTAAAATTACATTACAATAATATTATGTATTATTATTTACAATATAGTATTACATTATACCTGGAACGTAGAAATTAACTTACGATAAACAAGATTGATTGGTTTAAAATATGTATCAAAATTCAAAGTATAAAATATTTAATCGATTGGTCAATGGCTGTTAAAAATAAACCTTTAGTGTCAAAAATATAGATGAATATACCACACAATAAAGTCTATACACAGTACAATACATGTATAATAGGTACATACAATTTGACAATTATCGATAATCGATACAATATCTATTATTTTTTATTGCAAGCTTGCATTAGTTGAGATAATTGTTCTTACATTTGATCTGCAAATATTTATTTAAATACGTTTGTAAAGATTATTAATGGAGCAGATACTCTGTATGGATAAGTATGTTCTCACGCCGAGAATTTAAGAACGGATGGAACGGTTCGTGATTTTTTTTATACAGCGTGTTCGGCGGATATCGACAGAGGTGATGAACAGAAAGTCGCAGAGTTTAGTATAGTTACCTAGTACAGTTCCAGTCGAACGATTTTGTACATGTTTTTATTATTTTATTGATTGTTAGGTGTGGGCGTGTGGCAATGAAACAAATCGTTGTTATACACAAAACGATTTCCCTAACGATTTTTAGAGGAAACAATAGATGACGAAAATGGATATCCAAAATATACAAAGAATAAACAATATAAATGGATTAACCACACTTTAAGAGGTGTCGAGGTGTGCATATAAATTATATTATAAAATCCGTTTTTAAGTAGGTATTAAGTGCATAATAGACTTAAATGTAGAAATTCGTTCTCAAAACATTCGACCGGTCAAATGTTTTATTTATCCAAACACGCAGTAAAATACTTTTAAAGAGTATTTGGAATAAAAACTCGAATACTTATAAAAAATAGCATTCAAAATATGTATTCAACTACTTCATAAAAATAGTATTCTAAATAAAGTATTTCAAATTTTCAAACACTTTAAAAATTATTTTTAGTTTTTGTTTTAGATATAAATACAGTGATACTTTTCTTCGAGAAAATTTGAAATTAGCGCCAACATAAGATATAATTTAATAATTCTAAATATAATATTATTTAAGTTGTTGATACTTGATTTTAAGTTTTAAAATGTATACCTATAATATTGTTAAAAACTTCCAAGAAAACAAGGAAAACAATTACTATTGTAAATAAAAAGTATTTTTTATAAGAATACTTCTAAAAAATATTCTAAATAGTTTTTTAGAATACTTTTGGGAAAAGTATTTTAAAAGTATTCTGAATACAGTATTTAAAATACCTTATTTGGAATACTACTCGAGACAGCAAACACGTTTACAATATAAAAAGTTATGATTCTCCGGAAAGTTCGACATTTATTAAAAATCTCGTCAGCGACAGTCCAATCGAATTCGATGAAATCTTTTGGTATACCAACAACGGCATACCACATTTGCTCTAAAAAAAATTAATTAATTTTGAGTACATTCTATTTGCGCCAAAATAAAAAAAGGTATATTTTTTCCGACAGCCTATTTGCCAAATTTACCTGTGTAAACATTTTACTCTAACGCTTGGGTTTAATTCATATATTTTAAAGGTATGCATTTTACATCGAAAGATAATTCATTTTAATTTTAAATTTTAACATTATAGTAGTTACAATACACATTTTTTAACATGCGATAAGGATTTTTTGCACTTTTTTGTTTGTTTTTCGTTCAACCGAAATTCAAAAAAAATATAAAATTATAGTCTCATGTACCATATGTCGTTTATGAACTCTCTCGTTGGTTTTTGATGAATTTCCGAAAAACCATTGATATTAAGTTTATGGATGCAGCATTTCATAAAAATCTGCCAACACAACTGATGTCATTGCGGTTAACCACGACTTCATATTTTCATTCTTGTTTAAATGTTGTAGTTTCCTTATCACTCAGAAAAAACTGTGTAAGTGAGTTCCATAATAATATCGTTTTCCTCTACGTTATGTGGCCAAAAATCGTATAATATAAAATATATTTCATGGAGATATGAATGCTGTATCCATATTATGTACTATGGGTTAGTTAACCATGTGTATTCAACTAATAACATTTTAATATTGTTATTATACTTAGTAAGCATTATATTACTGAAATTTGAGTGATATAAAATTGTATTAAAAGTGCAGTGTGCTATTAAGAAACATGGTTACCGCTTAATATGAAAAATGCGCAAATTCCACCCGTCAACATAATGTTATTATAATAATAATAATCCGTAAGCACAAAACAACAATAGAGATAGGTACTGTTATTATACTATTATAATAGTGCGTTATTGTCTTAATTCCGATGAGCGCGCAATGCACTCGACCTACCTAACATTTTTTTAAAAATGTTTGCACGCGCAATCATAATAATAATGATGCTTCGTCGCCTTGAGATATTAATAACAAGCGTAGGTAGCAATAAATATATAGTAGGTATACATAATATTATGCATGTGCGTACGTTAAATAATAATATATTTATATATAGCAATTTAACATATTTACGTCACACTTGTAGGTTAGGTACGTGTATTTATATAATTAAAACGATTATACAAATTACCTACGGTTTTCCGGAGACCGGATATAGTGAAAACTTAGTAAATAATATCATAGTGTATTGGTATAGGTATGGCCCCGTATACCTAGGTACCGTAAGGAACTCATCATTTCGCGTTAAATACATTTTACCGTTATTATAATAATATATCGTAATGCATTGGTAGGTCTAGCGCCTATCATATACGACCTAGGTTTAATAGTAACCAGTAGCTATAGTATCTACTATAAGTAGCCAATAACTTTTAATCACCATTGCCTTCAGTTTATTGTCGTCATATAACGTGTATTATTTTCGCTAAATGCATGACCGCGCAGAATTATTATAAATATTGCGGTACATGGTGATAGGTATTAAAATATAACTATTTTACCATATACCTGGTCTAGACTTTTCTTAAACAATTGCATAAGAGTAGTGATGTTTAGACGTGATGTTGTAAATCATATTTGCGGATCTGTTTTGGAAGTGACATAACATATTATTTTACTGTTTTTTAAAACAACTTTTAACTGGAGAAGACATTGTTTAACGCAATTAATAAGTAGGTACATTGCCATATTTTTATATTCCTACATTATACGACCGATCGCATTCGTTTGAAGCTGTTTTCATTAATTGTTGGTACAGTTCACAGTTTTCAATCATTTCGATTACAATATGACGACCAGTATAATAATATTATAAACATATAATAGTTATAGGTATCTACACAATATAACACCTCATAGATATATTTTGTCCTGTAGACCCGTATTTATATACGTTTTCCACCCTTGAGCACTGCAAAGGCAAAATGAAAACCAACGAGTAGTTACGTTACCCCCAAGTTTATGAGAAAAACACAAAAATTGGATTTTTTTTTTTTTTACATTAAAAAGTACACACTAAAAATCGATTGTTGTGTTGTCGTCGTGAAACAAATTTTCGCATCTATATGGTCCAGGTACCCCCGTATCCAACCAATATCTCCTACTCGCAAAAGTCTTAGGCTAAAGGTACCTTTATCATTGGGAACAACGTATTTTATGAAAAATCCGTGTAGCCCCACACCGTACGAAATTTGTATTGCATTATTGTACTGCACATAATCACGCAAATCTCTCAGCGCCCGCACTTGCAAGTCCGATACAGTAATAATACAACGTGTACTACGATCTGGTTGTTGCAGGGGTTATTGGACTGTGGAGAGGCCAAGGCAGCAGCCCAACTATCACGCGGTGCGCCGTTCGTGTCGTGAACGAGGCGCCCTGTTCGAGGATCCCGACTTTGCGGCCGGCCCCAAGTGCCTGTACAAGAACAAGAGGCCTGCAGTTCAACCCATCGTATGGATGCGACCACACGTGAGCATAACATAGTTATTTTATATATATTTATAACGTTATTTTTATGAGCATAATAAATTAGCGGTTTGGCACGTCTTAATATATCGCACTATAGAGTCGTTAAACTATTCCGGGCTTATCGAAATATTTGCCAGCGTTGTGACTATTTTGAATATAAATCAAAAGGAAAGACTTTCTACTTTTTGTCAAATAATTATTTAATAAAAAAATTATTTATTAAAAAATGATTCATAGTCCATGGAACGAAAAATGTTTTTGATATAATGTTATTATTATTATTGATATTATGACAAAGTGTTCGAACTATTCGAGGCTCGAAATACCCGGTCTAATGTTTTTGATCCGTCCTTATTAAATTATTTAATTTTTGACAATTTATTTACGAGTAGGTAACACGAGAAAAATCGTTAAAATATATACACCTCAACGTGAGGTAAAAATATACTTAAAATATATAAAATAAAATTCTTCTTTCTTTAAATGTTTGTTAATCTATTGTATTCATTACATCCAATACGTTTATGCAACAATTCGCCATGATTCGATAATGGTATATACCTATTATATACAGATCGATTGCAATCGTTTAGAGATTGTTGCCAAATCTGTCGCACGTGTGTGTGTCTGTGCACGCATGTGTCGCACGCGTCGTTCGACCGCATTGGCAATATTCACTCGTTTAAGTGCTATAACGTGTTTAAATATCATAATAATTATACTGTGAAGTGTCTCACCCGTTGACGAAAATATTTAATTACGATAATACAACACCATATAAGTACGCAATAATATGTAAAAAAATATAAAAATTAATACACAAAGGACAAAATTTAACACTTTCAAAAATAAAGTTCTGGTTAAAGAGTATAATATTATTATACAAACAAACGTCATATATACCTCATATTATCATCCCCGCAAACAGCACTTGGTAGAAGTCTCGTGGAAACATTATTTACAATCGCTGCAGTTTATAACCCCGTTATCCAAAAAATGTTCATAACGTTATGATCAGTGTACCTATCGTGTTTTTATGTCAACAATCCGACGAACGCGAGTGGTGTCCATCCGAAGCAGAGCCCACCAACGCATAAACGATTTCGGAGAAATGTACGTTTGATGATTCGTTTTCATACGAATCAAAATACAAAAAACCCGAAATCAAAACGTTTACTTTGTTTTGCATATCGACTAAAATAATATACCTACCGCACGTTGTCGTCATCGTCAGCTTAAGACACTGCAGTGTGAACACCGTACAATTATTACTAATTATTATTTGTTTATATAGTATTATTATTATTATTTACTTCTTTTGCGCATTAAAAAATATATTTTTTCATAAACATACTGACAAACACGTATATACGCACTCAGAACAAGCGTTCAAGTGTTAGTTATTAAATGTAATGGGTAATATAACTGCAGTTGTTATAATAATATGTTTTCTCACTTGCGTTGCATACTTCTTTGAACTAATTAGTACAACAAAACCGTTGAAAAACGAATAGCGTTCAATTTTTTTCTATACGTCTTATGTGCGTTTTTATAATAGGTCAATACACCGTAATTCACTTGTTTTTATTATTATTATTTATTTTTATTTTTCAAACATGGTCTATGATTTTGATTTAACCGGTGCTTGGCGCCCTGTAGATGTTACGCAGACGAGATAACTACGGTACATATACATAATATACAATATATTATATTATGATTAAAGCATCTTTAACATAAATAATATTAAAACAGGAAAATGAGTATGTATTATTAGAGCGTGCGTGTGGCTGCAGTGGAGTGGATATACAATTACCAATTTTAGTCCTTTTTACGAAAAGTTTACCTGCATATAATGAAACGAAAACCATTTTTTGACACATCGTAAAAATTATAAAATAAACTCAAGTGTATACTTTTTCATGAGTTCGATGGAGGTACATCTGTATTACCCTTATTATAATAGTTTAATATTTGAAAACGGACATAATAATATATTATATTATAAATTATTAGCACTACTGTTAGGCGTGTCGTCACACGTCTCGCGGGTCTCGTTTCGTATATTGTTGGACGTGACGGTTTGACGATAATTTATTATTATTCGATGCGTCGCCTAGTCGGCTGGTGCGGTGTGCGTATGGAGGAAGATGTGGTGAGACGTCTTGATTATCGACGTATAATCGAAGGTTTCGTGTGTATACAATCGCATAGAAACACGGTGCGATGAGAGGAAAATACGACAAAATAATAATAATATCAAACTTGGCTGATATAGAGAGAGTAAAAAACGAAACACCTGTGCGCTGGATTCGTAAGACCGTCGCAGGACGCTCCTAAGTCATAAATCATTCGGAAGACGTCATGGAGATGAACTGTTGGTGTGTGTGTGTGTGTGTGTGTGTGTGTGTGTGTGTGTGTGTTCATGACCACGGCGTTTGGTTGATTTTAATTATTAATATACGTAATGTTCTGCAGAGAGTATGCAAACGGGGTTTTCGTGGTAGCCAGCGGTGATCGAATTATTTCGACGCCGGAGAACCCGAATACTGGCTGCAGAATTCATACCTACTTATAGACCGTCTGTTTTCCTAATGGGCTTCCCCTTTTTTTGTTTAACGATTGTGGACGATTATGACTTGACAATAAGGATAAACAATATTCCTCATAAAACGACAGGATTATTGTGAATTGATTTTAATGCTACTTGCCAAGTTCTCATGTCCGATTAGATTCAGGATTAACACTTGGATATGTATTAAATATAGTTATAGTCTATAACATTGCGAAATAGAACTAAATTGACTATACTAATTAATGAAATATTTATAAATATAAAATACTAGGTACCTATTAAATCATAAACAATAATTATTCGAGTAATTTTTAGTGCTATAAAGGCTCTTATACAGCTGTAATTGTATACCATAATAATCGTCCGCAATCGTATGTACAGGCATCATATATTTTTTTCGTTACAGACTGATCGTTATTATTACGAAGTTTTTTATATTGTTCTAAAGAATTTCTTCGCAATATTTTCTCAAACTCGAGAAATCATTAGATTAACGATCACCGCGCCGCACGTTTATGATAATATTATGCTATTTATGTACCTATATTATATTGTTATATGTACCTACCTATATAATATTCGTGCGCGTTCCGTCGGTGTGAACTTGAAATCCAAACATAACCATTAAATTATAAATGTGTTTAATATACATATATTTATTATGTTGAGATGTTTTATGTACACATTGAAATATTATGCTCACGCTAAGGTTAGGTTAATGTGTTAATGTGCCAATTGTAATTTTTATCGTCGCTGTTGAACACGATAATATTTTGTATACTATTACGCTGAAAGTGTATTGATGGATTAAAAAGAAATAAGCTATCTTGTGTCATGACGAGATAATTTCTTTTTTAATGTAGTTTTATCGTAGCGTTCACCATTGAATAATTTCAGATAGTTCTTTAAGTGGTGGTTGAAAGTAGGACTCTAATCTTTTATTTGGTGTGATGCAATCAGGTGTAGTGTATAGTTTTTTTTTTTTTTGATAGTAGGTAGCATTTAACAAGTACAGTATTCCAACGTAAATACAAATTTCCCTATTCTTTAAACGTTTAATTTTTACAAGCATTTGTATTTTCTAACTAAAAATATATTTCTATTGTATTCTAGAGTAAAATAAGTAAGGTTCATTCTAAATTTTTAAAAATTGTTTGCACATCCTAACAAAACCCTTAAATTGCGATACTTTACTACTTCAGCCATGTCAATATACCTATATTAATATATAATAGGTATATTACGTTTTTTTGGATACTAGGAGATTTAACAGGTGATAATATATCTTTATTTTTCTTACCTGCTAAAAAAAACTGGCATACCTATAATGCAGTGTCCTACATTCGCATAAAAGTAGCGATTATCTAATGATTGTCGTGAATTATTTTTATTTTTTAGGAATAGACAGCAGCGATAGGTTCTAACAAACGATGTGGTCCACAGAAATGTAACTGCAATTTGATTCATTTCATAGGAATTTTTAATACCACCGTGCAAGATGACTTCGTGCACTATTATATTATGGTCATTGTACGTGTGGTATAATTAATATTTTAACATTCTCAGATTCTCTAAAAACATTTGCGTACAGTTTCAGCCTTCTGTCTTAAAACATTGTTGACGATTTCCAAATTAATTTTGTGTATTTATTATTTTTTATAACATTAACATGTGGTTGATATATACATTTTGAATTGATCATCATTCATCATTGTATCTATGCGATTGACTGAATCGTCTGGATCTGACAAAAGATCAAATTATTTTTAACATATACTTATATAATATGTAAACAATATAATAATGGATCTAGGTATTGTACTTTTTTGTAACAAAAAACTCTTTAAACTGTTAAGATAAATAAAATTAAGTTGTTAGGTATTAAGTATAAAATAATATTAGTGTGTATGTTTTTCTATGAACAAGACTTTTTTTAACTGTTTATTTAAAAATTAAATAAATGTTTAAAGTTTCTTGGTTTTGTAGTATATAATCTTTACCTGTACTCAATTGAAACACTCGTATACTTAAATATGTAAGAAATATTATGTTTTAATTATTACTCATTTGTTTAAAGCTTCACAAATTTATGTTAGGGTTTCAATCGTCATTCCTGTATAGTTTACGATTAATTTTATTGGCAATCTGTATAAAATAATAAAAATATATTAGAAAACAGTAGGATAAGTGAAATAAGTGTAGCTATGCAGGTATACAATAGATAATACGTAAGATATGCAAATAGTTCTAGTTTGTTTAATATTTCTTTCTTATTTGATCGTTACTTTTCAATTTTTCTAATTTTTCACTCAAAGACATAATTATATTTATGATTAAAACGTTATGCGATAAATTTAGATATACTTAAACAGTAACAGAAATGTATCAAGGTTTTACACGTATTTATATTTGAAATATGAGCTCACCGTTATTGTTGTTATTAAAAGTAGATTGAATGCAATTTGATAGTAGGTCGGAGTAACTGATTCACACATTATCACATTAATCACAACAAACTCTTAGAGAACCACACGCATCATCTGTAGGTGATTTACTGTCGCTATGACATAACGCAATAGTAGGTAGCTGTAGTTACTTTCCAGTAATTTCTGATGGTACGCATAAGCTGCCTGTGATGTTGTTTCGATTTAGTGTAAAATAATGAATTGTTCATCTCGATAATTATTATAATTCATTTTAAAAGTGTACTTAATACTTTTATTAGAAAATATATCATATTTTAAATGAACGCGCTATCGATATTAGGTACGTTTTACATTTTGAGCTCAAGATTTTCTTTCTACTATGGCCATAAATCATAGTGGACTCATTTTTTTTATATACACATAATAGTTATATATATATATATATTATATTTGTGCTGGTCGACCGTAAACGTTGACGAGCGTTATTATCTGGTATAATATATAGGTAGGTCCGTATATTTTTGATATATGTGTGTGTGTATGTGTGTGTGTGTGTGTATTGGCGGTGGTCATTAGTGCGTGTTGATATTTAAAAGATAACTTTTTATGGAACCGCATAATTAGTTCCGAATGATTACAGCACCGAGCACCATAATATAATATACTAGATACCGTATGGCCTTTTGTCACGTGATTTTAACTCGAAAGTATGACTTTTTATATATATCAACTACAGCTCAACCTAATTTTAAATATTATTTTATTCTCTTTTTTTACTTATAATTTAACAAACCACTTTTATTTTGTTTTGAATTTCATATAAAAAAAAATCTCATTCTACAATTTACCACTATATTCAAGCCATATATAATTGCTTATGATCGATATATTTGTTATACAGATTATTTAGACACAAATATCGGGCTGATTATAACTGAATAACAGCCGTTACAGTCTATGACTGTGGCTACATTTCTACCATCATACAAAATATAAAATGCCTAAATTTAACTATAAAACTCTACTACGACCATGGATTGGATTAAAAGATAATAGAATTTGGAAAGAACAGCAATCGTGTTAATGATTATTCCATATTCGTAAAATTGTAATACATCTATATTCTATTACAATCTATGATTAATGACGATGTTCGTCAGCCCAGTACCCGAAAAATCAAACACAAAGTCGGGGGTTAAGACTTAGGTTATAAATTCTGATTGAGTGGATTCTAATTATTACGAATTGGTTACTAATTTTTTAGTAAGATTTGACTTCGAAATTTCGAAAATGTTGACATTTGTGCCGGAATGACGGATCTTGAATGATGCTAATACGACAATATATATATAATAAATACAATATATACAATTGTGCGTAGTTTTGTAGAATACTCGTCGAATCTCTTTTAAATGCTCCACAATATCCACTACGATGTACTGCACTAGGTCAAAGTCAATATAAAAATGTATTTTATTTTTAGTATATAAGTGGAATCAAATCTGCCTAAGCAGAGAAGTATTAAATTTTGTGTTGAAATTAATAGATACCAATAGGTATACATATAGGGGACACGACATGAAAATATTCGTAGAACAATATTATTATAAACAACGAAATTGTATTCAATTGTTATGAAATATTGTTCGTAACCAGATGCAAATATATGTGTAAGATGAAGAAATAATAGAAAGTTTATTGTTTAAATAGTTTGTCGAGCCTATGTACACATTATATAAAATAACGTTACAGTTACCATTATTGTTTGATTAAATTACAACAATTCTAATTCATTAACACAATTATGTAGACATATATAAATAATTATAGCTATTCAAAAATTGTAAATTAATTATTCAACAACCAAAAGTTGCTTTGGTAAAAAATACAAAAAATAAATGCCGTAATATGCAGTTCTTTGACAAACTATAGGTACCTATACAAAATTCAAATTACACCCTATTGCGATATTAAGCATTTTAGAAATTTTTCAAAAATAAATGTATATGACAATAAACTTGATAACAAAACGTCAATACAATAATTTAAATGGTAACCAAAAAATAATGATATGTTTTTGTCGGTTTACTTCGCCGTTATCAATTTAACTAGAAAAAAGTGAAGAATCAAATATATTTATAAGAATCGTATATTTCAATTAATTTACTAAGTGCATATTTAAATTTTAAATACGACACAATATTTTTAAATGTTTTAATCAATAAGTCTCGATCTTTGCAGTTCATTGCATGCGACGATGTATACCACATTATTATAAAATATAATATTATATGACCATCATTAATCGCGACTACCGATTTTCTGTTTCAGGAAATGTGCCAGAGGCCCAAGTTTATGGTGGACTCGACGCGGTTGGTGTCCCAGGGAAACGGAGTGGTGTCGACTGGTGCGGGCGGCGGCAGTGGAGGAAGTGCTGGCGGCGAACCGACTCGCAACGGTACCATCGGCGGGGTTGGGGGCGGCGGCGGACGATGCGGCGTTGAGCCCGGCGAACTCGGAGACCACAGTTTTTTGGCCGCCGTGTCGTCGCTGACTCTCACGCCAAAGTTCCTCGACAGGGTCGTACCCCTCGATCAGTCGTTCGACCCCACCACGTCCTATTGTGGGCTGTTCAGGTACTATAAACACACACACACACAAATAACAGGTTTTATTAGGTTTTAATTATCATTGATAAATCTTACAATATTATGACTGTCCATCGTGAAATTAATTTCACTTCCTATAACATATTGTATTTTATGTATCTACTTTTTAAATTGTATTCGTTTGATGTATTCATAAAAAATAAACCCTACACGACACCCAATGAAAATTTCACTATCACAAAACGCATCGATACACATTAAATGGATAATATTCATAATATTAGTAAATACTAAATACTTAATTATAATATTTTATAGTACTGCAGTGACATTCTAATTTATATTTTTTTATATTCTCATGTCATTTTTCGCAAACATGTATGACATGGTATATAGTACCATGATATGGTATAGGATAATAAAAAATAAAATAGTGAAGAAATCCGTCTTTGGTGGCACAGGTGACAGGTGCGAATCGGGTGATGCGTCTATATAGCGATCCTATTTTCAGGATATTTTTTTGAAAACATTTTCAGGGCTAATCAGTTATAACAAATAATATTATTAATACGATCTGTATTATCTACTACTGTGTCTAGACTCTAGGTACAAACTATAATATTATACTTCGTTATCAATCGTTAAATAAAGATTATTGAATACCTTAAGTCCTAAGTAAATCTTAAATTCGAACCTCTGAGTAAATCAACTATTTTTAAAGATATATTATAAAAGGGACGGAGGGCGGTGTTTAACTGAATGGTCCGTGTTTGAAGGGACTGCAGCATCAAATTAAGCCCGAAGCCTACGTATATGTATAATCTATATTAAATATTAATAACAGTCAGCAGCCAGCGTGTAAAGGCACTATGTAGTGATGTGCGTACTGTGCACATTAAGTAATTATGTTAGATATGTATGATATATTAATAAAAGTCTGTAAAGAAATGTTGGATAAATTTACTGAGCTAGGTGTCTTTTCGACTGTAGGACAATCGTTGGACGGAGGGGAAATCAGTGCGCAGGCGTTTTCGTCGTTATGTAGAGGCGGCATGTTTATTGTGTGTAGCTTCTATATTAAATTTAAAAGCTATAAATCATCTCAGTCGGTACTTGGAAAACGATTTTTGAGTGGAACACATTTACTGATCATGTTTTGTATTAGAAAATATTATTAACGACTATATTATGGCCTATTAGATTTCTAGTTTTATTTAAGTGGCGGCCATTCCATGGTTTTATTATATTAATTATTGTTGGTCAAAAATTGTAGTGCCCGACACTCAATCTCTTTTGTATATTAATTTAAATCCATTTTCCGTTTAAATTGATTCATATATTCTGATACTCTACCCCTCTCCTACCTCACCACCACCACAATATAATAATTATAGTTGAACGATGTGAACGATTTATACCGTGTGATACTCTATACATAAAGATTGTACAACTATTGCATGAGACCTATCTGACTTATCCAGGTATAACTTTTATTAACAATGAGGTGTGTCATGTGATTTAAGTGACTATTTAAAATCTAAAGTGTTGTAAATGTTTTGGATCGTTGATTTTTTTAAAGAAAATTTTTTTTTAGGTACCGTGAAAGATAATTCTCATAATATTGAAAAATATAGAGTTGCCTAATATATAGATATATTTACAAGTGGCGCGCATTCTATACTTCTAGAAAATGATTGTGTTATCTTAAATTCATTGGGTGATGGGTGGTAATATTTTACAAGCAATAATAATAAATAATTTGTTTAAAAACGTTAGGTTTTTGGGTAAATGATTAATTTATGGTATTTGTGGACCATTGCAATGTCCTACGGTAAAATCTTAATTTTTATTCCAAAAGGCAAAAATTCTCATAACATTTTAATTTTTATCGAACAATACCATGCACTAATATATTATTATATTATTGACAGTTGTATACTTGTATCATGTACACTATATACTTTCCAAGTACGCCAATAATTAGTATAATTTCGCAATTTAGATGGGTAATCATTATTCGTTAATAATTATTTTCATACTCTGTTTTCTGGCCGACGATCACTGGGCACAGTGGGCACTGAATGATCATACACTTTTCGCAGTTCTATTGTTACGTCATGGAAAATGCACTTTTTTGAAAAATACAGATGAATTTTTTCAGAAAAATGCAATATTGAATATTGATACATAAACGTCCATTTTTTTTTATTTTAACACATGCATATTTCTTGTTTATTTAAAAACATAAACAAATGTATTTAATTAACGATTTTTCCCCCTTATTTACTATCTTTCACCAGCAACCAGAAATTCTGGTTTAATTATGTAGGTATAAGTGTCATATTTATTTCATTATATCATTACCTACACAATCATTATACATGATTATTTGATAAAACATCACTGTCGAGGACAAAATTAATTAGTCGAATAATTATGTGAAAAATGTATACCTAACTCAGTAATGATATTATTAATTAGTAATTATATGCAGCTGGTATCTATGTAAAATCAAACATTTTTTTTTTATTTTTTACAAATAAAACTTATCACAGTGTTATTCGTTGTATTTTTCAAACCGTTTTATTTTACATTGATTACAGATCTGTACACTAGAGTTTGATATATTTAAATCAATAAAACCGACAAATATTTTGAAAATCTTAATAACAGTACATAATATACACATACAATGTCGAGCGCATCTTATAATTATTTTTGACATTTAATCGTTCGCCATATTATTGTATTATAGGTATTAATTTTGAAATATGATTGTTTGACCACCTTTAAAAAAAAAGCTATTGGGCGGATCTATCCTCATTATCACGGGCCCGCTGAAAGTGTCAAACTTTGAGCGTGCGGCTCTTTGTCACAACTCTGCACAAAATTTTCGGACTGAAAAATTCAATATCATCCGTCGAACAATACAACATGTAAATCGTATTGTGCACGAGGCACGTCATATTTTATTCTACGACTTTACTTCAAGCCCTAACGGTATTCATCCGTGTCCAACACAGTCATTCCCACGGTAGCGTATATACGGCTGGTACGCTGCTGCACCAGAGGATAGATCTCCGGCTCGTGCACTGTCGTCGTCGACGTGTTCGCATTATATACGAATAATATTTATAATGACTCGACAAACAGTGTGTGGGCGTGGGTGTGAATGGAATTGGAATTGCGTTCGTCGAGAATATTATAATATATTTTGCGTCGTTCAGGGACCGTCGCTTGAGAGAAGTAATACCATAAACAGTAGGTATAGGTATACTTCTGCCACTATCTGTACAATATCGAATATATTAATATTACATTGTATTACTCGAGTCCGCCTCAGTGTATTATACTTTTCCCGGTGTATCGTTGGTCCGAACCAAATGTATACAATTATATGCGATCGTTAACACATTGCAGGTCATAAAAAGTATATACGTATCTGCAGGGCTTAAACCAAAGTACCATGCAACTACAGATATCTTTCCTCTGGAAGGAAAATTTAGGAACCATATGTTTTTGCGTATAGTGCTGCAGTGGAAAAATATCTAGTGGCATATGCTACACTTTGTTAATTTAATTTTTTTTTCGATTATCGATTTGCGTTTCTATTACAATAAACAAAGCGTTACGAAAATCCGCCTCGCAAAAATGAGTTAGAAAATAAATTTGTATGAACACAGCCCAGAATCACATCTATGTTAATATTATGTTTGATTTTATGTCATATTATGTACGTTTTGGCGACCACCGTTTAAAATAATGATATTTCCGTTCATACTCGATAAACCTAAGTCCTAGAGACAGACAAAATATATCGGGACCGGTCTGGATGTAGATATAAATAGTTAAATAAAGACGAGTAGAAGCAATATCCACGAAATGTAGTGTTGAACAGGTATTTAGATTATTTTTGTTTTCGACCGGCCTATAGTAATAATATTATGTTGCCCTGCAAAATGTCTCACGACCGCGTCCACATACTGTGCTAGCAGATAGTACCATACGCGTAAAATAATATAAAAATAAAAAATTCACTCGTTGAGTGAAAAATGATTTCCCAGCTTATTTAACATTTAGTAACTTCTTCCGGCGAACCTGCACGGTGCACTGAAGTAGGTAACGGACTTACGGCCCCGGCGACGTTTAATGTAATAATACCTATGATGTTGAGCCTAACGACAGAGTAGTTGGTGTGCTTCGAACTACACTTAACTCTTATATTTTAATTCTCCGTTTGACTTTAAATTACTTAGGTATATCGAATCCCTATATAGGGCGTATCTTAATCGAAGGATATACCTACGATCGACGAACTCTGAAAACCATAACTGTTTCATCTCTGTTCGCGGTTTGATAGGGCCGCCTAAGGTGCGGTATCCAGCGTGTTTCATGATAATAATTTGAAGTGGAAAATATGTATAATATATACGGCCATATACCTATGCTAAGTTTTGTCGTTCTCCCACTCCCGCGGCTGCACTCGGTTACCGCGCGGTCTTAAGACATAACTGTCGGTTTCGCTCCCGGTATGGGTGCGTACAAATATAAAACGTACAAATACCTGGGCAGAGTGCACACACGGTACACGCACGCACGATTTAATAATCATAATAACATAATAGTACGTATACTTAAATAAGTCAGCACCGCAGCGGCAAAACGCCGTCGCTTTTGAACCGATACGCGGCAAGACCGTACGACAATTTGTTTTTTTTTTTTTTGTCGTATAATTTAATATCGTAATCGCATATACCTACGTACGTACCAACGGTTATAAATTCATAATATTATTATTACCGTCATGATTATAATATTATTATAGAGTCGCTCGCGTGTCCCGCGCAGCAATGATTTATCTGTACGGCCGCGGCGTGTGTGCAGATATCGTTATAATAATGGCTATATTACGGGCGTGCTGTCTGGCTTGTCGTGAGAAACGGAAGAAACAGAAAACGAGGGGGGGGTGGTCGAGGGCCAAATGATAACAGATCTGTATTATGACCAAACTGCGTGCGTCGGAAGGTCGTACTCTATGCGAAACGCGTACAATTATAATGTGGTCAACGTGAGTACGGCCTATAATATAATATTGTAATGCTCGTATTATGCGCTAAAAGATGTTTTTTTGTATACCAGTCATCGCGATAACATCATAACTAGGTATCAATATTTCATTTTTATATCATATAGTATCCTCCGTCCGTCGCCGTTTTTCCGGTGCAGTTCGGTCTAGGACAAGACAATAAAAAAAAAAATTCTTCTTTCAAAAATAATTAATTCCCAACAATTTCCTATGTATACGGTCTTAACCACTATTATAATATATCCAACCTATATTATACAAGTGTTGTAGACGTCTGATGAAATTCAATTTTTAAACGAATTTATTCAGGAAGAACCACCCTTCTCACCCGATACTTTATCGAGGCTCACGGAAAATACAAAAAAATGTTCACCCATGGCCATATTATATATTTTTACAAATGAGCATATAATTTTAACTGTTTCTATTTTTATTTTATCTTTTATTTACTAGTGTACATTTTTATAGAATTTCAAACAATAAATATTTTTTTCTCAAAGGATTGTATTATTAAAAGGAAATGTTACTTAATACTTAATTGTGTAATTTGTTCACAGTGAATACAAAGTTTTTTTGAACTAGTTAAATCTATCGTTGAGAGAAACACTAATATTATTGAGTAAACTTTTTTATTCCTCTTGATATTTCAGTAAATACAATATTACATTCAATTTACTATGTATAACAAAATATATTTCAATGCGCAATTTATGAAAATTATAAGCCGTGTTATTATAATATTATATAGTAACAATCGACCGTGCGATATTGTTGATTTGCGTTCGACTTTCGACATAATTGTATAGAAACAAAAACTTAATATTACATACCTTTTCTTACATAAATCTACCTACTTTAAAACTATGGTCTACTAAACTATTACTTTAATACTATACCTACACGATTTTCGTAATATACACTATATATATATATATAGGTATATATATTAGTTTTATTGCAATTTCGATAACTATAACTATAATATCAAACTAATAGGTACATGAACTGTATGTAACTATATATAGGTACGTAAAAAAACGTTTAAAACTGAACCCTTGGAAAACGTTTCTAACCTGGCATACAATAATATGAGTTTTGAAAATATTCATTTAAAATTTAGTAATTTTTATATTGTATTATACATTTTTACGGACTACGTGAAAACACGAACGTAAACTAAACTATCCCGTTTGGCGAGATTTTGGAACGACGACGACGACGGTGGCATAAAATGGCCGTCGGGTGATCCTGTCCCACAAGGTCACGGTCAAGGTCGTAAAATAAGCACGCGACTACAACTGTCCGACAATAATTCCACTCTCGGTACCATAATATTGTACTATGATATTCGCTGCCAACACTCGTTTCGCGATCTATTATTATTACGGATTCACTTGAATAAGTTATTATCGAACCCACGGCCACGGCTGAACACGTACATTCTCCCCAAACTCGAGCTTCTTCTACATATTCGTCGTGAAAATTGAGTAACTCTGAAAATAAAATTCTGACGCTGAAGTTGTGAGGTGGGTTGTCTTCGGCAGTTCGACCCTTCCTATAATTTATACGAGAATGATTATGAATCACAGCGATCGAAAAACTAAAAATCTCGATTTATGTAGATTTGTTGACAAAATTAAATGTTCGCAGCTATTATACCAATTTCACGTGTAATGCCACAGTTTTCGAGGTTATAACCTTTCAAATACTTGTTTTGTTTTTGATAAGTTATACCTATAATTAGGTATTTGGTATACCAACTCCTGCAGTGATTCTATTTCGTTTCGAGAAAAGTCCCGTTAAAACTTATTGGGCTTCTATTATTTTCTATTATTATTATTTTTCTTCTTTTATTATTATTTTTTACTTCTATTATTACGCCCGGGCCCCACAAATAAAAATGTCTCTAAAAATAATAATATCATTGTGTTTATTCATTGACCTCGCAAATAAGATTCTAAAAAAATGAATACGTACTACACTTGTGCGAAGATACTCATCATGTCAGTAAAATAATTGATTCATTATGGGGAGTTCCAGTCGATTGAAAAAAAACAGTTTTAGTTATCTTTTTTGTCTAAAAATCACTTTTTTTTAAATTGAAAAAAGTTTATCTAATTTAATATCATTGCTAATGCCTGTGCGTACGAAAGTCAATTGACGGTAAATGTAAATAACGACTGACCTACCGGGCAGTATTATGCGAGCTTACTGTTATAATTCAGGAAATATTGACCTAAAACGATTACAGATTAAACTCACACATCCTAACTTTCGTTTACTTTGCACACTCTTACAAGTCATTTTAATGTCATCGTGTTAAATTGCCTATATTAATAATTTCCTTGAAACACGACAGACTGGAACACTAGACACCATCGAAACGGTCGGTCATACGTGTGAAATTAAACTCATAATGTCGTCGATATGGTAATCGCGTCGGCACAGTAAAGAAAGTGGCGTACCGAGAGAGTGAATATTCAGCCTTTAGGTGCGCATTTTATTTTGCTAAAAATAGTACCCATTATAGTTACAGATCACAAATCGTAAATATTTTATCAACATTTAAATTTAAATAATACAAGGGTAATCTACAAGGGATAATCCAAATTCATGTTTAAAACCAAACACCATATTATTTAGTTTCAATTAGAATATAGGATAACTAAAAATTAAAATTAAAACAAAACGGTTCTGCAGAATTGCCACATCTCTCGGCGTCTGTCAACGTTACCATCTATAGTCAACATTTCCAGAGCTTCGAGCCCAACAACGGTATTACAACAACAAACACACCAAAACCACCCCGGCACGACCCTCAACCGGTACTGGTTCAATCCGACGGTTGCTTTAATGATAATAATAACAACAATAATAAATACCTGTTACATAATGTTATATAATATAGTACAGACACCATCGACCGAACCCAGCAATTCCTCAACCCCCTCCCACCCACCACCCACCCGCCGACCAACCATGGATTATTATTGTATTTATACATCGTTTAAACCACTTTTTTACGACCATAAACCTTGTTCCCGACGGACGTGGTCCGGGTTATAATACACGCTTTCGTATCTTTTTTTCGAGGGGTTTTCAATTAAAATAATAATAATAATAACGACGATAACTCAAGCGCCCAGTAATAACATAAATAACAATTATTAACTAGGATGAATTTTGTTGTCTAACGGAAAACGTCGTCGTCGTTTCCTCGTCACGTCTCGTCTCGTCTCGTAACCACATCACACTGGGAGGAACGGTACATCCACCTGGCTATATATGTAATCGGCGCCGACCACTCGTTTTACGGGCTTCGTGGAATGCGTGTTGGGGACTCGCGATAAAGAAATACGAGTATTTTAGATTTTAGTTTAAGCCGTCTTATAACTCCGTGTTACAGCTCCAGCTCGTCGGAAATAGTAAAAAAAAATAAAGAACAGAGTGAAATCGAACGGTGGTGACCAAATAACTCAAATAAACTCTCTTTCGTTTGCATTATTGTGTACGATCAATGTTGTCAAACTGTGCCCAGTCTGAACAACCCCTTCACAGGGTTCTGTTAAGTGTGCACCGCGTAAGTTGACGTTCGTCAAATGTCATCGAAGTCGATCTAAAGATCAGAGGTGATCATATTTTTTAAGACAAGACCTCAAACTCGACCTCGTCTATGATGACTTGTAGAATTTCGCAATAAAATACTATAATATTTATAGGAACTGGGCTTGGCCGTTTTCCTGGACGTACCTTTTCTGGATTTATTGGCGCCACACTTAAGTGGCCGACGGCCGTTTAGGACACAATCACTGGCGCCTATTGTTGAGTTATAGTTGTTTTAATGTACTTGTAATAATATGTACGTTGAAAAATAATTGTTCAAGTGGCGACCGTCGGCCTATGAGAATTTTTGTGATTATAGGGGTGTGTGTAGTTTAGTGACTACGGTGTCAGGTGTGGGTGGTAAATAGGTTTGTTATGGACGAAATCCAATTTATAGCGAATTTAATTGAGAAGATAATATGGAAGTTTAAAGTAGTAAATTATGATTTGGTTGGATAAAAATTTCTCGGAAATGTCAATATTTGTGATCTTCCGTATCAGAGCATTACTAAAAATTGTTTTGACATTCATAACATTGTAACATTGTACGACCACATGATTTTTCGTACACATTACACAGAATGTTTGCATTTTGTACATCTCGAATTTATACTAAAATTCTGTAATATCAGACAAGTATTGAGTAAGCCTCTCCTCCCGTGGCACTCAACAAATATGGATCATAATTCGTTTATATATTTTTATTATTACTGAATTATAAAATGCATAATCTGTACAATAAAATTTAACAGTAAGTGAAAAAGTTTCTTTTCAATGCACGTTATAATATTTATATAAATAATTATCTACAACCGTGACTATATTGTTATTTGCTACTACATTATGGTACATACAATTATTCTCTGGCATATACCACTTTGATTTATCTAACTAATTTTTGTATACATGTATCAGTAATATTCGATGTCATATCAACTAGAATTTACTATCAGAAATTATCAGTTATTATTACAATAATTATGATTGTATTTTTTTAAAACTTAAATTAAATTTAAATAATTAATATAATATATAAATAAATATGATCCGTGTTCAGACAATAATAATATGTAATTTTTTTTTGAGGGGCATAATAAAAAATCTGCGTTTAGGGTTTAAATTAGTCTTAATCTGGATCCGTGTAATATAATACAATAATAATATTTAATAGTATAATGTTACGTACGTTTAATGTTACATAGATATTATGTTAATATTGTATTATTGTTAATTGGTAATTGGTATAACGCAACAAAATAAATGCAAAACCAAAGCGACTTCGTTGGACGATAATAGTGATTGTTAATAATTATTACCGTGATTGCCGCACCGTTACATTTAAGAGTACGCTACACAATATGCACTTAGCTATTATAATAGTCCTATATAATACGCATAACATAATAAAACCCATTTTCGTATCTTTTTTATTCGGTTTTAAATGAAATTGAACACATTATAATTATTTCATCAATTATTTTTCACCGTTAAGATATTTTTGAAATATCATGTGCAGTACTATAATATTAAAGTATTAAACCTTTTAAAATATTTCTTTTCCAAGAGTTATGTGAAATCACTCGCATTAAAATTATTTCGTACGTCAGAAATGTTGTAAGGCTTTATTTAAAAACTTTAATTTAAACATCGTCTAAAAACCGATTATTTATAAAAAAAAATATTTCTTGTGTTTAATTTACAATTTAATATGAGCGTGGCTGCTTAATAATCAAAAGTTTAATTTTTGACTACTACTACGCTAATTCTTGACATCTGTACGTGACGGAAACATTCAATTATTTACTACACGCCATCGCCCCGCGTAAATTTGTAACGAAATTTTTATCTGTCTCCTGCAGGTTTCGTTTTTGGTATTTCGGTGAGTGGAAAGAAGTGTTGGTTGATGACAAGCTGCCCACATACAGGGGACGATTGGTTTACATGCGTTCCACCAATCCTACCGAATTCTGGGCCGCGTTATTGGAAAAAGCATACGCAAAGTAAGTGAAATAACAAATATTGTAACATACAACTGCAGACAACTGAGTATGAACGATGGTGTCGAGTTTTAAACGTCCCGACACAATGATGCGCTCAAGTGGAGGTTCTTAGGGGATACTATTTTATTTTTCCCACGAGACTATAAAAACGTCTAAATAGTTTTTTTTTTTACAATATACATTTATAAACCTATAGATTGTACGGCTGCTACGAAAACATCAGCGGACCTGGATGCTCGACTACTAGAGCGCTACAGGACCTGACCGGTGGGATCGTCCAGAGTTTCGGCCTTTCCAACCAAGATCGGTTCCTAACGTATCAAGTGCTCAACAGCGCCGTGCCTAGGTCGTCGTTGCTCATATCCACCATAACCCTGGTAAGTGTAAAACCGGTGCCGCTTTCGCGTACTGCCAGCATCTGATGAGTTCCTTGCGACGTTTATAATACATCGTGTGTTTCAGAAGGAGAACAAGAGACAACTGAGGCTGCGGAACGGTCTAATGACTCAGCACGCGTACAGCGTCACGGGTTTGGCACGAGTCCGAGGTCCTTTGGGTGATACACCGCTGGTGAGGCTGAGAAATCCTTGGGGTGAAGGAGAGTGGACCGGTCCTTGGAGTGAGAGGAGTTGGGAATGGGACGGCCTGTCCGGCAGAGACAAGGAGCTGCTCAGCGTCAGGGTTCGGAACGACGGCGAATTTTGGTGAGTGTTTATGGCGTTAACGTAAAAAAGTGTACATGGCCCACTCAACCGGAAGACGATAAAACGATTCTAGGTTAAATTGGAAACATTTGCTTTGAAAATAACAATGCATTTAAATTTTTAAAACATTCTTTCATCGAGAAAATATTTGTTTAATGATTAGCAGGAATGTGAATTTATTGTACAAACATACACAATAGGGCTGTCATTAAAAAAAAAAGAAAAACACGTTCTACAACTTTTACGTTAATCGTTTTTTAGTAATTAAAACGTTTTGGATTTCTTACATTTAACAGACATTGTAACCACAAATTTCGTTTCAGACTTACTAACGCGTAAAATACTAAATTTTTAGTTAAAAATAATTCGTTTTACTCTATTAATATTGGAATAAATTTGTCTTATTGAAGGCAAGATTATTATCTTGATTCTAGGGCACCCTGAAAGGTTTTTTTTTATAATTTAACTTTAAACCAAGTTATGAGCAATTTAAAGTTATACATTTTTTTGAAAATTGTATAATGCTCATAGCTTACTTCAACATTAAAATATATCAAGAGTGCTTCACAAAAGTTCTCTATATATTATTCTTACCTTTAAATTTGATAATAGGTAAATTCATTCTAATATAAAAAATAACAAATTAGAACGGGTATAACTTCCTTTTAACAAAAGTCTACAGTGCTATAGACGTCATATTATGACGGGTGAGTCAGGGTGTTATGTTAACTTTCTATTTACTATTCATAAAATTAACAATAATATTAAAAATGTAACAATTATATTTAATTAGTAATGCCATAATGACCTGCAGGATACGGGATATAGGTTGGTAATTATTGGTATGCTCCGATTTATTTTAAGACAAAAATAATTTCATGTGACCAATATAAATGAAAAACATTTTTTTTATGATACAGAAATATAAAATGATTTTAATTATTTCATTTCACATAACTTTTTGTTTAATGCATTTACATGATATTTTGTCTTACGGTATTTTATTATTTTTCGTTTATCGATTTCTGTTTTGATTACAATTAAAAATGTCAATCAATTTTAATCATTTACTATTATTAACGTTTTGTGGTTTTCCGTTCGCAGGATGTCTTTCGAGGATTTCGCCAGACATTTCACGCAGTTGGACATCGTGCACGTCAGCCCGGACGACTGGATGACCGAACCGGCGTTGCATTCGAAACAGCCGTGGCGGGCAGTGCTTGCCAGGAGACGGTGGAGGAGCGGATATAACGCGGGCGGTGGTCCCGGACACCTGGAAACGACGGCCATGAATCCTCAGTTCCACATCGGCATACCCAGGACTTCGGGCAACAAGTGTCACGTGGTCGTGTCCGTCGTTCAGCAATACGAAACCGATCCAGAAGCCAAAGGGGCACGGCCCTTGTTCGCCATTGGTTTTGCGGTCTACGAAGTGCCTCATTCCACGTCCAGGTTGACGCCGCAGTTCGTGGCACAACAGGTAAACAGTCCAATTTACCTAATTCGATTCGCGGGAAATTGTGTACAGAGAGGTGATTGATTGAATGATGGCGTGTAGTCAGCACAAACGTGCCGATAATAATGGTTTTTTACAGTATTTTTTTCCGGGGAATATAATAATGGTAATAATGATACATTTAATGGGCCGATTTTTATTCATCCGACGAGCAACGAAACATATAACACCACAACAATGGTAGTCGACTTAACTAACTATATTATTATGTAGGAATACTTTATTGTACATTGGTGTTCTGCAGTAGCAGCAGCAGGTATCTATACCCAATAATACGGCATTTCCGTGGACAATGATAACGTTTTAAAAACCGTGCCCGTGCTACGATATCGAAAATAATATTGCAGTTATCCTGTTTACTTTTTAGTCTACGCACAAGTCTATGTAGTGAGAGATGTTTGTTGTTTTTTTTTAGCCATACAATTATTATTATAACGCTCCTCCGTATAATATATTTATCGAAAACAAAATTTAAACTACGTTAATTGTTTTAAAATGATGGTACTCCAATTATACTACCTATACAAGTAATAATATTATACTGTCTCTGTGCGTACAAAATAATCACACCGAAACAAATGGATTTTTCACTGTTACTCGATACGAACGGCTTAATACGAGGGTACTGGGTATAGACGGGCTATAGTGTATAATACCTACACTTATTAATTTTATGGTAAATTTGCGTTGTTTTTCGAAAAGTTATCGTACCGTGCTATTCGCATTTTATTTAAGTGCCTAATACTACTCGTACTGAAAATGCAATTCGGCTGTAACTGGTTTTCGTTTGCAGCAACCGCTGGATGTGACCAACCATTCCGTGGCGAGAGAAGTGGTGACGTTCTTTACGTTACCTCCTGGAGATTACATTGTCGTCCCGCAAACGAATGTGCCCAACTGCGACGCCAAATTTTTACTTCGAATTTTGACGGACGAACAGAGTAACATATGGTAAAATAATTTTTATTTTTATTGTTTTAACTTTTAAACTCGCTGACATAATGTAATACGTCTTAATCAACAACTCGTAGGGAGGTGAACGATGACAACATGGTGTTCAAAAATATCTCAGCTGAGTTTCTGGAAGACACTGTGATATTAGTGAGTATTATTCAACGACTTGACATTGGCTGCTTAACCTCGCCAAATAATTCCAGAATTACCCCAAAAAATCACATTTCCAAATATACATAATTGTTAAACATATTTATAAAAAACCTTTGGGGGTCGTTTAAATAATAAAGCCCCAAGGCATGAAAAAAAAAAAAATATGAAAACCAATGTTTGAAAGTAGTGTCACTGCAGGGCGCTCCCTTCCCCCACGCTTGTCACGTCTAGTACTAATGTCATCATATTTACTTATTGTTTTATCATGTATACAAATTGTAAAATGTCTTTTAAAATAAAAAAAAAATGATATTATGATATTGAATCTATAAGACTAAGGAAACAAATATGTGTAAAACGTTGTTAGGATTGTGTGAATTAATTTATCTATTTAAGTGTAAGCTTTATAAAAATAATGATCTCCCCTCCTCAAACGTGGATGAGTTAATCGAAATACGATATAAGTGACTGAAAAAGTACGATTTTACAGCCGGACGGAAAGCCACTCTTAACAAAGCTCATGGTCAAATATCCACCGGAACTGGACGTGATCCAGTTGCAAAAGATACTACGGGCGCACTGGAAGGCGTATTTGGCGGAGAAACCCAGTCTAGAACTCTGCAAGAGCCTGATAATGTTGAGGGACGTCAACATTAGTGGTCGTATCAACATGCTGGACATACCCGTGCTGATGCACATGTTGCAGTTCTGGAAGGTACAAAAGTGTTTCGTTGAATTAAGCTAGGGGATCTTATACCACTACATATTATTTAGTATAAAATCTATGAGAGAACAGTGACTACTGTTCGTTCTTCAGTAGTTAATAATACAAGTAACACAATTAAGTATTGTTTAAAATAAAAAATATTATATTCAAAAACGGATCCAATTTTTTCCAAAGTGTCCCTTTGATTTTATGAAAAGTGCTTAGTGTATTACTCTAAAATGTCATTAGAAATGTAGTAATAACCACCGATCTGCATCATATTATGACGCATTTTTTTAAATTTTGGAACCATACAAGAACAAGTTACCGAGCACCTATAAAAATCGTTGTATATTATTACGTATTTAAACAAGATTACATTTTGTATAAGTTATTATTATTGCCTATACTCAACCCCTTAAAAATGGCAGATGTATCATTACAATGTCACGTCCGTTAGTTGTGTAATGTGTCGGACACGAACTCACTAAAATTGTGTTTTTTGTTTTTTATTTTGGCCCTCAGATAGCGTTCCAAAAGTTCGAAAAGGGTGTGAATCCCACAAAGACGTCCAGCTATAACCTTAGACCTCTGCTTTGGGAAGCAGGCAGCACTGTCAGCAACAAAGTGCTCGAATGTTTGGTACTGAGATTTGCCAAAAGCCGGGTCCTGACTTCAGAGTGTTTCATAATGGCCATGGTCCGACTTCACTTGGCTCACGGTAAGTGAATAGATATTTCGTGGTGAGTTTAAGCTAAATTAATTGTCGATGTTTTCTTGCATGTCCAGAACGGTATCACAGTTTGGACACGAAAATGAGCAAGGGAAACCCATTGTCGTTAGAAGAGGTAAATTATATCGATTAGAAAATATTATTTTGTTGTAATTATCATATTAGGTAAGTTAACGTTATATATACTATCGTTGCAGTTGATCTTGATGACTATCTACTCATGATTTCGGGCCCATCGACATGTACCAAAGATGAAAGATAGTGCCAGTCATTAAGTGATATATTACGTTAAGGCCACATAATACGTCCAACCTGTACGATTCTAATTATTATTTTATTATTATTATTATTTTTATTATTATAATAATCATTTATATTTTTGATTTCTAGTTTTTATATAATCATAATCAAATCAGGCATTATAACACGTAGTATTTCAATATAGGTATTTCGCCTGTTTCATATATTATTATCTTATAATGTATAATTGTTATTTTGTTTAAACGATGTTTGTACGCGTTATCGAATCGATAACTCCAAACTGCTGGCCAAAGCGAATAATTTATTTTTGTAATTATTTTTAGTTTAATAAACTTTGTTATGTTATTTTATTCCAAATATTGTATGATGAAAACATTTCATTTGAGAACGATCATTTAACAATGTATCTATACGTAGTACACTATAATAGTAAATAAATAGTCAATATAAATAGTTGAGCAATCGAGAAATAAGATACTATAAAGACTTCACTATAATTAAAAAAAAATGCTTTTATGTTTTTTTATTTTTCGGTTTGTACTTGTCTAATATCCAACGGGTCACGCAGAATATATATAAAAACAAGAGCGCCTTAAAATGCACACATAGGCAATATAACATGCGCTAACTCGCCAGGTTAATAAGGTATAAGAAGCAAAACGATTCACGAAAAAATTGTCTTGGGAATGCATAACAAATTTATTGTTAAATAATAAAGTTTAAAAATACAATCATCTAATTGTGAATTTCTAGTACATGTGCATGCTATATTTTTCAAATAAGTATGAATAATATCAACTGAAATTATTGTATTTTCAACATTTTATTAGAAAATATACCCCACGGCCCTCATTACAATGCACTATCCAATGGAAACCAATACCCAAAAAATACAAATATTAATTTCAACTACTACAACTATTATTATAATCTGCAATCAACGGCAACCATTTATAAACATGTAAACTTATTTTATAAAATATTTTTTAAAAAAGAGCTGGTTAGTGTATGTCGCTCTGCTTTACAGTAGGTTAGAAGTAAACGATTATGAGCGAAGACGGATTTCCATTCTAGGGTATTTTATATAATACTTATATTATTATTACTTATTATTTATTCGGTAGCCGGACAGCCTGTAAGAATTAATATTTTAATATTACAAAAAAATAACTAGTATCGTTATTTTTGGTTATTTAATATGCAATTTCTTCCAAATTTTAACTTAATAATAATTTGCACATTTTCGTGATTTTTACCTATTTGGTCAAAATTTTAACTTCAAATGCTTATGAAAAAAATTGTGTCAATGTATTTTTAATATTTTTCAACTGCCATTGTAAAAATACATTAAAAAACTTGTATTAAATTGTTTAGCTTTTTGACCCAACGAATAAAATTAAATTGACATTTATAGAAAAAAAAAACAAAAAAAATTGGAAACTGATAATAGCTCAAAACTAGTGAAAATATTTTTAAAATATTATGGTGTATAGAAAATAACAATATAAACTGAACATATTATAAATCTACAGTTATTTGTTTAAGAGTTACACCAAAAACCAAAATCCTCCTCAATGCACCAACTAGATTCACTTTCCCATCGAACAAAATACTGAAGTTGAAAATCGAAGCATTATTATTTCGAATACTTATCGTGTACAAAGACCCAAAAAAAAATTTTAAAATTTAAAAATAAAACACTTATCATTGTTAAATAAATACACTATCGTCGCTCCGCTCAGAATCTAAAAACAAACATAATTTATTGTAAAACCAATACGTTCCTGAAATAATAAGGCATCAACAAAAACCAGTCAAAAATATCGTTTATCACTCCCCTCACTGGATTAAGCTGTGATTTGAATTTTATAGTATATTACAAGTTTAATTTAGTATTATAAAATACTCCCTGTTCTGTTCGACGTTGTCCTGGCCAAAGATTTGTATTTTTAATAAATATATTTGAACAAAATGTATAATATGCCATAGGTATTTCTTCTAATTTATTATAATGTAGCTGATCCTGCACACTTCATTGCCCGTAAAAAATCTCAACTCTTAAAAATTGTGATTGTTCAACTCCTTTTGGATGTATAACTCGCTGCGGTAAGTGCTCCTCAGTCACCCCGGTATAGGCAATCCGACTACGTCTGATCGCGGACAAGTTCTATACAGCATATCAAGTAGGCATAGTGCTAAAATTCGATTGTATGCATATGCTTGATCTGCCTGATTAACTAATGGCAACCAATACAGTGGATTCCGCTTAATGATAAAGTGAATATAAGTAAATACGTATAGTATATATGAATAATACTATCTACTATTATAAATCTACATAAATTGTTAAATTAACATAATTATCCAATAATAATTAACCATATTATCGAAAATATTGTTATAAATGTACAATGATTTAAAACAATCTAAAAAGAATTTAAATTGAAAAAAAAAATATGATCAACAATTAATTATTCTTTGAATTTATATATTTTATTAAAACCGATACAACTGTGTAGCAATGACCCATTGTCTGTAGGTAAAAAAACAAAAATAAAATATTAACGATATAGTATTATTCAGACATAAAACTTAAATAATAAATAGTAATAATATTTGGTTAATAGGTGTGGAGGGACCTATGATATGTATAATAATGTGAAATTATTTGATTGTAGTACATAAAGCTTAAGCCATTTTAGATTCTAAATTTATATTATACTTTACAGTTCTAAATTCCATGATTTTTAGATAAATTATTTATTCATTATAATTTCATTACAATGTAATTATTCAATAAAATATTAATATTATTGAGTAATAGTATAAATTGTTATTATTATTATTATTATCATTGTATTTATAGATATTAGATATATGATAAAATATCCTGGGTACTTTTAATATAGGATGACTAACGGTTTTCACTCAGAATCATATTTCATCGAATACCTACTCAATGATTTATCATGGAGTTAAAATTTAACATAACCATTAGGATTACAGTCATCTTATCATTTACGAGTTACTTTAGAGTAATTAAGAGTGCTAATAGGTTTTTATAAACCTATTAGCAGCAGCCCAGAGCGAGAGCCTTGATTATGTTGTATTAAAATCTTAAATATAAAATAAATAACATTTTTTTTATAGGTTTAAGTTAGAAATAATAATTTTAGAATATGAATTCTATAAAATATGTATTTGGCTATGGTCTTATAGTAGTTTAGTTATAATTATTTTATTAGAAGTTAGTACGTACTTTAAAAAACATTTCCAAGTTTACAATTCTTGTTCTCGTAAATCTTAACTTTTTCTGATTGGCATTATTCAATTGCATTGTTAATAATATCATTTTTTTACATTTCATATCCATTTCGGTCCAATTACTGCTGTACAATGCGAGTATTGTTGAATCTTTCTAAATGTAAGAGGCAAAATATCAAAGTATTCATTAATAAACTGTTAAACCTACGTCCTAATGGCTCATTGAAACTTATCAATTTTCTACTGCATGTTTAAATTGTTTATGGAAAACGTGGCGATTCAACAGAATTTTACACTTTACAAAGTATGTAGACAAACTTACATAATACACATTTTTATTCATTTTATAAAATATATATGATTAGAATTATTATCCAATAACACATAATATTTATTAAGACATTGGTATTCAGTCTAATGGTAGATAATCCTCACGATGAACGCATGGTTATTACGTTTATTCTGTTATCGGTTTTTCATATACGCAATTTTATCTGCTGTTATGGCGGCCCAATCGTCCAATAATGGTAGTATTATAAATATCAATTCAACTCCAAGCAAAATAAATCTATATGAGAAACGTATTCATTGCTGGTAGTGTATGATAATCTCCACCGCTCACTCGGAGTTGGGACATCGTGTCACCCAATATTAAGCCCTTTTCCAATAAATCACAATTTCATCTATTTTTTGATGAACTAAAAAAACCCACTTAAATTTGATTTATATATTATACAAAATTGAATTCCTATGGCACACCAAAATAGTTGTCGAAAAATCTTTGTCCCAAAAGATCACCTCAATGCCATCGCTGTCTATTTTAAGGGCCCACACAGAGTTACTGCAATCACGATCCACGATGTATCAAATGTGGTGAAGAACACGTATCTGACGTACGCACTATAACACCAGACTCTCCTGGCAGGAGTGCACTATAGTAAGATACTCACCCATCCAATTATAAAGGCTGTTCAGTCTATAAAAAAATTTAATTTAAAAACAAAGTCGACGAGAACGTGTCATTCTTGCTCCAAAAACTAAAGACAGCTTTCCTAAATCCGCTCAAAATTCCGATTAACAATCATATGATTAAGCTGCTTCCTTTAACCAAAACCGTCTCTATTTTTCTTCAAACATCGAAACATTATTTACAACTTTTATCTCCGAGTTCACAACTATCATAAAGCCCCTACTCACTCTTCTTACGATTTTATTAAGTAAAGGTCAGTTATAATTATCAATACCACTGTATATGTCTTTCTCATAAAATTGTTATTGATGTTTTCTTTTAATAAAAGCTAACTACATAAGATTCAATATTTTATATACTTATTAGTTATTTTAATTATACTAATATTATCTTTATTATCTATAATAATATGAAACTATGCTACTGTATATATACACTAAAAAGAAATGCATTTCAAATTACTTGGTTGTATACATTTTCAAATAAATAACACATCATAAATATTTGAAAAAGTAGTGAAGGTTTTGCCACAATCGTTTTCACTGTCGTATCGCCAGAAATCACAAATGTACCATCATTGATGAAACTCTAAAATAATTTTATTTCAGTCAAATTATCACTTCATACCTTCGTTTACAAATATTATAAGGCTTTTATAATAAGCACACGCGAACTTTTTTGGATTTATAATAATTTATTTATTTTGTATGGTGATGTCTAAAGGACAATTTGTAATAACTAAACATAATATACAATTAAACGGTATATTGTATTAACTTGAATAAGCAAATCATAAATAAAACAAGTGTTATCAATATTTTATGTTGTAATTAATGAAATCAATAAATTATATCATTAATAAACGTGTTCACTCAGAGCAGTCGAGCACTTGTTATTATATAAGCACATTTATTATTTATGGATGGAATTTAAATTTTCAAAAGATATGCTGGATCATAAATAATTTAGTTTGTTTAATAAATTGTGAAAAAGGTTTAGGAGAGCAAATTAATTATTTTATTTAAATGTACATCATTGATGAATAATAATAATTTATATTTTATAATAATATCGTTAACCTAAATAAATTTTATCTGAAACAATTTTTTGGGGAACAAATTGTAATAATGAAATTTGCATTACATGACTTATTATTTTGTATTAAATAATTTAAAAATTGAATTTATCTAACTATTGTATTCAAATTTGTGAATATTCCGTTGTAAGTATTTTTGTTAATATTTTCTTACCATTATTAAATCAAACCAAATAATTATAAGTGAAAACGACGAAACAAAAATTTGTGACAACATGACTCGTTCAAATATAGTTAAAAATAATTCATATTTCCTGAAAACAAAAATATAAAATATGTTAGAAATTAAATAGTCTAATAGAAAATAAATAAGAAAAACTTAATCTCATGAATAATTATATTTATAAATGGCCTTTAATTTGTTTTTAAAAGACCTCGCTGCCTACTAAAATGTTAGTTATTTGTTTATTTATTTTTTTGAAAATAGATTAAGCAAATAAATTTGAATATTTAAATGAAGTAACTACACCATTATATTACCGAATCTTTATTTCGTTACCACAATAATTCTATATAAATCCCGTGTATACTGTATTTGCACACATTTCCAGAAAATTAACATTCCTATACATTTGTAAAAGTTTTAAAGTGGTTTGGAAAATAAATTATTTTTTAATATTTTATATTATTAACAATAACTATATAATAACTATACATAATATTACCATTTAATAAATTTTATTACATCTAATTATTATTAAAAAAGAGAATTTTATTTTATACCTTTGTCATCCTCAGTACCTATAGTTTAATTTTACATTAAAAGTATATTGCCATACAATTTTAAAATAATTGAATTAAAAATTAAATCAACACTTACTTAATAACTGATTGATGATTTATTATAATTGTTATTAATTCTTCATATATTATATCACGTTCATTAGATATAATTTGTTTTTTATTGGTGTGATCTACAAGTGAACAAAATAATTGTATCCAATATGAGTTTTGTAATCGATTACTAAATATCAATAACCATGACTGCAGTTAACAACTTCTAACGACCACCTTAGTCATTTTACAATGAATTATTTAGAAAGTCTAAAGATATGTACTCAGTCGGTCAACAACACAATCTAATAGTTTCATACAACATACTCAGTACAATTTCAGATATTTAATTCTAAGTGAGCAGTGATAATTAATTTTTTATTTATGAACAATTTCAATAACATATTAATTTAGACTAAATTATAGAAATAAGAGCTGATACGTATACCAACTAAGCTGAGCTCGAATCTAATATACAGTTAATTATAGAAGCTAATTTATCAGAAGACTCCTAATATAATTATTTAAAGGTTTAACTTTTAACTAAAAATAGACCACTATCCTCCAAAGGAAAAATTCTAGTAATTTAAAGTTAACTAAAAAAAAATAACAGTTTATACGAAAAAAAAAACTGATTTATGTTTAAATGAATTAATCGTCTATGATATATACTGTCGTTGATACAAATTATATATTATAAGATATTATTTAAAAATAATAAATTTATAAAATTGAAATATTTAACGAACTTGAAATGTTTACCCCTAACAATCTCTATTCCTATAAAAAGCAAAAGCCATGCTAACCCCGGAGTATGTACAGGTCAAATGTTCAACAAGTCGCCAAAAAAGGAGAAAAAATGTATTTAGTGTAACTAGCTATTTAGATAAATATTTTAAAACTATCCGAAATTAATCGTACAAATTGGTATGCTGTGATACGTGTCTTAAATAAAGCATAAATTCAAGAATTGAAAATGTCTTTGAATTATATATCGACTGCAGTCCGTAGGTTAGATTTAAATTAAACGAACAATTGACGTAAACCCGTACCTACCAATTGCAGGACAATGAGGATCACAAAGTGATTTGTGATTGACCGATTCGAACGCGACACAAATCATTTGCATCTGACAGCGTATTGCCAAGCACAGTGTCAGCAAAAGGATATCGAATACAAGGTAAGCTATTGTCAAACCAGCCATGAACAAAGCCTCGAAGACGAAAAACGTATTGTAGTATTCATTGTACGTCTCGTCAGACGCGAACAAATACAAATTTAAAACGTTCTGTCTGAAATTGCCGATCGAACCGTCGTGATTTTTGATCTGTACCATGGCGTTACTGAATGCCAGACAAGATACCACGTAAAATACCACTGAAAAGCAATACGTGCCGGCTAACATGTCCGTGTACCAGACCGAACGAGCTCGCCAACGATCCAGCAAGACTTGTCCGTCCCGCTTCCGGTAGTTCAACGACGTAAAATCGTACCGCGTGACTGACAGACATTTCCATATGTCGTTCGAATGGTAAATGACGATCCACATCTTGTAGCACGCGTAAAATGAGTTGGTTGCTACAACAAAGTCTATTATGCTCATAGACGTATAATAAGTCCATAAACTCAAACAGCCGACGAACAACGCCATCGATATAACCAACAAGTAAAACAGAAAGAACGCAACGAAAATTTGGTATGCGTTTCGACCTCGACATTTTATGGTTTCCGGATCCAACAATTGATATAAACCTGTGAGTTTCGCCAACCTGATGTTAAAAACACTGGTTTTCTCGTTCTGAATGTCCGCCATGATTCCGAGTCACTGAATAACATCCACCGTTCGTAGGAACGGATCTTGGCGACACGTTTATTTCCATACGTGTATGTCATCGATCGAATGATTTATTAATGTTATGCGTGCATGTTGTCTATGTATTTAGTGTTTATGATATCTGTTGCCATGTATTTAAGTTCCCATCGTATTATAATTTATATTCCGCTATCTTATTCCCTTTGAATTTTTATACCCTTCCATTTCTATTGAGGTTTATGTTATAAAGATGGCTATACGAATCCGCCCTGAAATGCAACTGCAGCCTTTATAATAATTATATAGTATGAATTTGTATTGAATTAATGATGATGAACTACTTACAAACTAGAACCGTGGTTCTTAGAACTCTGGAATTGTTGGAATGACGTTGGTGCATTATGCATATTTGATGTATGACCGTCATAAACAACCCTGTTTTTGTCAAGGTGGACAATTGCCCATATTTTGAGACCAGCCGAAACTGTTTATACGAATACATAAGTAAAACACGCAGCTAGTTTTAAAAGGAAATAATAAACTAATGTTTTTTTTTGTCACTCTTGCAATGAAAGTTTGGTTTTTGACCACGGTTGAAGCGTTGCAAATCGACCTTTTTCCGTCCAGCGATCGGTAAAGTGGGAATCCCCAAAAGTGCTGGGTGCGTATTCCTTACACAACAGCTACTTAAATGTTTACCACGTTCCTCACAAAACAAAAACATTTGGTTACATCTCATATTCATATTATAATCTCCTTGCATGACGCATAAACATTCAAACATATTTCATTTTCGCTGTTCCCACATAAGTGCGATGAACGTTACCGATAAGTTTATTCTTCCACGAAACTGTTCTCGTAGAATAGTCTGTTGCTGCTTAGATCCCTGTATTGACTTTACCACAAACGCAGAGATGTGACAAAAAATAGTATGTGTGGCTCGCGCGGGAAGGCAATTTCAGTCTTGCGCGAAATGCGACCCTCGCCTGCGCCCGCGATCATCAGAAGCTATAAAAATGTTATAGATACCAACAATTATTATATACAAAACATTTTTTTTAACTAAATTACGTCTTGAGCACATGCATTTAAAACTGCTATACAACTTTTAAACTATAACAATTATATTATTTTTTTTTTTATTAAACAAACTATCCGCGGAATCTGTGGCCATTGGACGTAACAATACATTTTAGAGATATTCATACATAACATAATATTAAAACTGATAATAATAGATATAGTAACTTTTAAGAAATAACAGATAATAAGAAAAAAACAATGAAACTGAGTATTATAGGTATTATATACAATTTACAATTTATTAATAAGATGAGTTTCTGATAGGAACTGCATAAACTTAAATATGTTATTGGATTTGGGGTTGAGTGTTTCGGAAAAGTGATCAAAGATTTGGAATTGTCATAAATTCTACATTTCGTTAGGATATGTTTAATTATGAGGGGTCCCCACAACACGTCCAGATAGAAGGGTCTTCTTTCTTCAATAAATGGGAGTGAGTGAGGCGGCTATGTCCTATTGTGAGGTGGCTAATGGAGGTCTCTTGTTTTCTTGAGGTGTTACCGGGGAAGAGAAAAGGTTGAACAGATTTCTTAGTTTCGTTTAGTTTGGTGGACATTTCATTCCATTCCATTTGACACAGAAATAATGTATCATCTTCAATGGCTCTCATTATGTCATTAAAGGAGAAGATAGATAAGGTAAGGGCATCTGATGACGATTGGGCGAATTTAGCAGCTGTATCTGCTTGTTTGTTGTCAGCTTTATTGCAGTGGCCAGGGATCCAAGAGTATATAATATTTTTGTCATATTGTTGGGCTATGGTGTGGGTGTTCTGAATTTTCCTGACAATGTCAGAAGGGTATACTGATTTTGCACGCTGGTATGAGTAAAGAGAGAGTTACTAAATATTGTAATATTGTTGTTATCCATTTTGGAAATGATGTACTCAATAGCTTTAAGAATTGCTAGAAATTCTCTAGAATTATAACCGGGAATATAAATATTTTAAAACAATTATAAGTAAAGGTAATTCAAATTTTAAACGACTGAAACAATCATCTTCTTTTAAAAGAATTACAACCAATAAAAAATATTTATGTTACTAATGATCACTATGTATCTTTATTTTTTACGAATGCTATAAATACCATACACATTAGCTATATTCCTTTAAATAGCAATAACTTGTACATACCATAGTACAAGTCGATGGTAAATAAGTCACTTTAAAATAAGAAATTAATATTTAGTGTAAATCAAAACTAGATCCTTATTTACGAAACTATTTTAAAACAATCCAAAATTAATCGTAAAAATACGGTTGTTACGTGATACGTGTTTAAAGTAAGTACACATTTAAATATGGAAAACAATTGTAAATTAGAATAAATTATGAAACAAAAATAAAAACACTATAAATTGTCGTCATTTTTATTAACAGTTACAATGAATTTAAAAATAATAATATTTATATAATATGACAAATCTTGATTGTCCGTATACACGACCAAAATTAAACCACCAATTGATGTTAACTCGTACTTACCAATCACAGAGGAATGAGGATCACTTAGTTAATTTACTAAGGTTGACCGATTCGAAAGCCGCGCAAATCATTTGCATAATATAGGCTATATAGCCAATAAACAGTGTCACCAAAAAGATATCAAGTACAAAGTGTTGTAGTTGTAGCAGCAGCGAACAGTGACTTGACGACGAAAAGCATATTGTGATATTCGCTGTACGTCTCGTAAAAAGTACCACATGATAATTATTGTCCGTCCAATAATTGAAACAATTGGTTTCCAATCACTACGACTAACATCATCGATTATAAATAGTAGTGTTCATAATCAATGATGACATTTGAAACGCAGAGAACGCAGCAAACATTTGGTGTACGTTTTGACCTGGAAATTGTATGCCCCCCCCCCCGAATCCATCATATAAGCCCTTCCTAGGTTTTTCCAACCTGATGCAAAAAACATGGTTCTTCTCATTCTGTATATTATCCGTCGTGGGAGCGAATCACTGAATGAACGAGTGCAAAATAATGTCCACCTTGCGTGTGAAACTTATTTTGGCACCACGTTTGTTGGCTCATCGATCAAATAATTTATTAATATTATACGTACATGATGTTTATAGGTTTATGATGTTTGTTGTCAAGCAATCAATTATAATATTGTATAGAATCATATTATATCCCGTTGTTCTTTACCCTTCATTACTACCTAAGTTTATGTCATAATGGTTGTGTACAAAACCATCATAAGATGCAACTGCAACTTTTATAACAATACATTATACAGTATGGTTTTGTTTATTTAACGATGAAGAATAACATTCAAACTTGAGAGATAATTCTTAGAACTCAATGATGTTATTTAATTATATATGAGCGGACGAACTTTGTGCATTATGCATATTTTATGTATGCTCGGTCATAAATAATGCACCTGTTAATCACATATTTTTTTAAAAACCAGACAACACTGCATTTAATAATACATCAATAAAAGTTTCAGCAAGTTTTAAGAGGAATTCATAAACTTGGTAATAAAAATCTGGTGTTAAAAAAGTTTGCAGTAATTATAGACCAATATCTCTCACATCAACTTTAGTAAAAATATCTCATTTTATACATAACAACCTTGACAATAAAATTAATATCCTAAGCATATTTTTAGACTTAAAAAAATTATTCGATTCCGTTTATCATGAATTGCTCCTTAAAAAGTTATAATATCAAGTTTAATAATATTAATTTAATTATTCTGTAGCTAAAAAAACGTAACATTTTTAATTTTAACACCTAAGGTTTGAACATTTATTACAAGATTTCTCATACATTTTTTACTGGAAATAAAAAAAAAAAATTTAGTTAAGTCATATACATTTTATATAAGCGTTTTATGTTCAAATAATTATGAAATAATATATTCACATAGAAAATAACAATTTTATATCTCAATTGATTTTTGTGATTTTTGTTCTAATTCGAAAATATTAGTCGTAATCATTTGAAACATTCCACTATGACTGAAACGATTATTTACACAATACAATTTTATAAAATAAAGTCTAATTTTAAGTTACCTGTTTATATGCATTTGATTTTTGAAAATTTTTTTATGGTTAAAAAATGTATAATTATTGATTTAAAAATGTTTAAGCCATTTAAAAATCTTGAACTTCTAATAAAACTAGATTTCTGGTAAGTTGTACCCACGTTTGAGCTTATGGAAGTAAGATGAGCCATATTCAGTCTGTGTACCTACTTATATTGTTCATACAATTTATTTTTAGCAGAATATTTTTTTTTAATACAGACTTAATACTGAACTGATATCTATTAAAATCTTATTTAAAATTTTCATGGATATTATATTTGAGTAAAAACCGGATAAGTCACTTTGCTGTATAGAAGATACGTCTAATAGGTGTCGAGTGTACGTCGTCATTAAGTCGGACACATGTCACTGTAATTTAGTGTTTAAAATATTTAAATCATTAAACCATTGCACCTTAAAAGCGATTCTCATCTACAATGGCGGCGTGAATAGCTATTTTATGAAGCGTCCGCCTCATTCAATTGTGGGTGGGTAATGAGTTTCTCAATGATTCCAGTCTCCAAGACCTAGATGGCTGGACTAGTTTATAATTAATACTCACATAGTCACATACGACCTACGTTTAAAATGTGTGAAAAGATAAGTGTAAAATGTGATAAAAAGTAGGGTTAGTACTTATTTAAGGTAGTTGCTTCATACGGAAAAACTCTCACTGCTCATCGACCTATTATGAAACTTGATGATAAGAACATTATCTGTGTTTGTATGTGGGTTTTTTTACGATGGTTTAGTTTTTAAGTGAGTTATGAGCATTTTTAATTGACGTTATATTACATACTAACACAGATAGTGTTCTTACCATTAAGTTTCATAGTAGGTCGATTCACTCTAATTTTTGAGCTAACGGAGCTAAACATGATCTGATAAGCGTACATTCACTATGTTACGCACTTGTAGTGTGGAGACAACAAATGGCAGTGTAGCGTTCTCTTAAGTATGTTCAATAAACATGTAATAATCATCATGATATGCTAATGAATAGGTAGTAAAATAGAGGACAGAAAGTCAACTATCAATGATTTTATTATAAATGTATAAACATTAAAATATTAAAATGTTTAATTTGAGTGTAAAGTCATGTAATTATTTTACTTTACTATCATTCAACTTTGACAAACTTTCAAAATAATATAGATAATAATATTATAATATATACATTTTTATTGTTAAGTACAGAAGATACAATATATATTTATCAGAAAAATTATATTCTTATATTATTAACACAATATTTTTGTATAAAGTAATTAGGTACATTAAATAATTAAATGACATAATATTTTATGTTTACTGTCAGTAAATGTATTGTGATGGTAATTTCATAACCTTTGGAAAATGAATTGTAATTATTTTAACAACAATACCTTTTTTAATAGTTGGTACTATCATTTCATGTTTATAATTCATATTTTACTAATCAATAGTATGCAGAACACTACAAAGCGTTGCGAAAAAATGATTTTTTGGAGTCTTTTACAAAAATCATAAATTACAATATAAAATTAATATAAAATAATGATATATTTAGGGGAACAAAATTATTACTTAAAATAATTAGCTGAAATTGATACTACATTTTATACATTAAAAATTAGTATCAGTATGGATCATACACATATTTTATCCAATAGTTGTTTAAACTAATTTTGATTTATCATTCATCTTGATTTGATTGTCTGCTAGGTAGATCAACTGCAGGTCTTCTTTGCAGTGGCCTTCTCTTTAACAAAGATGATAATTTGTTTGTAGACGATGGAGGTGCCTCAGTCGTGCTGGTCGTGGTAGAAGAAGGTTGTTGTCGATCAATGTCTTCTTCGTTTTGTAATTCTGCACCTTGATCATTTTCCTGTTCGTTTTCTAATACTGGTTTCACATCTTCAAGTACTGGAGGCTCTTCAGTTTGAATCGACTTCTTTTTGGGCAACAAATTAGATAATAAATGTTTTCTATTTTGGCCAGTAGGAGGAGGAGTTAGAGTTTGTTGTTTTGGTGCGAGTGGACCTTGTTTTTCTGGTACTCTGAATCTAGATTTGTTCTTCAGCCTTGAAAGTGAGTCAGGTGCTGGAGTTGGGCTCGTTTCTTGTACCGATTCCTAAAAAATTTAAACAGACATCAAATTACATAAGGGAATCGACTTAAAAATAAAAAAATGAATGTAATTTTGTTAGATACAAACCTTTTCTTCTACTTCGTCTGGAGAGCTTTCTATGATAGGTGCTTGAGTTGTTGACTGTACTGGGGCTGCCGTTGTTGACGATCCCTTTCCTCCAAAGTTCAATCTCAAACCTGGTCTCAATGGTCTAATATTTGGTCTCAGTCTACCTCTGCAAAAATATAACAGAATACATTACTCAATTGCACTGTAATATTATGAACCACCATTAAGGTAGGTACCTATTTTTATTTTACTATGATATACAAATGCATATTATAGTAGGTATTATACAATTTTTAATATATATATTATATAATATAATAAAATCGAGACACATGTGTAATCTTACATTTTTTTTCTGAATTATTACGGAATCCAGCCAAACCTAACTATTTTTGATAACCTATTTTAACTACTAAATGTGTAATTATTAATTTTTCAGCCAGCAACAAATATGTGCGCCTTATTTTCTGTAAGAACATTAAGGGAGTATCCTCGTTTAAGACAACAGAGAGTAGGCTTGTCACATAAGTGATGATAAGACATAAGTAAAATAGATAGGTATATTATATTAATTGCTTATTTTAATTTAACTTAATTTTAATATCATATGTCAAATAAATTTAACTCAACATAACGAAGTGTCTTGTCAAATTGTACATCATAATCCTTCCGTATTTCCCCAATTACGTTTTAATTTACCGACAGGTTGTACTATTAAAAATGTTAATATTGTAACATAATCACATACCCGATAGCTTTAGCGGTTGTGGTTGTTGGCTCTGAAACTTCATGTTCAGAAACATTACTATCATTATCTTCTGTTACTTGTTGTACTGGGGCTGCTGTTGTAGTTGTTGAAGCGGAAGTTGTGAATTTGTTTCTACTATTTTGTCTCCTCAAGTTAGATCTTCAATGTAAATTTATTATTATTTTGAGTTCTAAATTTTAAAAATATAATTTATTTAAAAAATATGGTGTATACCTTTCTGCAAAGTTGGGCTTTGGTGCTGCTGATGTAACCTCTACATTTTCATCAATTTGAACTGTGCTTGAAGATATGGGTTTGCTTGCGCGTGTTCTTTGTCGGCCAAATGAAGGTTCTAAAATAATATTTTTATATAAATAATCAACTGTTTATTTATAGTAAAATTATATGCGTATTATCAATTATCATGGTGTTAAATGGTAGGTAACTAAAGTTTTCGACGACCTACTGTGAAAAACATATAATATTATAGTAAATTACTTTGTGCTCTTGTTACTACTTCGCTTTCAGCGGTGGTAGACTCTTTATCGAGAGCGGCTGTAGAAGATTGATACCTCTTACTATAGACAGATCCCTATAAAATATAAAATAATAATTTTTTTAATATCCAAAAATATGTAGACAATAGGCATGCTTGTATGTAATATTATATGATACACATTAAACCCATTGATACCTACTTTAATATTTGTATCGTGACTTGTGATATTAGCATTATTGACATACAAATACAAATCACAATTCTACCACTATTATACTTTATGAAAATAGGTAGCTTAATAGTGTAATTTTATATATGTAGTCTGTGATTATACAAATAATAAACTCTACTGGAAAACATTCAAGAATGTTTACCGCCAACCAATGCGGTGGTTAAAGTAATATGTGCATTTTTATCCCCAAGTTTTATCATAAAAAATATGAGGTATTAATCATAATTCTACTTGCAGTACCTACCACGATTGCGCCATTGCGGTATCGTTAAGTTTTTCGTTAACAATTAATAAGCCATCGCATTACCTGTGTGTTCCGTTCTCGGGTAGGTTTGAATTTACGTTTTTCCGTGACCTCTTCGGATGGTGGTTGCTCAGTTGTCGTTGTCGTAGTGGTCGACGACAAGGTGTTCCTGCTACCGGAGCCGCCTCGATAACGGCTACGCACCGGCCCGGATCCAGGACGTGCTGGTGCCGGCGCTTGAGTGGTGGTGGTGGTGGTGGTTGTGGTCGTTGTCGTCGTCGTTGGCGCTTTTGTTGTGGTGGTTGTGGTCGTGGTTGGAGCCAGCCGTAAAGTAGTCGGGTATTGAGTTTCGCTGTCTTCAAACCTAGTGGAATGTTCACTCGACAATATCGTGTTGGCCGTTTCTTCGCTACGGGTTTGCTGTAAAATGGCATACAGGTCTACTGCACCTTTGTCCGTCGATCCTATAGCAAATTCGATTGTTTACTCAATATATTTTATGGAAATCATGATAAAATATGCAGATTCGTACCGAAATTCGATAAAAGAAATACCGAATTTCGTGTTATTATTATTATGTAAGAGGACGTCACATTATAACATATTAACTAATGCTACACACAACAGGTATGTAGTAGGTATATCAAATAGTAAACAATACATACTTACATACCTACTACATACACTGCAATGATTCGTAAAAAAACAAAATGGTAAACATTACATTAATATTATGAACTAAAACTGAACAAAATACTATTAAAGGATATAACAACAAAACACTTAAGTGTGACTTCCTCTTAAATAATTAAATGATTGATGATATGGTTAATGAAAGTCATAAATAAGAAATAATTCCCAATTGAATCTGTTTAATAAACAATATGGTTGTGGTATAATAGATAATTCTCTATATAGGTAATATATTAAATACTAAAACTATTGGTAGATATTTAAGTGTTTTAAGGGACCTAAAATAAAAACTACCTATATATATTAATAATATTAATAATTTTTAAATTCACCTAATAGGTATGATTGGTGTATTTAAATTAAGTATATAATATCAATAAATTTCAAATTTTTGTTACAAACAGTTTTCTAATTTTAAAGAATAGAAAAGTGAAGGGAGTATATTATTCGACAAATAATTTTCTTGTCGCTCGAAAATCAAGAGTGAATATTATATTACTTGATATTGCTTTGCTTGATAAATATCATAAGGTCTAAAACTAGAACTGTTAACAGCGCTTTATTTTTACTAAAAAACAATTTAAAATGCTAATGATAATCTAATAAATAGAGTTTTAAAAATTATACCAGGAAGCAGGAACAGAAAAACTATTACATTAAAATTATTTTTAAGAACTTTTAGTATAAATTATAATTTAGGTACTTCATATATTGTATTCATTTAGTAATAATTATTAATTTCAATATGAATTATATTAATTTAGTAGTAACTATTAATTTAAAATTTAAACATAGAATATTCAAATATCTTTTCACATAAATTATATATTTTTTTTTAGTTTAGAGAATTCAATTTTATTATCTCTATCTCTTCGATTGATTTTGAAAATTCTATTATGTGTTATCGGATATTGTCATTTTCATAAATTATCTGGTGGTTACTGGTCACCCACCCATGACTGAGAAACCAGTGGAGAGCCTTGATAGCCGAGCACAACAGTTGTATCCAATCTGTCAATCTCAATGATGGCAATAAAATACAAGCTATGCTTGAATAATAATCTAATAATTAATAATCATAACATAATCAAAAGTACCTAATATTACACGCAACGTTAGTATAATAGCTGAAAATAGTTACGCATTTTTAATTTCATTCATTGTCGTTAAGTGTGTATTTTAACGATATAAATATTATTATCACGCATAACTATACGGTTAATATAATACATAAAGTTCCACAAGTAAATATTGAAGCACGTCAATCCTCGTTAAAAGTATTGTTAACTTAAGCATTTTAAAAGCCATAAAACAAAAACTAAAGCAATGTATCCATAAATACGTGGTTAAAAAAAAAGCCATCCAGCACGTTCGATGTCAGTATGATTAGCTGATATTAGCATACGTCCGTCGCGAACCTGGGGTATAACGTTGGGTGACGACCGTGACGACCTCGTCGGGGGTTAATGCTGTCGTCAATGATAACCCCTTAGTATCCACATCGGTATTGTCTTGATTCCGATCTAAGCTAACTGGCTCTGTTACAGATGCTACTGTTTCTGTCAGCTGAGTGTTATAAGCGTTATTAATAGTTGCTACTTGATCTGCTGGCATCGCGGTCGTTTGTACCACAGCATCTGAAAATATTTGTTTTCGCCATTTTTAACCTCGCACAGCCACCTCGTCTTGGTATGTCCAATTGGCCTTCGAGATTAGATATTACCCCACACACACTCACAAAATCTCATTTACACACGTATGCATGGTAATTTAATAATTATTAAAATACAACAAATATTTTATTCTGTACAAAAGTATAAATATTATATTAGTTTTTAGAAATACGCCCATATAATATTATGCAGTAGGTAGGTATAATAGTATCAACTATATTGTCCTTCAATGCCCGTTATAAATATCATTTAAAAATATGTCAAATAATGTTTTGGTCAATTAACCCTTCGTCCACTAAATTAACCTTAAACGAAAATAATTTCCGCATAATTTACTATAACCCAGATACTGTACTATTGTGTAGTCGTAGTAGATACGCGTAATATTATAGCAATCTACGTACCTAGGTATTTACAAATTAATTTTCTATTAAATACTATAGTATAATATTTTTTCATTAATAAATTATTAATAGTCTGTAGCCAGATATTTATGTTTTACCTCTGTGTTTTTCGTGTCTCGGTGATGTAGCCTGCGCATGTTGGCCATTGCTAGAATGAGTTCTAAAAGCGTTACTGTCCACCAAATCCAAACCTGGTTGGTGTGGGCCTTTGTAAATTACATGGTATCATTACAAATAATATAATTCAGCAAGTAGGTGCTAAGCTATTTTTACCATTATTATTCGCTCGAATACGAGTAATCGGGGTATCTGTAGTGGGTACGGCCGTTGTAGCAATTTCCTGAGCAGGCTGTGGGTTGCCGCGAGATCGCACAGGGAATCTAGGATTATGCGGAAGACGCTCTTCGGAAACCGGCAGCGAAGATGACGGAACTGATAAAGCTTCTTCGAGATTACGTCCAGATTCCCTAAACAAAATGTATAAATATAATATATTCTATTTAATTCGATAATTACCTAGTATACATTATACAACCATATTAGACCAAAACTACGTTTTAAAAACTTCCAACTAGTCTGAAATTCGTCGTTGAAAATAATATACACATAAAATCATATGCACTGTGAATCCTACGAATTAGGGGGAGCTCCACCAATATATTATATAATAGCCTTATAGGTAGGTATAATAGATAAATAGCCTTATATACATAATTGTGTAATTTTAAGTCAAATGTGCTAAGTCTTCCTTTAATCATAAAATATGACATATGAATTAAATACGCAGTTTAAAGTGTTCAGACACTATAAATAGGTATTATAGTATATTATACCATTAGTTCATATGCTATAGTAGCTATATACTCGTATGATCTAAGATTATACTATAGCTCGAAACGAAATATCTAAATAATATGATGGCCATTAAAGTTATCAAAGAATACGCCAATCTATATTATAATTTATATTATTCACCTTTAGTAATAAATAATAATAAACTGTGACAAACAAAAATATAGATAATAAATTATTATACCTAGGAGAATGTCAGCGCAATATATGTTTTCTCTCTCAGAGTCACTCAGACCTACGCGCGTCATAGATAAAACGTTTTCATCTTAGAGTTAAGTCACCCATTACAGAAAATATTTTTAATTGGTTTTATATTTTATAATTATTTGACTTTCAAAATAAAAAAAAAATTGTAAATTTAAATGATGTTTAAACTGTTTTGAGACAATACTTAAACAAATTGATATGTCAAAAATATTATTCTCTATCATTTGTACAATGGGTAATTTTACTCCAAGATTACTCAAAAATATAAGAGAGAAAACAAACAGCGCACAGACACCGTCTTAAAACAGTTCAGAAAAAACGAAAGTGTATAGGTGATTATAGGCATAGGTACAGCCGGCTAATATAGGTAAATAAAATAAATGTATACTTATATAACTAAATTATTATCGTTGAGATTGTTTTTGTGATTCGTTCATTACAATACCTACCTATAACCTATATATTAATCGTGACTTATATAAGTAGGTAGTTAAATAAACTTTAGTTTGACATTATTACATTGTAGATTTGTACCTACTCAAATAAAATTAACTAACTTTATTTTATTACTATTTGACGTTTATGATTATGTTGTTCTATCTATTGTGAAGTCATTCTTTAAATAATTATAAGATCTCAGTTTTAAATTTTATATTCGGTTTGCGTGTGTATTTTATCTTATTTAACATCAACGAGTAGCACTAAACTACCTTCGACTTTCGAGACGTCTTCCTTAACCAGTAGTTGTAGTTGTCGTATAAACCGTAAACTACAAGATGTACCAACGCCACGATATCAATTGATATCAATTATACACGTTGGCCGCCTTAGATATATTGTAAATTATCTAAGTAAAGTTGGCTGCAATGCAACAATACAATTATTTCTATCTGATATCTTACACTCCAAAGTGATAAGAAAAGAAAGTGTTAACGTTTCGTTGATATCAGTGATATTGGCAGACTTCAAAAAATTTATATTATTAGTTATTTTATATTTTTTTATAATACGTCTGCGTGTTTTTTACCGTGACTTGTTAATTTGTATTTTGTATTTTGTATTTTATTTAGAACAGTACCCATCGTGTTGTCGCGTCTGTTTAATTATTTTCAAACACTAATGACGTTTCAACGAATATTGAATATTTTACCTTGTCTACGATTTGTTACGTTCAATCGAACGTTCAACATTTTAGATAAATTGCACAAAAATCAATTGGATAAATTAAAGTGTTTCAATAGGAGACATTTCAACGAACAATCGATATTTAATTTAAATACCAATGTCCCGAAAGATGTACTTCTATACAAATCATCTAGCGACAAAACATACAAAATTATCAGCGTATTTTCTATAGTTCAGTTCGGTTTTTGGCTTACAGTTGCGGATTCTTACAATGTCTTATTGAACAAAGAGCCTGACAATAATGTAAACCATCAGCCAATATCATGGGTTGATAAAATCAAATCTCAAGGAAAAATAGCAACAATTGGCATTCCCATCGCCTGTTTATGTATGGGTAAGAAATAGATTATAAATTGATTAAATTCTTATTAAGTAATTTAAAAACTATGAAATTAAAATATTAACATGTTTAAAGGTACAATGTTAATAGCTATATGCTATGTCTACACAATGAAATCTGTGAAAATGTTGGTTTTGTGTAAAGGAGGCGAACGTTTGAGTATAACATCTTTTGGTTTTTTCAATCGAAATATAACCACAACCATACCTCTTGAAACAGTAAGTACATTTTTCAAAAATACTATACTCTATTCAGAAAAGATAATATCCAACACTACATTCAATGACTGATTTTCATCACTAACCAGATGCTTGCCACATGTTTTCTGTCTAGCACTTATCTAATATATTTTCTCTTCACTATTAGGAATCCAGTAACCTTAACATATCGTGTTTTACTTATACACTTTTAAATCTATTTAAAACTAGTAGTTTTGTAGTTTTATGTATTTTCAATTAGAGTTTTGATTGTATATTGTATCCTATTATGTTTCTCTTTAATATACTATACAATTGTATTGTTTCAGGTTAGCTGTGCTGTTGGGAGAAATTCTAGTGGTCAAAATATACCACTGAAAGTCAAAGGAAAATGGTTTCACTATACGTTAGATAAAAATGGCAACATTTATAATCCCAAATTATTTGATTATACTGCGGGATTGAGTAGGAATGTATAAATATTATTAATTTATTGCATAGTACTATACATTGTGTAACTATAATAGATACTTACTTTGTTTTACTGTTGTGTTCAGCAATATCATTAACTGCAAAATTGGCATGTCCTTCAGGTTCTTCTGTAGTAACAGTATGTTCTACTGCAGAAAACCTAAAATATGAATTTGAATTAAATTAAATTATATTATTTCAGTTATAAATTGAATTGTATGTTTTGAAAATTTAAAAAAACCTGAAAATTATTCAGTAAATTCTTAATAGTGTTCTTTATGATTGTATTTGTATTTTATAAGTAAAATATTTTGAGTTAACATCTAAATGTATTAATTACATTTTAGAATACTGCAATAAGGATAAAAAAAAACATATATATATTGTATATTTTATCTTAAGAAAAAGATTCTTTAGCAAAAATACAAAACGCATTCACCATCTAGTTTATGGGTATCAATTTGTGGTTAAAATGTTATTGTTACTAGACCTGTTTTTTTTAAAATACTCATCTTAAAATTTTGCCCATGTTTGGAAAAATTAATTCCTGACTGCATCTTGCAATGGTCAGTGTTTTTAGTTCACTAGTCAACTAAATGTAAACTTATTATGATTCATAATAACTGCAATTTAGAAACCACTTGATAGTAACTTTTGAATAAAATATGTTCAGTGATTAGATTGAATTTTAAATATAACACCCTATATAATATTCAATTAAAATGCCTAAGTTTAAAATAAATAAAACCTAGATTGCTAACATCCTAGTGATTTTACGGGTCTATATTTTTTGACCATAATATGATTAATTAAATAAATCTGGTACAACAAATGTATTGTTGTATTTTTTATAAGATAGTGAAGATTGGTACCAACCTGCCCTTGTTTGTATTTTGTACAAATTGATTTTCATCTTGTACAACTGCAGGTTTTTTTGATTTGCTGTTTTCTTTGACGTCCTTATTGGGTTTTGAACTGGTTGGTGGTGAATTTGATGGGCTCTGACTATCTGTGATTTGAAACAATCATTGTTATAGCTTTCGGAGCTTAAAAATTGTAGTAGCTATCTATTATTATATTATATTATTATAATAATTACTTTTGGACCCGGGTTTCGCGTGTTCTTCGTCTTCGTCGTAATAGTAATAGACATACTCGTATTCATATTCTTGGCCGTTTGGTGCTTTTTTGATGTTTACCCGGGACGCCTGAGAAGAAGCTGAACCTACGAGTTTTTGGTTCCCGTACGGGGAATCCACGAAGTCAAATAAACCGTCGTCTTCATTGTTGTTATTATTTCTCGTTTTGTCTTGAACTTTTGAAGGGCTCTGAGTGATGATCTCTTCTTCCCTCTTAATCCTAACAAAATACATTTTAATAAACAATATTGGTACCGGTATTCGATCGACCTACTTTAATTTGTTCGGCTTTGTAGCAAAGCTGTCGGGAGAAATATCTGTGTCGATTGGCGCAACATATTTTTTTTCCGCCTTTGATCTTCTTTGTCCATCTTCATTGGACGGGTACATTTTTTTATGCTGAATAAGAAACACATAGTATTTATAAAGTTTAGTGTAAATAAATACGTAATGCAATAATTCTGAAATATCTTGACATTTTTACGATTTGCCCCCAAATCAACAACTAGACCCAAGTTTATGCCAGAAACCACCCTCAAAGTTGAAAATCTAATACTTGAAAATTGACACAAAAAAATACATCAATGTAAAATCAATAGGTACATTCATCGTTTCTCTCAAAATCTAACATTGAACTTAAATCTACTAGATACCTACTTAACAAATCGCATTGAAACTTTATGAATTATACCACTATGGCTTTATATTTCTTGGTAATATTGTGGTATTGTGATATTTTATTTAAAAAATATATCTGCGTTGTATTAAGTTAAAAAACTGAACTCGAATAGATACCATTTTGTACTAAAAATTAACTTGTATAATATAAAATTATCAATATTCGAACCACATAATTAATCTTACGCCAGTCGCCAGATGAAACAGCCGTTTCAAAACAAATGTGAATTTATTTTTATTCATTATATAATACGATGATAATGATAGCCAGTAGGTTGAGTACCTAGAGGTAATCATAGGTAGACCTTTATAACACTATTAATTTTTGATGTAGGTTCATAACACGGACAAGATGTTCACTTGCAGTCGATGTAAAAATAAGTTTGCAATTTGCCGCAATAATAAAATCATTACATAAAATCATTACGTGCCAAACGTAATAATATTTTCTATTATTATCTAATTGCTGACCCATGATATTTTAATGATTATTTTTATGACCCACGTACCCCGCAGAAAGCATATTTTAAAAAATGAATAAATCTCTGAGAACGTATATCGGTACGTACCGCATAAATTTTTTCTTCCATTGGCACAGAACCAGCGACTTCTTTTATGCCCGTCTGACCTTCGTCGAGGATTTTCACATCCATATCGCTCTCTGTAATGAAAATCTTGTTATATTTTATTTAATCGTTTACAAGTCAAGTATTTTTTTTTTTTTAAATTCACAATTTCATACCCAAAGGTTTGCCATGGATGGCCGACGAAGCCATTCCAGTGTGAATGTTAACATATTCTTCTCCTGGTTTCGGTTCAGTGATGACTCGAACGAATTGCCTCCTGTCGTTCGGCAATGCACATGCAACGGCTAAAAGACCGAGGAGTGACAACAACAAATGATTTCTATGCATTTTGTATGTTGTGTTTGTGCAGCAGTTCTGTAGAACAAAAAATTAAAAACATAATTAGTTTTATCCAATTTTTTCGGTGTTACTTATATTAAATTTAATATATAAGCAATCACAAGAATGCTATGGATAATCATTAAAATAGTGTAGGTATACCGTAGGTAGGTAAGTACAATAATATACCAAGTCGAGGCTGTAGGTATACATACCTCTTCTATATAATTATATCATTTGTATACATCAACGATCTAAATATTATATAATATTATACAGCCAAAAGAAAAATTGGTTTTTCCGATCAATTTCGCAGTCCCTATGTTTTGTGAACTTAAGTACTACATACTGTTGAGTTCATTGTACATGTCATGCACTATGGGCCTTAATGAGCAAACTCTGTAAGTTATAGAAACTAGAAAATGTCCTTAAACTTTTTCTATCCGCAATAAATCCTCTATTAGTACCTAGCATTATTAATTGAAATAAGATCTACTTATTTAAATAAGAGGTATGTATTAAATAAATACACCCTATATATGTTACCTTGTATAAGTATTTGCAAATAAAGTGTTAAGTTGTACGCAGGTATATAAGTACTAATACCTAACCTATATATATAGTAGGTACACACCCTATCTGTTAACAGTATATAATATACTTCCTAAGAAACTTTTATAGGTACCTATATTCTATATAGTATCGTTATAACAACTAGCAAGTTAATACAAATTTAAATAAAGACAATAATGACTTAAATTTTTTTTGATCATTTTGTTATCCGTATATCTTCGTAAATATACTAGTGCATTTATTTTTATTTTATAGTAATGATACAATTTACCGAATTGTTCTATTTTCAATCGTATGAAAATATAATATATTTTGTTTCAAATAGTAAATACGTTTGTATTTGCCAATAAACATAACTTTCATAAATGTCATACGTTTAGTTATTTAATCAAACATTATACTTTGATATTCAAAGTAAGTATCTACTAAGAATAGGTTCTTTAAACTTTAAAATTATGTATTTTTATATTTTGATAAACATTAACCCTCCAGAGACCAGATTAGGTATTTCTTTATTAGTAATAGTCATATGAAACTTCATAAACATATTGAAATAAGTATAGCTATATTAGTTTAATAATGTAAACTGACAATAATAATGGTAATAGTTTCAATTTATACAAAATTCCTCTTAAGTTTTGGTTTCATTAACAAAATTAAATGAATTTAAATAAATTAAAACTTAAAGATGTCACGCGAACAAATAAACTCAAAACATATTTGTATTTATAGCACATAATTTTAAAATTTATAACACATAGTTAAAATTATTTGACAATCTGTTATGTAATTTGTATTTTAATGATTTTATTTCGTAAACGGTTAGTTTGAGGATTTGCAGAATTTTTCCGATTTTCATAATATGTTCATAATTTTCCAACGTAGTCTTGACTGTCCATATTGTAACTTTTTGCATTTTTGTGTGTTTCACACTACATGTGATGCCACATAAGTAACACGACAACTCTTTAAATCCGCCACTGATGAGTGTAAACAACAAATCTGACCAAATCAAGTTCAAATCATTATTTATCTGATTTTCAAGCTGAATGACCCAAGCTCCCGCTCCTCTATTCGGTTCTTCTTCCCACATAGGCTGTATTCCCTTTTTGAAAAAATAGTAACTGGCCCCTAGTGGCAAACCAGAGGGCAGTTTTGTTAAATTGTAGGCCTCGAGAAATTGCGTAGCCGTCGACACTTCGAATAACCTCTGAAAGTTCATTGTCCAATCCTCGTCTTTTGCGCATTTATCTTTGTACCAAAATGTCCAATTAAAAGATAATGAGAGTACTGCACAACGTGTCATATTTGCTATTTATATTTTTATTAGTGTATTTGTATAGGTTGTAGTGTTAGTATATTAGTATTATAGTTTTAAAAAATGTTTAAAATATAAAAGAACCCTAACATTACAATTTGAATACAACAAAATGTTTAAATTTCTGCTTACAATTTTATTTATTTAACATATTGTTATAATATGTTTATATTTGTGTTGACAAAACAAATGGAAACATGTATCTTAATATAGGTACATAGGTACGTGTGTTGAAAAATATATTTTATTTGTGGCTAGTTAATAATAACTAGTTTATGAATAATAAAACATAAGTAAACGATCGAAAATATACATATTATTTAGGTAGGTACCTATATTATGAATAGATACGTGAGTATGTATTTAAAATATTTAATACGGTCTATCTAGAGTGTTGACCAATAATTTTGGTTGAAATAAATGTATTTACTTTTTAATTTCATGAATACTTAATAATAATTACGACATAAATATCTCATATTATATTCTTTATTTCCTCATAAATAGATGATTTTTTATTCATTTTTTGTGTTACCAAGGTATTTAATATATTTTTTTAAATTAATTAAACTATACAATTCACAGTTAATTACGAATAAAATAAATACTCAACAGGATTTTTTCGATACTATGTATCATTATAAGTTATAACTAAGCACCTAATTGAATTATAAAAATTAAATTTGCAATTAATTACAATTAGTATCATCCATTAATTATTTTAAATATTATAAATAACAAAAATTGAAAAATCACATAAAAATTATCATCATACCTATTTATTAGTAATAATAGTAATAACTAATAAGTTAATTACTAATATATTTTGTATAAATATGATTTTTTAATGCATCCAAAATTTTTGAAAGTTAGACATTTATCAACATTCAAATGTTCATAGCCGAGATAACGAGATGAATATATGACAGATTTACCATTTACCTGCATATTTTTTAAATGAAAACGAATGCACGCCGTATTGCACGCATTACCACACCATTAAAGAAGCTGACATCTAACTTTATCCATCAGACTAGCAAAATAAGTATGTACCTAATTACTATAATGGACATGTTTATGTATAATAATATATGTGTGTACTAATAACAATTGACAACTACTTTTCATAATGAAAATAAAAAATATTATAGACCTTGATTCACAACTCCCATTTTCACTTATTTACAAAATATGTTATCATATTATTTATCAAATATCAATTTATTATGAATTCATAATTTAATAATATTTTGGTAGGTACAAAAACTTTTATTTTATATATTTTGACTGTGCAATTTGCGTTAAAAAAATATTTGGAGATGGGTCAACCTTAGTCAATTCCCAAATAACAATAGGTATAGTTAAACTTCGGGGATTTCTTTTTAAAACATTTCTCTTAAAACACTCGCATATAGCGTTAGTTAAGTACCTACTTGAATTATTTTAATATCCAATGGTCATGTTACAAATGTTATGAACACATACCTACTGATTATAAATAATTATAATAGCATCTATGATTTATTTTATGATTTGAAAGTTATTCTATTGTACGAAGTTTTTCAGTTATTATATTGGTTAGTACCGAGTGCTCTATATAATAATGAACGCGAATGAAAATCGGTGAGATTATTCTAATGTAACCAACGACTAACGTAGACAATAAATTATTATTTCAAGACATCTTGTATTGAATTATTTAAGAACATTTCTGGGGTTGTTTTTAAATAAAAAAAAAACGCCGGAAGCATTTCTCGTTATATTCGGGTACCCATATAATTATAATAATAGACACAATCAAATCTTCTGACTTATAATGTGTAAGTAGTGAAAGTTTCTAATAAAAAAAAAATAAACATATTTTCTCATTCTCATAGTTATTGTATATTTTATTATCAAAAGTCTACTGCATGTCACTCACACAATCAGCCAATAATTTATGATATAATTATTCAATAGTTGAATATCGACCAAAGCTTTCATAAGAACCTATATATATTATATTATACATTATACAAACGTAATCGTTTAATTATTTATTCAATTATGTTGAGTATGATAGTATGATGTTTGGATAAAAGTGAAAAAAACAATACGATTACACACTGTTTAACATTTTAACCACGTCATCATGATACCTACATAATCCCTACACAAAGAAAAAATGCGCAATATTTTTGGATATTTACCAAGTTTTTTCGACTTACGCCTGATGTACAAAATACATTATCAGTTTATTTATCGCAATCGAATCATCGTTGGCATTAACGAAAATGACCATATAATATGCATTGTATAATATAAGATGGCGGAGTAATATTCGTGTTCTAACATAAAACACGATAAGAATATATTATTGGGATGATTTTTTATCGATGAAATGCATAAAAAACCATGCTTGTATAATAATACGTTGATGAATTTTAACTATAGGCATACTGATAATTTTGTTTTATCAACCGTGTTATAAATATTGTATTTATTACAATCTAAAGTTGTATATTCATTCGCCGTGTGGTAATTAACAATTATAATAGGTGGTGTACGATGTCATCTTGTTTCAATGTTTTATACCAATATATTTGCACGTAGGTAAAACATTGAATTCGTAAATAATTACATGAACTTGATTTAAATAATTAAATTTGGACATCGTTGTAATTTAAAAAAAATAAAAGAAGAAAATTAACTGATATGTAGGTACCTATACCGTATATTATATATTTATATGTATAATAACCATCATGATGATTTAATTGTATATCTACTATTCAAATTGATCAATGAACATCGCTCAGATCGCCACAATTGATGATCATTTATATTTTATATTGTTATTCTAATCGTTTTTGCGGATCATTAATTTTTAATGGTAGTTTTTATATGCCTACATAATGAATATAAAGAAAATTCGATCGTGTTGTTATAATCGATAAAACAATGTTAATTTTAATTGATACGAAGTCAATTTTTTCTATAAGAACATAACATGGAAGTAGGTAATACAATGTAATAACGCCCCTGCAACTAATAAAAAATATTTGTCTCGAGGTTATTGGGCTTCTAGAACTTAGATCAAGGTGCTTCCTGGCTTTCATTTTATTTTTATTGATTCACAAAGAAATGTATTATGAATAATTTACGATGTATATAATATATATGTAAGTATATATTATATATAGTATAATATACCTATAATTGCAATACTTTTATAACTCGTCCATATTTAGTTCCATATTCGTACTCTTTATCCATAAATTATTATACTATTAACATTCGTGTTGACCTTTTGCTTTAATCAGAAAAAATCAAAATCGGAAAATAGAATATAATATTATAATATATAATATACCTAATAGGTACCAACAAAATACCAGGAAATCGTTCGAGCCCATTATTTGTATTATTATTATAATATCTAATTGCGTTCGCGTACTACACCTACCCTACTTCATTATAATATAATATGTATAATATATATATATATACACGCCCATAGGTGTATTATATTATATAACTATTGTGTTATATTTTATTATAATATTTGATTTGTACAGTGCATCACACAGAGATAGTGTAATATATAATATATAAAAAGCGTTTTGCACGTATGACGCATATTATACATAGAGGTAGGTACCTATACCTATTATTATAATTTTACAATAGTATTGCACACAATATAGCAGCGCCAACCCTTGAAAATAATATGCGCAACTACGTTTACTGTACACTTGTACACGCGTCACATATCATGGGTACAGTGCCTAGGTACCTATGTATTATATAGAAGTTGAACCCATATTGTTCAGTCATGCGTAAACTTTGACCCGTTCCGTGTGTTTCTATTCTGATATCATTATGTATTATTAGAGATGAGGCTGCACCATCAATCCGTCATTGCTTGAATCCTTTCACTTTAAGCTTTCTATACATCGATTTCGATACAAACCATGGTTCGAAGTCGTCGCGCGCGTTCCCTACAGTGAAATGATAGTATACGTCTACATAGGTATATTATGTTTGCAATTAAATCGCATTCGCCCAAAACTTTTCGTCCAAAAAACCGTGTTGGTCGAAACACGCTCGACGAATTATACGCGTATTATAGACTTCACGCATTAAACGACTTAAACGGCGGGCATGCGTGCGAAAGATGGTGCAGTACTATTACCAATTACAGTATTACATGTGTATACATTATATGATTTAAAATGTCGTGCGAAAAAATGCAATTTATTCGTGTGACTCGTGGTTATTATTTTTTATCGAAATCTAGGTAGGTTAGTACCAAACGTAACCTACCGTATACACCTATGTACCGTCGGTACCGTAACGTATGAAATGGCGAGTGGCGACACATACACCCTCGGTGACTGTGAACAATATTATACGTGAAATAAAATATTATATATGTATAACATGTATGTGCGTGCGTGTGTGGACAACACACACAATAACATTGATCACGAATTCCAACTTTTCATCATCGAGCGTTAGGTATAGGTACTTAGCTACCTATCTGTAGGTACTCCGTTTATACCTATGGGAGTTGATGCTTTTATTCGTATAATGTCTTTTTCTGAGTACAATGTATTTTGAAAATATTTTTTTTAGATAATTTGAGATATTACAAGTTGCAACACACAATTTTTAATCAACTATATAAACTATTATGCTTTTTAACATTTTTAATCATCATATTTTTTTTGTTCTGTAACAACATACATAATATACGTTTGATTTCATATTCCTAAGTATAGACAAATCTGAGAATTTATAAACATAAAAATCAAGTACCTACCCGTAACAATATAGTTGGTTAATTATAAGCATTTAAGTTGTATCTACAATTATCGGACAAATAGTGCGAATGTACCCCGTAAAATGTTGGTCTACTACTTATAAAATAATCAACTTGCGTATAATATAACATTCGCGTTTCGTTGTTCGAAATATACTATAGATATATATATATAATATATTTATGTACACACAATGTTAGAGTATAATATAGATGCCTACAACTATGAGTAATTACGTTTAACAGGACCGACCGTCGGGGCACATTCGCATATTATATATTATAGATACATAATAATACTCATAGGTATACATATACTCGTTTTTGTGTTTTTGTGTGTATATAATATAGGTACTGTATAATATAGCCGCTGCAAAAACGAATACAATATCGTTAGGTAACACGCAGCTAGTAAGTACAATGGCGGCACTGCCGCAAACAATATAAAATATCTGCGCGGAGATAATAATTGCACAACTCTCCGATACGCGTACGATATATATATACACAACGCCTACAACCTATGTTATACTTATAAATAAATATATATACATCATGTATACGTGGCATAGAGTACTATCGCCCCCCCCCCCCCGCGAGTCTTTCGTGTGCGTATTATATTAATACATATATATATATATATAGGACATGCCGCGGCATGATATCAAGAAGGAGCTGTTTCCTAAAATTTTTTTAATATGGGTTAAACGGCGTTTATTATTTTTTTGACAACCGGTGGATGTAAAAAGCTAACAGGTAAAGTCTGAGTCAAACTGGACAGCACACGTGGTGTGTGGAATTTTAAAAGTAGTACGATTGTAGCACCAGCAGCGCTTACTGGGAATTTGGAAATTCAACGCATCGTAACAAATCGGCAATAAATCAAAATCAAAAAAAAAACCATTACGCATACACTCCTGATGACAGAGCGGCGAGCGATGTTTATATATTTTTTAACATTATTTTGGCACAATATATTATTACCTATAAAATTATAATATTATACACAAAACGGCTACATCAGCTGTTTATATTATATATTATGTTTATTAATTTATTGGTTCATTGAGCTCGGTGATGTCTGCAACGTGATGAATACAAATTCTGTGGGGGCTAACGAGTATAAACGAGTTACCTATACCGATATAATAGAAAGACAAACAATAACCATATTGCTTGTGTGTGATATTGTTGTATACTTGAATTTTCTATGAAGTCAACGGTGGTGTGAGCGATCATTGACCGCGATCGTATAAACAATAACGGACACGCGCGGAGCCCGACTCATCCGATCTTCCGACTATAATATTACCATTGATTATTGAATAGACTATATTCTGCAATCAATGATGTTACTTCGGTGGCCTCGGGGCTGATGACATATTGTTGTGGCGAATTTTTTTCGCCCTCCTTAATCAGACCGTCTGTTCCTCGCGGGTATTACTCGCGTATGTGTGTAACATAATATTATTGTTAGGTTTATAGATATATACCCCAGAGGTTCTCAAACCTCTTTTTTTACGTATCACAATATGTGTATCGCGGATCAGTGTAGATAACCGTAATCGCATACCATCACGACTTGAAACAAAAATATTTAGAATGATAAATTGGTAAAAAAAATGATGATCAATTTTTGATCATTTTTTAAATTCATATATTCTGTACCGCTGTACCGTATTATAGTATACTCGCACGGTTTTTGAACCGCTGATATTAAGTATCTACTCTATACAGCCAGGTTGGCATTACGAAGCTGTTTTAGTTGAATGGTATGTCGGTCCAAGAATGAGAATCCTTATTATAACTTTAATTCTGCAATAACTGAATTAAAGTTTTTAAGCCTAGACTCTATAGAGACATAGCCCATAGCCGCAGTCTACATAGATAGGTTACGTCTAACCAAATGTCTTGAAAAGTACTAAGAGGACTATACCATCTACAGGTATATACCGCGGAATTTGTATCGTTGTTATACAACGCAAATGAAAACAAAATACTAATGTGGAATGTGGAATGTCGAATGTGTTTGTGTACCTACCTATAGACAACCTACCTACCTATAGACCGATGTTACCTATGTATGAGCATTATATCTATTATACCTCTTATTTTAAAGTATAGGTACCCATAAATTATATAAATGTGTGCGGCTCTTAATTCATCGTTGTTATAACTTGTAACTTAAATCTTACGTCAAAAATTATACTCGTACAGTCGTACCTGTATAATATATATTATAGATACTATACTCCAAAATTCGATATAATAAATAAAATGGTCAAAACTGTACTTCCTGTTGGTCAAACGGTAGAAAGTGATAGTTTTAATAGTACCTATAACATCCTCCTCCAGTTATATATACATAATAATATTATATACATACCTATAAGTACGGTTGTACATTTATATGTAGGTATTGCATGTATAAGTAATGCATATTATATATACTCATATATTTTTGTTTTATAATAATTTACGAACGGGAACGCCGGGTGAGTTGTGAAAAGTTGACAATCTGGTTAATCGGAAATTCGGAATTTAAAGGTCAACCGGATTGTTAAGGCGAGAAAAAAATACGTAATAATTCAAGTGTACACATATATGTGTAGATTACGCGGAACGTAGCAACTACGGCGCCTACAGCCGTATGTATTTATGCACACAACAAGCTCGTGGTAGTTGTAGTCTATAACTATGTACAATATAATATACCCTGAGAGACCATTAGACCCATCCAAAGTGTTTATAACTATAATATAACAATAAAATATATTCATATCATATTAATTATTATATGGGTTATATTTTAAATTTTGAAAGACCGTAGATATATAATCTAATACAATACTATTTAAGTTATCACTTCAAAATATGATATTGTGCAACGAAAGTGAAAATTTTAAATTCAATAATATTTATTATTACGTGTTAACAAGATATCGAACGATGTACCGCGATAGTGACGATGTGCGCGTACGCGCGTAGCATTCATCGCGGATATCGTAAACACATATTTTACTTTTTATTATGCTATAATCGTTTCAAGAGATCGTTTTAAATTTGTAAATTATAAAATATAATATCGTCACAGCTGGTGTTAATGGCCGGTAGTCAGGGGGCCGGTGACCCGATGCCAGTCGCATTAATATAAAATTTATCATACGTAGTTTTTACAAATAGCGATACACGAAATAAATATTAATTTATCGGATGTAAAAATGTCATTGAAAAAAATACTCTGAGCTATTATAATATGACTCTAATAATAAAAATATTCTTTTATCGTGTCGGATGTTTCGTAAAATATAAATATTGGAAAGCAAATATAATTATATGAATAATATAGAAATAATTAACAAAGTAAATGATGTGTTAAAATGTAAATTATATAGATGGTCGGATCCTACGGTAAAATATATTTTATTCACACCATAAATCAAAACCCCTTCAAAAATATATTCAACGAATGAAAACCACAGTGATGTACCTCCGTCATCGAGTTCTTAAGGATCATAAATCAAAAAACAAAAAAACAAATTTTACTTTCGTAGCACACGTGCAAATTTCGATAGTATTTTATCAGCGGTTCACAGTTACACTAACCAAATGATTAATTATGCGTTAACATTATATTCATTAAAAAATCGTACAATGCACTTAGCCGCTTTGATACTTATGCATACGTTTATTATTTTGTTCTCCGGGGACGAAGCAAATAGCGTACCTATATGCTCCTTGGCGAAGAAGGCGTCAACCGCAACAGCACGTGGTGTCGTAGGTATATTATAAATTATAATACATCAACAATAATATAATAACTGTCATTGTTGTTCATAATTTTCGAATCGAATGGAAAATGGGCCGTGAATTCACACAAAAAAACGTGGGTTTGTTATCCGCATTGTTTATTTTATTAAACATAATAATAATTGTGCTTTTCGTGAACCACGGCAGAGGTAAGGTACCGCTGCGGAGTACAGATGACGCCGTACGTACATTTTTCAATCGTGGGAGTAAATTATTTTCTCGGCACCTCCGCGTTTATATAAAACGTGTATTCCTACCTGTATTGTATAACAATAATATGTACACATTGTACAATATTGCTATTTATAGGTACGATATTAACGATTTGACCCCTGCGGATTTCTCTGCCGAGTTGCTGCTGGGCTTTGTGGACATCGTCCGACAGACAGTGGTACATTTTGGATCTCGCATCCGGTATGTATAATATATGCTCACTGACATAACCACGTGATTAATGACAGTTTAAAAACAGCTCGAATGCAAATAACTCAGACTAGAAAGTTCATTTTGGGGATTAAATCGCATTCCAAGAGTTTGTTTGTGTGTGCGTGTATCTCGAAATATCGTTCACCATAATAATATAATATTATAATAATGGCGTCATATTATATACCTACGCCGGTACAGGTATATACCTACAACATCGAATGCCAGTGATTCAGCAAATGTTTTTTTTTACGTTTACTTAATGTCTACTTAAGCCATAAGAAGAACATGCGGTATTTGTGAATTATGAAGATGTTCAGGCGTTCAGAGTTATGTCTTATGTCACTATTTAAAAACATTATTGTGTAACTCTTCGGTTATTGTTGCAGTAGTGTCGGGAGTGGATAATGTTTTACCGAAATGTTTATAATCGAACAAGTATTTTATCTAACGATTGCGAATTCACACAATTATGTACAAGTTCTATATGAATATATTTTAATACTCAAGAATAAAACATTTCATTTAAAAATTGGTTCTGTTTAAATCAATTAATGTATAATATCGTCAATTAGTTAAATATAACTTTTAACAAAAATAATTTCAACGCATGTAGATAAACATTTATTGAATGCAAATATTTATAAGTAATCGTATTTTTAAGTTAATATAATTGTTCATGTATAATATATAGTATGTAGACATGTAGTATGTATGTATGTATGTCTGTATGTATGTATTTATGTATATATATGTGTGTGTGTGTGTGTGTGTGTGTGTGTGTGTGTTAAATGTATATGTATGATATTTATCAATAATTTAACAATCGATTAGACCTCAATTTATGCAAAGTGAAAGTATAAAACGATACAAATTGTAATACAAATTATGTTCTTTTAATATTATATGTATAGGTACCGAGTGTTCCATAATGTTCAAATATTTTCAAGTTATAATTACTGCAGACATTCTATTACCTCTCTATTAAGAAATATATAGCAGATACGCTTGAAAAATATGAGACTAATATTATATTAAACTGAGTGAAAAACAGCAATTATTACATTACAATAACATTTATATTATAAAAACAATAATTGTCAACATTAACTATATTATTTATAGTATTTAAAATACTTCACAGTAGTATTAATTATTATGCCATAAACCTATTTATTTCAGTAGTGACCTTCATGATTTGCATATTCGTTACTTAAATCATTGATCAGTATACCTATACACTGTAATGCATTTATGGCTAAGTGTTTACTAAGTAGCATACAAACGAAAAAAAATTATAACTTTTATATAACAATATTTACAGTACGGTAGTTTTTTATTCATGTCAATAGAATATTTTATTTATAATAACAACAATTAAGTGTATTGTGAATAATTATAGTGTTATTATTTTTTTTTTTAATTAAGAATTAGAGAAATCAAGTACGTAAATTAAAATCAAACGTTGGCTACGGTTGTTGGATACTTATTATAGTTTTCGTTAAACGTTACTTTTTGTGTAACAATTATGTCATATATCGGGGCCCTGATACCGGTAAGCCTAAATGTGTTTTTTTAACAGTCCTTTTAATATTATATAACTAACCAATCACAAACAGATAATATATAATATTTATAAATATGAAATATTTTCTCCAAACTAGTATTATAGGTACATTTATCTATTACTCATTACTTATTAGTTATTACTAATAAAGACAAATTATTAATGATAGGTACATTATAAAGATTATTTATATATAGGTATATATATTTATGATGGATATAAAAAGTAAGAACTACAACATTGGCCTGCATCATCCTTTTGACGTTGAAAATTAATTAGTAATCTTAATGACGCAACATGTATTACCATTACACTTTCGGTTTTGTCAACAACACGAAGTATTTTCGACATGTATTATTATTACCGCCATCACTTTTGTGCAGCGTCAAAAAAAAAAACAAGATTAATATAGATCATGTTTACAACACGTGAACAAAAAAATCAAACGCTTCCCTGCACCGTGAAGATTCAGGAGAAGTCGCGCATCACCTTCTTTGGCTACCGGTCAGGCGGCAGTCATGGTCGTTTCGCAATTAAAAAAATAAAATTAAAAAAAAAAAAACGAATCCACGTGTTTGACTGGTGGTTATGTTATGAAAAAAATATAAGAAAATAAAACCGGAATTATTGTCTATCACTTATAACATATAGTTATGTCACCGAACGTATATAATATAAGTACTGTGCATATACGTATAGGTAGATATATAATATATAAATGACATTCCGATTTTATGAATAATATCAAAACGCATTATATTTTCTGTTTATGGAAAATTTTCCATTATCATGATGGTTCGTATAAATATATACGGAACCAAGTGATTTTTTTGACCGGAAAATACAGCAACGAGTATACACATTTATTATATTATATAGGTACGTATACGATTACGGATTATTATAATATTAAACATAATACTACATTATTATTGTTATTGAAAATGCAACCACCGCTCAATAACCGTTTCAATCCGAGTAGAGGTAATCCGAACTGGATCCTAGCGTTAAAGTCTCCCGGCGAAACATTATTATTATGTAATGCGTATAATACACCATAAACCTATATTATATAGGTAGGTACGCATAATAAACGCGCAGTATCACCTACTTTGGCTATCTCATATACGCGTTTCGTTATTGTTTTCAGGCTAATAGGGAAAATAAAATAATGTTTTTATAGATTACATATATACTAGGTACTTACTATTATAAGCACGTTTTGATATAAAATTCGGTAAGACGTCAAAAAATAAAATTTGATAATTCCCTCCCCCTTCCCCGTTAATATTGGTACTTATTGACTATTACACTGCGCGCGGTGTTATAATCGACAGCGGCAGCGACGATTGACGTAAAAGTTTGCGCCTTCCGCTTTCTAAGAGGGAAAGCAAAACGCACGCGCACCTTCACTGTATAGTCACCGCGGTATAGGAGCACGTTGCGGTTTTGTCGTGCGCTATAGAAAAACCTATATACCTATGGTGGTGCACGCCAATATAGGAAACGACGGACGAGTGAATGAAAAAAAAACAACGATTCCATAACTATTAACCATGTTTAATAATACCACAGCGTGTTACTGGAAGATGTTACGTGTTAAAATGTGATCATTTCATCCTCCAGATATACCCCTTAACGCTTTGATATGTATAATATACCACCATCCACAAATATAATAGCACGTAGCCTATACGGAAGACGACTTTAAGATATTAAATATACATGATTTTATTATATATCAGGTATAGGTATAATGTATTAAAGTATATACGTGTCCTATTTGGGTATAAAAATCGTCGCCATCATCTGCAGGTCCTATATATATATTATATTACAATAATATTATCTAATTTTGTATTGCATACGAGTACCTATACCTACCACCTATCTACCTAATACTAGGTGATAAAATATAATAAGAAAAATAAGAAGAATATTATAAAATATTGACAAATTGTCTATAAGGGTGCCTGCAGGCGCACCGCGGTGTTATATATTATATACATAGGTACTTACTTGGCTGGTGTGCAGCGTGTACAGTCCGGCCGGCGGACTTCTTCGGAGACCAACTGGACGGCGTTATCGCGCGCGCGCGCGTACAGCTGCTACAGGTGTGATGTATACGCGCTCGGTCGTCGACGTACAGCCGACACGACGATGATATTATGATAATGTTATACTATTGCGGCGATGATAAACGCTTGTGTCTATGCCGCGTGACGGTCGGGCGCAATTTGCAGTGCAGTGTGTATAATATAATGTGCGATGTATATCACACGGTGTCTGTGTGCTGCAGTGTGTCGCCACAGGAATATAATATGCGACTGCGGCGGTGTTGCAGCGGCGACGGAGGACTCGTCAGGACGTGCAGTTCATCTCGTCGAGCAGCAGCACCACAACTATAATAATACGACGGTTAATACGCAACGCTCGTGTGCGGGGCGGCGACGGCGGCGGCGGCGGCGGCGGCGGGTTTGACGGTCGGCGCGCGTCCGCGAAATAATGCAACGCGTTCTCTCGTTGTCTTGCAGCAGTGGAGTTGGTGTGCGTGTGTGTGTTTGAGTGTATGCGCGCGCGAGTGCGTGTGTGTGTATGTGTGTGTTGGTTTACGTATATATATTAGTGTACGTGTGTGTGTGTGTAATCGTCGAGTACCCATAATAATAATAATAATAATAATATGTAATAATATGCGTAATATTATTATGGTCACTCGTCTCCGGGGGGGTATATATGACGCACTGGCAACCACCACCGCTCCAATAAGATCATATAGTGCCCCCCCCCCTCCGGGAACGTGCGACATATTTTTAAGTATATTGTATACCGCGCCGCAGCACAGGAGGAGCGGGATGTCGGGGCCGACGCCCTCCCCTCTATACCTATACTCGACGACTGTGACGACAATATATATAGTAATAATAGTTATAACGATTTTCATCCGGGGGTATCGGGCGATGCAAGTCTGGTGTAAGTGCATATAACGACATATAGGTAGGTACCTTTTTTTTATATAAAAATAATACAATATTATTACATATTAAAGTGTATAGTGCTGCACGCGTACGGTGATATATAGTGGGCGAGTGGATATACACATGAGCACATATTGTACATATTATAATATGATATAATAATATAATATATTATAATATGTACAATTTGTATAATACAATGTATGTGATGGCTTGCTGCAGCAGATCGTATGCTGCTGCAGTTAGGTATACGCATATATTATATAGTAGGGTCGACGTATCAACAATATATAATATATAATATACACTATACGTACGAAAAACTAAAAAAAATGTATCTTTTATGTAGATAATAATATGTATATGTATTTGTGTTCGTGCCCGGTGTATATACGATATAATATGTAATACACGCCGGAGCAGAAGCGGCGGTGTGCGCGTGTGAGTCTGTAAAGGAAAAGGAGGAGAGGCTGTGTGTGTGTGTAATGGATAATAAACGAAGGACGACCACTATATAATAGTGTTATATATATATATATTATAATGTACGGCGCACTGCGGGAGGAGAGGTACAAATGCGAGTGTATATTATTATTATACGGCCACGGTCGGGGCACCCAAAGTCTTCACGCGAGGTGTATCTACGTATACACCTGTTGCTGCACCAGGCGTCGCGTTTCACTTTCGACGAGCCAGCGCCCGCGCGCGCGCGCCCGTAAGAGGCAAATTTTTTTTTCACCAACTGTGGTGGCGGCGACAGCGGCTCGGGTCGAGGGACCGGTCTTCGGCGCCAAAATTTCCTACCCATTCGACGCGCCGTTCGTACATTATAATGTGTTATAAATATAGCCAATATACACGCGATGTACAAGATAATAATAATATATAAAATTATGAATGTACCAACGTATATGATGTGCGCAAATGCATTATTTCTGCGTGTTTTTGTTATATTCTGTAAACCGCCGGCTCCGGCACACTCGATAATAATAATATAATGATATGTTAATATAGTATCATGGGTACATATTATTTGCCTGTATTCATATTATCATGTCGTATAGTATATATATATATAGGTACTGTATACTGCTATTTGGCGTTACGTTGGAAAATTAGATACAGATATGATGTAGGTATATATAGTGACACATAAAACATAAATATGTATATAAGATACGCGTGCAGCTATATAGTCGAGGTGCAGGAATGCGCGAGCGTATGTAATGATAATATATTTATATATAAGTACGTATAATACCTATATAGCATAAGGTACCTGCCTACATGTATTATATACATATAATACATATATACCTAATAATAATACATATTATACGATCAATATATTGTATAATGTAATAATAATATATGTATATGTACATAATATGTACACGCCAAACCTATTTTTGTTGTCGACGCGACGTTTTTGTTATATATGTCATATATATATGTATCACCGCTGTCTCGCAATATGGAATGCTCAAACCGGATGCGGAGTACCTAAAAGATAATAATATGCAAAGGAGGTGTACGTATACTATTCATACAAAACATACACTTATTATCATTATTATTTCATTATGTCGTCCCGCGTTGCAATGAACTTGGCCCAGTGCAGTACCTATCTACGTATTCGTACGTGTGTGTGTGTGCAACGGACGGGACAAGGATGTTTTTTAGAACACGAGACACTATTCCTACGTATGTAGCTGCAGGTAAGTACCTATATATGGGATATTATAATATACCTGGATATACGACATACCTATAATATCATATGTATACACACGCATGCCCGATGTATCGTAATATTACCTTTAGGCTTTGACGTATAATATAATATATTATATATATTATTATATTGTATATATTATATGTTTGTAGGTTTCTGGTATACATACGTTACATACATGAACGATGGATAAGTCCTGTACTTATAATTTATATTTTATACATATACCTCGAGAAAACACTGTACAAAATAGCACATATATATATTATATTAAATGCACTATGCGTGCACGATCCGCGACGAGTTATAACTTTTAATATAAGTAGATACACGAGCGGTTCTTTGTTGTTGGACGACGATTGTACAATACCATCGAGTTATTACTTATTATAATTATTAATTTTGTACCTATAGGTATACAATATCATAAATGTAGCAATAATTTCAAATTCAACAAGTAATAATATAATTATATATGTATATATTATATATTATTATTATTTACCTGTGTAAGTATAACAATATCCTGTAAACATCCAAAGAGAGGATACCCACATATATATATATATATTATTTTATTGATCTATCGATTTATGTGTGAAATTATAATTATTATACAACCCGGGCCAGGTAATTGGCTGGACAATTCACATCATTTACATTTAAAGCTTATTAAAAAGTCGGACAAAAAAATTATAACTAATATATAAGTTATCATACAAATTATAAGTATACCTTCCTGTAAAAGTATAAATTAATTTTTCAAAAATCACATTAAACATTGAAAATAAAATTGTTCATATTCTACAATCAAGTATCAACTATAATAAGTAATAACTATTATAAAGCCATAAATCCATCATATTTGAATAATTTAATATTATAATAGTGTTATCGGTACATATACCTTCATAATACATTGACACATTGTATTTATATTTTATAAAATTATTAAGCTGGAGTAACAATAAAGCTGTAAATATAAAATAGGTCCACTACCCAAGATATACATTTTAAGACATTAAAAATGTTATGCTAGGTATCATTTAACCGTTGTTTATCTTGATTCAAATGTTTAATCATTTGTAATATAGTATACTTAAATTTTACTGTTGATTGATTTTTTGTTTATAGAAAGGTAATATTAATTATACTTAACGGTCATAGTGTTAGTTTTATCGTTTATATATACAGTATTAGTTTAAAACTTGTAAGTCCAACAATTTGATTAATTTATGGAGTTTTCAACCTATAAGATATGTATGATCGAAAAATAATGTATTATATTATATTACATGAATTATAACAATAGAACTTAGACTAGGGGGACTTCATAAGGTTTATTATAACCTAAAATTTGATTAGGAATACTTAGATATGATAATGTAAAATATGTATTTAACTACATTTTTTTAATAAGGTAAATTTTAAATGTATTTAATAATAAATCAACTAAACATTTTAAAAAAAAAATTAAAACCTTTGATTAAAATCATTGTTTATTTCTATACATTTTAAACTATATTGTATGCGTTAGTCATAGTATTAGGTATCAGATGTTTAGTTGCTCGAGGACCTGCAGGGTACATGCAAATGTATTTAAGTTGTAGTGCGTTTAAGTCACTGTTCGTTTTTAAGCAATGAATCATATTATATTATAATATAATTATTAGTTATTTTATTACTACTGTATAAAACGATTCAAAACTCAATCAATTTACTAATCACTATGACGTGGTAAGTAATAATCATACTTTTATGAAATGTTTATGATGAAAGGTTAAAGGAGCTTGAATATATTTTGCAAAAAAATATTATAGCATTCAATAATTTTACATAGGTAGGTAGTTATTAATAAATTGAACCCAAAATATATCGAGACCTTAGACATTTTTAAACGATTTAATATATCTTACATAAAAAGAAAGAATGTTAAAATTTAGCGTTTCTAATATAATCTTTTGATAATTCATATTAATAATAAATCATATATAGATAGGTCGTATAGGTACAATACTTAAATTATTCTCCCCATGTCTTAAAATATACAATCTTAGTACTTTCATAATATACTAAATATTTTTTAACTCAAAACATATTCAACGAATCATTAAAGTATGAATATAAATATGATAAATCCGATAATTCGAACAAATGTAATATTTAAGTATTACATAAATACGTACAGTCCGAATAGTTTATAATGATAAACTTATATTATAATAATTAGCCATTTATAATCGTGTTAACATACGGCTTATCGTATAGTAAAATATATTTTTCTTAAATTAAGAAAATATGCACATCATTAAATGATGTATAGGAAATTAATATCAAATTTTTGAACACTTGTATTTTCTTCATAATTAATTATTATTATTTTTTAATTTGTACTAATAGGAGAAAGTTTATTAATGTTTTAACATTATGACATTATAATGTAATACAAAAGGTTTTTAATATTGAACGTAAAATATATTTATTTTTATTAAATTAAAAATAAGTTAAACACTAATTATTATGAGTAATTTTAAAAATGGCTGGAAACAAAATTATTAAATAATAACTGCTCGTTAAATTTTTGCCATATTCGAATTTCCATGGAATATAATATAGGTAGATTGAAAAGGTGGAGCTAGGTGTGAATTTTATACTAAACCGAAATATTCATTATTATTCTATCAAAATTATTGTCTATAAACATTATTTTATAATTTACAAACTAAAATTAGATACTTTCTAGTTTTTTCAAAATATTTTTATCTATATTTTATTAGGTCGGTTACAGTTTATTATTATATATTATTATTATTATTAATATAATATATTATTTTATTATTATTATATTTATTTTGTTTATTTGTATTATAGATACATTGACGATCTCTATTTCAGATATTTATAATCTTGACATATTAATTGTATGAAGTACTTAAAGTAATGAGTTATGACCAATATGTCAAATGATTTTTAATGTATATGTCTAAAACTTATGAGTATAAGATTTAAATTATATCTATATTTTGTGTTCGTGCTGACAATTATTGCTCAAAACGAACATTATGCAAGTATATTATACTACGTACAATATGCTTAAGGCATTGCTAAACAGTGATACTGCTTAGTAACGTATTTTTTAAAACTCGTTTCATTAGATTTGGCCCAATTCAACTGAAAAACATGAGCATACTAGTTTAAATACATTTTCAACTTAAGTTATTAATTGTATTCATTAAATAATCCAAACGGTATTGCTCAGTAGTTTCTTAGAACTGTAGTTACTCACACCCAAACGTAAATCATACTCATTTGTCATAGGAACATTTATTTTTAACTTGGTAAAGGTTAAAGATGGTTACTCCGTACTCATATAAAGTCACTAATACTCATCCTACCTTGCAATATTATTCACGAACGGCGTCTCAATTAAATAATCGTTGAATTTAGTAGGTTACAACTTGCAAGAGCTTGTTTAGAGGTCTTGGTCATGATAATAATTTTACATGAGTATTATTACTGGTGAACCGGAGGATATTATCTAAAGTAAGTATTTTCTAGTTGCAATTTTAAAATTGTACGATAATATTAAATAAAATACCAAATAAAATTATATAAATTGAATATAACATAATGTGTTTAAATAAATCTCATATATACATTCAATTTGTAACATACCACCTACCTAAATATTATATATAACCTATTATACTTTATAACCAAATTTGTCATAAATTTATATTTATATGCACATTATACTTAGATCAAAATATTTCGTAATCTTTAGAAATCTCTAAAGGCAGGTACTTATTATGTATATGCGTACCTATGTACAATAGTGATACAATTTTCACCAAACTATAAAATATACGGTAATACGGTATTTTGTAAACTGCGTACCTATACGTATATAAATCTACAGCTGTTGTGTTAGTGTTACATATAGTGTCAAAGCCTACTTTTGTACGCCTGTCTGTTATTACAATATACGCGCGTAGGTACCCATAACTTATATTCGTATTATTCATTATTTTACCTAAACATGACGGTATTTTATGAGACTCATGAAAATCGTATCCATATAGTCGGTTCTCGTGGATAGGTAGGCGTGCTAACCTATATTATATAGCCTGGTGCCTATATACCGCTGCTATACCATTATCGTTAATTTACCGAGGGATGTCTTGCGGAATGTATACTATACCACTTTGTCACCTGAAGACCATCGGTATATATTATGTGTACTATGAGCATTGATTACATATAGGTATTGTATATATTTTAATCAATGCTATGAGACAACAACCCGCATCAATCACCTACTCTTCTAGAGTTCTATAGGCTATAAATCACTGAAGACTTTGAATTTAAAAAAAAATATGAATATTTTAGGTTTATTATATTTAGTATATGTGTAAGTCTTTTAGACGTGCAGAAGCAGTTTTAATTAGGTAGGTACTCATAAAAGGTAGGTACAATATCGTTATAATGACCAGAGGAATTCGAATAGTATTAGGACCTAAAATAAATATCATAATAATAATATATAAAAATGTTAAGTATAAACTAATGATAAAAAAAAACACATTGCTAATGACAACAAATAGTCATATTATAACATTCCAGTTGCATTCAAACATTCTTATAGAATTCAACTTTTAATTTTATCAGATGAGTTTCAAACTTAATTTATTAATATGTTTTTACATATACGATAAACTGTGAATTGTATTGATTTTATTTTTTATAGACTTACATTTCTAATAAAATATAATTGATATCAATTAAAATTTAAATAATAAACAACAAACATAATATAATTAATAACCATGTGTTATTATACACTGTTAGTTGAAGGTACCTACTTTATTACATAATAATATAACGGTGTAATAGTATCTTGATGAAATCCTATACCTATCACTTATTGAAGTTATAACAATTTATCGGCGATAAAATATAGACAATTACAAATTAGAATGTAAACTATTCATTGTTAGGTTTATTGATCCAATATTCGTATTACCAACTAAACATCCATGAAGTTTCTGTAAGCATTTATATTGGAAACTAAATCAACTATAATATAGGCATTTGATTAAATATTTATTCATAAAATATTAATAATTGCAAACCTAAAAGGTAATTTAAATGATAATAATTAATAAACATTAACGATTGAATACATTTTACATATTATTACATATGAATATTATAAACTTGTTCTTAAAAATGATCACTATTTTGAATTATTATATAACACCTTCTTATTTTATTCCTTTTTTTAAATTGTAAGATTTTTTTCGTATCTCAACGCTTAGTTAAAAACATAATATATATTTTTTTTATTATTCTAAATATTATAAATACACGGTTCATTAAGTGTATTCGATATTACTCCCGTGCACACTGCACACATGCACAATTTAATTGAATCCCTGAGGAAAAAATATCACATTTCCAACGACCTTAAAGGTTATTTTAATTCTGGTAGTGAAAGTGATGTGTGCGTATATAAATAAGTTTTACTTAGTTTAAGTATAATTTTATCCATTGATAAGTATTGAATACCTATAGGTGTAAATAATAAATGTATAAAGTAAAAGGTGAATACTTTTTTATCTGTTTATCTTCAAAATATACCATTTTGAGGTAAGTACCTATAACTAAGTACCATGAGATTGTTAAATTATTTAAATTACGGTTCAGCTCTATACGGGTTTTGAATTATTTTAGTAATATAGGTACATGATTTTCTACGTGTTAATTAGTTCTGAACAGATTATTTACATTTATTCTTGGAGACAATTATAGATATCAAATAAAAACGAAAATGTTATATTTTATCTTTTACACGAAAAACGCTATTATTGAGTTAATATTTATTGTGTATAAGCTATCTAACTCTAAACAGCTGATCAAAATTATGTCAAACCTCTACACTAGTATAGAAGTATATAATATATTATTTTATATTTTACTCTCGTAAATTGAAAGATAACCTCACTTACACGTGCGTTTGTCCGACTACCAGCCGTATATCCAGAATACTTAACCTGAGGCGCTTTTCAGAATACTCGTATACATGCACTTTCATTTTTTATTTTCATATTAATCATTAAAAACCGAATAGATTACTCGATGTCTTGATAAATAGATTTTAAATCTGTAATACTAAATAGTGTTCATGAGATGTTTTTTTGTACCTATAGTTTATTAATAAATAGTAATCACAAATCGGTATAAACGACAACTACTATAATATATTATACAAATAATTTCTATAATACTGTTGTTTTCATCTCATTTGCGAGTTTATACTCAATAACAAAAACAATTTACTTTAATGCCTATAACCAGCTGTCAAATTATTCCATATTTTTAAGCATCATCGTAGTGTTTCGTCTTAGCAAGAGTTGGTACCTACCTACCGATCAATGTTTTGAATTTTGTTTGCAACTATTGTTACTTGCCCTGAGGGATCACCTGCAGTTGGGCCCAACCCCATATACTTATTATGTAGTATGTACCTATATAATATACATGTCGGTTTAGTGTGACCATAAATTATAATATAAATCGTTCGAATCATTATATAGGTGTATACCTACCGAGTTGGAAGAATCGAGAGAGATATTATTATTATTATATTATTAATCGTTATATGTATACAACTCAATACGAGGCCATTTTTTAGGTTTATACACCTATATAATTATATAATTACTAATTAGGCATACCTATATTACATCTGTAACACGCTCGAAACAGCGAGTCGCTGATAATAATAATATTATTATTGCCGGGTAATATAATATTGCGTAGGTATCTATTGGTAAAAATAAAAAACAATCGCGGTGCGGTAGGTTCGAAACTTTTTCTCATATTATTATTATGCACAATAACACGATATTACAAACGGGTATACAATACGTAGTGATTGAGTGATATACATACATAATATTGTGTGCGTAAGGTATATAATATCGTTTTTGAACTTGAACGCCGCTGCAGGTGATCCCAATGACGGCATACTAATACACTATATATACCTAACTTGTCTACCCGTACAAGCGTATAATATAAGAGGTAATAGGTATACATACACCAACTATTCGTCCTTGCTGTAAATACGTAAATACCTATATAGATATCGTATTCGGTGCGGTCTTCTGGTCTTCCCCGCACGTGACTGGACATGAACAGAACGCAAACCCACAATAATACGCGTAAATACCCGCAAGTACATGTATATTTCAGGCAAACATGCCAGACACGCTCAACCCCCGTTTGCATCTGTTTCGATTTTGATTTTATGGAGTATTTAAGTACTTATAAGTTAACGTATACCAATATACCGAATTATTTTCAAACAATTAGATTTGTATGCCATTTAAAGAGTGTCCTATGTATATATATATATATAAATATGGCTATACAATACAAACTTTTTTTTCAAAATGAGAACCTCTATTTTTCACTGTGAAATGCTGAGAAGGTATTTTTTATTAAATGTTTATGTGAGTGATAAAATCAAAGTTTCAAATTTTCCGAGCTACCAAACTGTTTGCACTATATACCTAAGAATAATATTTGGTTTTTAACCGTACTCACCTAGTAAAGTATTTTTAAATCTTAAGACAAATTGAATTCTAAAAGATTTAAAATGTTATGATGTCTAATTTTTTTTTTGACCAAACTTATTCCCCCTCACCACCACACAATTACGCCACTGCATCGTGTCCGTATACCTTATATAGGAATATATATTTATTTTCTCGACAATGTATTTAATATTATTTTGAAAACTATACAACTGCATGTATAGTCGCTATATTGTCTGTACGCTATACCTAACAGTGTATACTGTATAGTCACTATATACTGTATTGTCCCTACACATATTTAGTACAATAGACAATAGTCAATAAGGCATGAGCATTATAGCTTAAATGGGGAAGAAAAAAAATAATGTACAGGTACCTACCTTAAAATAATGTTATAAATGTATAATATTATATAGTAATCTCAAATATTGATCGAATCGACTCCTGCTTCCAGCAGTGATCGTCACTTCGTCGTCGAATAGCTTGAATTACTTATTAATTAAATCTATATAACATAATATTATAAGCTTATTTGTATTTTCAGTACAAAATATCATATTCATATCGTATGCTAAAAGATAACTAGGTACAGGAGAACTCCGATTATCCGAACGTCGATCAACCGGACGTTCAATTAACAGGACGAAAAAAAAAGTTTGATCTTTTAATTACTCGTAAATATCGTAATCGTATTTCATCGTTCTTCATAACCATAATCGTAGATTAGATAATTAATAGGTATTATTCTTAGTAAGTAAGTTGTTAATTTAAATAATAAATACATAAAATATATTGTGTAAATTTTATCATAATTACTATGTCAATCATCCGGCTATTTGCTTATCTGGACCCCCTTTAATTAGTCCGGATAATTGGAGTTCTACTGTATTACTTACATATAATTACAAAATGTTATTTCCTCATGCGAGCGATTTAATAATTTAATAGTTCCTATATATTTATATAATACACCTATGTGTATAATATATTATATTATTATACACTGGCGCACTATATTTTCTCATAATGTATAATATCTATGCGTCAATATCATAGTAGTCATCGTACCTATAACCTCGAAACTACTTGAATAGAGACAACGCATATACCTAAACGGTTTAACCTATGTTTCACCAATATAATGTTTACTGTTTATTTTTATTTATTTTTTCATTCATAATGCGTATACGATTTGATAACCGTTACGGCGACTCATCGCCAATCGTGTCGGTCACAACCAGCTACGATTTGATTATATATATTATATTATCATACCTGCCCACATGGCAATATAATATAAGACACATAGGTATGATTCCGCTTTCGTCGGAAAGAAGTCACGGACACCTCTTATATTATGTATTTAATACGTGGAAGAGTGTTACGACTTACGCGGAGCACTTATGGCGCCACAGCGATGACAATTTAATATTATAATATACCTATTTATCCACTTTCGTCTAATTATACAATATACTATTATATAGGTGGTAATAGATGGTACACGAGACATGACAATGACTATAATTTTTTACGAAGAATATCTATTATCGCCGCAGTGGACTAATGAGTTTTTTTAAAACGTAACAAGGGTATTCCTTAAGGATTCGATACCGTGATTTCCTGTCTTTGTCTAACACACGCGCAACATATGAATTCAGACGTGTTTTTTGGCAAACGTACCGATTGATATAGTGAAGCGATAAGAATTCTGAAAACAGATTTGAATTTGTCATCAAGTCTACTTGAGATCGGTCAGTCCAGATATTTTATATTATACCCCAAAATCCTAAAATTATTGTATTACTAAAGAGTAATTAAAAAAATTTCATATTTCATTTTTTGGAGAAGTTTAAATCAAAAAATTAAATATGTAGACTGGCCGATCTCAAGTAGACTTGACGACAAATTCAAATCTGTTTTCAGAATTCTTATCGCTTCACTGTATCAAACGTACCGTTTGCCAAAAAACACGTCTGAATTCATATGTTGCGCGTGTGTTAGACAAAGACAGGAAATCACGGTATCAAATCCAACGTAAAATGCGCTGTGTAATATGTTATAGCAGGGGTCACCAACTGGTCTGGATACGGACCGTGAACACTTTTTTTAAGAACCCTTATCCACGGAATAGTTTTTAAATTTTTATAATATAGAAACTATAAATGTGTCATATAAAGCAGTTTTTTCTAAGATGAACTTCATTAAAAACAATTTCAGACCTCGGTTAAAGACGGAGACAACACATACTGACATGCGGATACGACGTCCCTAACAAAAATGTTTTATTTGTTACTGAAATCTATGATTTTGCTATTTTAGTTTCAGATTTGTTGATCCACTGTACTAGCATTTGTATGATAGTTGCGGTATCACGTATACTATTTTGGATTGCTCATTGCTGCAATGTTATATACGCTATGCGTATAAGATTTGAAATGAAAATATTTTAAACTAAGGTACCTATCTACCTAGTACTCGATACGTGTAAATCGCCAATTGTCATAGTAATTTTATAATAGGTATCGATGTATAAAATATAAAATATTTAAGCAAACGTTTTGTTTTTAGTTATTCGGTTTATCCCTAGCCACCTTGCTGGCCTTGAATCCCTAGATACGCCCCTATACAATATGCGCGCACAGTTTACTTTTGATAATTTATTTTAAAAGTATAACAACGCTTGTCGGCCGTCTGGTACGGTATTAATAATAAAAAATAATAATAATAATAATAGTTCAACATATAAATCGAAAAACCGATATTAAAACGTACGAATTAAAAATCTAGATCTGGGTTAATACTAATAATGATACGGCACGGTTGCGCAACCACCGCTCGCGCTCGTAAAGGCGGACGCCGGCACTCCGCCCAACAAATAACCTACATTTTACGATATGTAAACGGCGGGCATTGTGCACGCGCTGTAAATGTGTACAATATAATACCATAAACCTATTGTACTAGCCGCGTACAATAATATCGTAATATACGTCTCGATCGTGCGCGAATACCTACGTTTTCGTTCGCGATTGTGTCCCCTAAACGGACGGACGGATGATGATCGTCGCGCCCACGCACGGGAACAATAATATTATATACCGCGCAGTAGGTAACCTAGGTATATATTTGCCTATATATAAAATGTACACGTCGACCCGTCGAGGTATCCTAGTCTGAACCGCGGACGATAACAGCGCGGATTCAATGGGCGGTGCTAGGGTGCTATAGCACCCACCCCCTTGGCATATCGCCTCCCGGAAAACAAATACTCCGCACAGCATACAAAATTGGTACCAAAAAAAAAAAAAAATCCAGTTGCCACCTTTTAATAAGCTTTTAATAAATGTTGAAAAATGAAAAAAGTCTTGCCATCGGGATGAAGTATACAGAATACGAGACCTTAACCGTTAGACTCGGACGAAATAACCGCGCGCGCGCGAAGGGTGATGAAGCGGCGGTATCAGGGCGAGGAGGAGTTTTCGTAATTTCTGATCTGTTTTCAACGGATTCTGTACGGTACACGCAGGCACCTATATATATATATATAGTGTGTGTATAATAATAATATATATATATATAGGTACAGAGACGATATTATGGGATATGACGCGGCGGCGATACGCAACGCGTCGTCTTCGTCTAGAGACGTTATTATATCACCGTGGCCCGTGGGTATTATGTATATAGGTACACCTACATATTATATATTTTATACCTATTATATATATATATATATGGTCCCGCCTGAGAAGACTGACGAAACGCGTCTTCTGCTGTGGCGCGCTCAGCACTGCCACCGTATCGAATGGTATAATTATATACATTTATACCACGATATCGGCGAATGAATCGGAAAACAGAAGTCGATATATAACGGTATTGCACTACAGCAGATGAGGGCAACACATAAACGATCATTTTATGAATATATAAATGCGTATTAGAACGTGACTATATAGCAATACCTATACGCGTGCCGCTGCTGTTGAGTGAAATTAGAAGGGTAGGTGTATATAGCGATAAATAAATGATTTTTTAAAAAAGTCGATACAATAAAATATATATGTATACTCCACGTCCACGTGGTCTCGAAAGGGCGAGCATTTTTTTATCAAATTGTAGATATACTCGCTGTACGATGTGTATAGATGCCTACGGAGTATAAAATGTATGATATAATTAATATAATACGGGTTGTGCAACAAGTATAATAGCGGCCATTAATGTTGATGTGATTTTTTTTTACAGTTTTCCAACCGATTCCGACACTGTGTGGGCAGGTAGTTACGCATTCAACAATACACATATAGGTATAATATTATAAGGTACATCGGATGACTGGATGACACCGTCTTTTCGCATCTATTCGTATTACCAAACCTATACGTATACCTAAATATAATTTGTTATCCATCCTCTACATTCTACACCATGGGTCGGAAACCTTTTCAGTGACTTATCGAAATGACGGAAAAGCATCATCGTTTGAAATTATTGTATTGATCCCGCTCGAGAAAACCGACTGTTTGCATGGTATTTACTACTTTGTGTATATACTGCAACTTCAGCAACCACTGTAACCGCGTCGTCTGCGAGCCCTTGAGACAGTCTAATGATGGGTAGTTTAATTGCACATCATATTACCTTTGTCCCAATCTAATCTATCGGAAAACGACTAGTTATCTTCACTCTTCAGGACAATTGACAAACATGAATTCCTCATGAATGCATATCGTACATATTCACACATCAGATGTCGCATATTAAAGGCCCTCATGGCCAACGGACCACTTTAATTCCTTTTAGAAAATACAATTTTGTTACATATACATAATATATAATACCTATACGCATTTATTTAAATTTGATAAAATCAGGTCCTATAAGTTGTATGGACAATGAAATATAACGTTGTGCACAAATTATGTTACACACTATATACGCAGTCAACAATTTTATATCATTGCAGTTGTCATGCACTGATAAAATTAAAATTAAATACAATTTGAATATTTGAAAAAAAATTCAAAATATCAACTAAAGTTCATGTGTTTCATTTGTTAACGTCATTGTTTTGGTTGATACACAATATTGAAAAAAATGTATAAAATATGTGAAAACATAATAATTATTTATTTTAATTTTAAATGATTCCCATACAGTTTAATTTCAATTTCCCGGGTGAATTTTTCTCGGGCCTCGCAACCAGTATGCCTTTTTGCCTCCCCTTAAGTCCAGCCCTGCAAATACCGACCTATACAATCCTTACAACAAAATATGGATAATCGACGCGTGCGTATTATATTATACGAACCTGCCTACAACGTTTATATTATTCACGGGCCACAGCGTATATATGTATAAGTGTTACGAATACTGTTTTTTGTTTTTATTTTTATTTTTATTTTTTTTCGTTTATTAATTACGATATTATTTCAGTAATACCACAAATGGTATTTTTGTTCGACGAAGTTTATCGGGCGTTATACTTTCACTTAACCGACCGGTTTTTGCTGGTGTGCGCGCGGGCGCGTATATATGTCCTATCGATCGTGTAGTTTTACAAATTCCGTATACGTCACACGAATGTGTGGTGATGGTGTAATAAGCGATAAAATATCCGTTTTGTCTTCAGTGCCCGCCACAGCTATATAATACAGACACCTATATTATACATATATACCTAAATATACGCATTCGGTCGACGTGTAAAATTTTAATAAACATTCAGACTGACAAACAAATTCCTATATGCACGTAGGCGAATATAAACTACCTATATTGTATTATATCATGCTTATTATTATGAACTAGGCACCTCCACGAGACCGTTGTCAAATAGATACTGCAGTGTAGCCGTTTAATTTTTCACGTCTAGGGAGTATCACCCCGTGTCCCCATGCATGTACAAGTAGATACCTAATTTATAAATATTATCTAAGTAACATATTATTAGGTACCTATATATATTTATATAGTGTGTAATATTACCCGGATGTGAGCATTGGAAAAACGAACCGATATACGTACCTATGTGTGTCTATATATATTATAAGATACCACACCGATTATTGTTATTATAATAGGTATATAACTGCAATATTAGGTATATGCGGTATAGGTTAACAGGTTTATATGCCTCTATATAATATTATAAACCCGGGCACACCAAAATTTGTTTTAGATGGGCAATATTATGACGAAGGTACAGCAAATTATAATATATGAGTATAAACGTGTTTCGACGCTCGTAATTAAATAAAACTAAACACGATAATAGTTTTTACCCAATAATGAAAACTGAAAGTTTACGTATTCTAGGTGTGTATCTATTGGCCATGTATATAATATATATACCTATACATCAAAAACATGGTATACGACCATTACCAACTCACCCTTACAATATTTACCTATATAATAATATTGCAGATACCGGAGCACCGACCGATTCCTCGTACGTTGTATTTTATCACTGACAGCAGATATGCAATTATTTATCATAATATTGTATTCTTTTCAATAATTTAACTATCTAAAACGGTTTTCAGTATTTTGGGCTCGAGCATAGTTTTTATAAATTATTAAAAATAATTTTTCTATATGTACTGAAATTACTAAAAACAGTTGTAGTTAATTGTTTTTTGTTACAGAATAATGCATGTTGCAGTGGTTTTAGTTGCGGGGAATTAAACGTAACTCGTATATTAAGTACACCCACATAGGAACTCTACGAAAGAGCATACGTATTTATATCCCTGTGAAGGCTCTTTACTTAAAGAACTCAATATTTATAAATTTGAAATTTTGATTTGAAAAATTACCTTGAAAATAGTTGTTAAATAAGTTACAGACGAGTTCCAAATGCTATACTTACTTTTTTATTTTATTAAAAGTTACTAACTTAATTTTATATTTTAATGAAAATAATTGCTACGCGTACCTATAACTGCACTTTTACGTTTAGGTTAAAGAAGAAGGTTCAAATCGTTTGTTTTAAATCAATGTCGATGATTTGGTGATTGAGCAGTTTAAGACTTTTACTCCAACCGAAAGAAGAAAGGAATTATGAAATGATTTATTTATATTAGGCTATACAGCTTGTGATTTTGTGATTATCGTGTATTTATAATATTTAATACTATCTTCGTTCTTGACTAAATACTTCTTACTAAATTTTGAAAAAAAGTGGGTAAATTGAAGTATGTAACATTTTAATTGTTTTTTGTTTGAAGCACCTTAATTTTCAATGGCTTCGACCATCCTGCTACAAAGGTCTGCCCACGTCTATAACCCAAACCACAAGTCTACAACGACGACCGAATAAAATTTATGACATAGAACTTGATGAAAACATAACAGAGAATTATTAAAATAGTCACCATAACCAATATATTGATTTACAGACTACAATTACTTTTCAGATCAGGAAGTTGCAGAAAACTGCAAGAAGGTACTAAGTTGGCAAAGAGGTGTATGGAATTTCTGGGAAGCTCGTGCAAAGAGGAGTGCGAAAGTTATATTATAACATTAAATTGTTAAAATAATGTATTCTGCAATACCTACCAGAAAGACTTTAGTTTAATATTAGGTCGATGTGGCAAACAAATCTCATGTTTTTTATAAAATTATCCGTGTAAAATTTACTGATGTTTAGGTACTATGTAATGAATATTTATCGTATAATATGAATAAATAAATATATTAACAAATTTACAAACATCAATTTCAATATATTACCCAAGCACCGGTGGGCAATATAGAATTACCTTGTTAATGTAGGTACTAAAAAAATAATCAAATAATTATTACAATAATCTGGCATTACCAGTAACATTCACCTTTACTGAAAACAAACAGCGCACACCTACGATACTAGCACAACGCGTTGATAATTGATATTATAGCAATATAACCAAGTAAGCCAATCATTATATTATTATACCCGCTGCTCAAGTTCATACAATATCGTAGAGATATTTATTACACTTTTATATACAGAGTTCTTCACGAAGAATAGTAAGCCCTAGCTTTTTCCCACCAATTTATCATTCAGTTATGCATTTATTTAAAATCTGAGTATAATGAATTAATAAAGTGGCTGGTACATATATATGTGGTTTACCATTTCTTAATCCAATAGAAGTTGGAGATTGTTTTATAGATGGTTTCATGGCTGAATACCCCGAAAATAATAAAGTAGACGAATTTTGCGATTATTTAGTGACTTATTACATTAATGATACCAGTACGTCCCCCCCTAGTATTTGGGCTAGTGCTAGTTCTGACACAAGTCTTACTACAAACGCTTGTGAAACTTTCCACTCTGAATTCAACTCAAATTTTTATCATCATCATCCTAATATATTCAAAATAATTGAAGTTTTAAAAATGCTTCAAACAAATACATGTATAAAGATAAGAACATCAGACCTAAGGGTTCCGCGACACAATCTCAAGGGTTCCGCCAGATGTATGTGAATATGAGGAAAATTATTTTATATTATATAATTGAAAAAAAAGTCCACCTAAAAAATAGTTGTTATAGTAAAATATTGCTATAAAATATTCGTCTTCCAGACATTAGGGTTCCACAAAACACGAAACATTTTCCATATGCCGAAAAAATGTATAATATAATATAAGAATAAAATGTTATTTAAAAACAATGCTATACTTATTTAATTTATATTTATTACAAATAACTAAATCTGAAGAAAAAAAGGAAATTGTTTTAAGTGAAAGGGCCTCAATAAAAGTAATAGCCCCCTTAAATTATGTCCATAATCCGGCCCTGCAAATAAAACATTATTAAATTTTTTAATTACAATAATTGATGATTTTCGAGGTTTTGATAAATTTGAACTTTAAATACATAAAACAAAAATCGTGCCAACGGACCATTAATATGTATCAACTGCTAATATGAAAACTTGTAAGGAACCTTGTATTCAATTTTCCATCTTTTTTACCCAACGAATACAATTTAAATGATATTTATATAATATAAAAATCTAAAAAATTCAAAAATTCAAAAGTCTATAAATAACTCAAACCTAATCAAAATATTTTGAAAATTTTATCATGTATAGAAAATGTCAATATAAAAATTGCATGTATCACGTAAATTTTTTTTTAGAGTTACACCAAAAACCAAAATCGATTTTGTTGAAAACCAATTTTGCGTAAAAATTACAATTTTTCCTTAATTTTTTTTTTGTTTTTCTCTGTGCTTTTGAAAACTATTGGGAATTTTAAAAAATGACCTCCCGAAGTACCAACTAGATTCACTTTCCCGTCGAACAAGATACTGTTGAAGAAAATCGAACCAGTTGAACTGCCCCAAACCCTGACGACAGAGACAAAAAAAAAATATAAAATAAAATAAAAAAAACACAATATCATTTTAAAATCAATACATTCGTCGCTCCACTTAGAATCTAAAAACACAAATCATTGTAAAATCAATACATACGTAGGTATTAATAAAACAAGATCATAAGACCACAACAGTGTTCTCTCACGATAAGTATATTACAGGCTTAATATAAGATCTCGTTATGATTTTAGATATTCCGAAAGTTACATCGTAAACTAAAATAATTAATATTTATTCATTTATTCTATTAAATATTTTAGTAGATTTATGTCATTTTTATTGCTACCCCTGTCGCCTTGAGCATTTGCCTCCCTCCCCCCTCAATGCGCCCCTAACCCCATTTTATACTTATTATAACATATGATATATAGTGGTACCTATAGATGTCATAGAGTACCAGCATCTATTCCAATATATATAGGTACCTGCAGGGTTGACCAACTATTTTGAAGTGGCACATGGAATTAAAATGTAAACCATCGTCAAAAATGTTTTTGTTTTTTATTGATAAAAGATTAAAAACATCACAGAAAAAAGGAATATTTGCGAAACACAAGTTTTTGACGAAATTGATTTTTTTTATACAATTCATAAATGAATAGCCGAATAAGACATGACACTTTTTAGCAAATATATTTAATATTAGCATTTTCCAGACATGATATATAATATTAAAATATTTTTGCTTATTTAGTGCTATTTGTATATTATTTACATATATTTGAGATGTTCTACTTTTTACAGTTTTTTTCTATCAACGAACGTTTATGAAAATGTTTGTGATCGGTCAAAATTCTTGTAACTGTAGTTGAGATACAAGGTTGAAGGTTCCTCAAAGGAAATATTATAAAAACATACCTATGCACAATTTTTCTTTATGAGTTTTGTCATTTGATGTTCAAATGTTTACGAAATTGGATCTAACGAAAAATAATGATTACCAACAGGTATTTTGTTGTTATTCAAAAATTATTAATTAAATCCAGAGGGACTTCAGACTTATCGCCATTACGTTTATTATTATTTTCTATACACAAAGCAATCGTCAAAATATTCATCTTCTTTAATTTTTACACTTTACTTGCAAATGTTCGAAGTTCAAATGTTACCTAGGTTTGGAATTAAAACAAAATTCTCTAGATAGAAATTTCAAAATAATACATGTAGATTAGTTAGCCTAACCTTACCTAACCTAACCTACTTACCCTCGCTTATTCGTCAAAACTATACAATAAGGGGTATTATTTTATTAAGGAGACTATAAAACATATAATATTAGGTGCCAAACTTTCTCTCAATCAGGCCCAGCTGGTTTCTATCGCGTAGAATTGATCCACATGAACGACATACCAGTTATATATTATGTACCTATGAGTCCTATGTATAATATAAATTATATTTTTAAATTTCTAAACGTAAGCTGTGATTCAAATTTCGAATGATTATTTTAGTAAAACTGAATATGCCTAATACTTAATTATTATGTTGATGTACATAATGTATATATATATTTCAATCGAGTTCACCGTGTTTTAAATATATTCAAATAGGGAGTGTCACGAATGAGAAAAAACAATAATTTATTTTAAATAAAATAAATAACGAAACAAAAACAGTATTATATAATAAGTTCCTTTTTTTTTTTTACAGGCAGATCGAATATTAAATAACAGATAAGAAAATTGCATTGTTTTATATTATTAAATACGTATACACATAATCGAATATTTTTCAAGTGCCAAATACCTAAAAAGTTATGTAATTACAGGTATGCACCATAACTACATAAACATTCGTTAGGTATTTCTATTTTTTATCGAATGTGTAATTAAATTTATTTTATTTAGTTTACCATATTTTAGCATAATATTATTTGGTTTAATGAAATGCTGCCAGTTAGGTAAACAAACGTGGAGTAGGTACAGTTATTCTAAAAGGCCATAAATAATACCCTAAGTATATTACTGGGGGAAGATTTCCCAATATGACATCATTCGGTCGTGAGTCACAGACACATATTATCTACAATAGTTGGTCGTGTTATACATTTATGCGTCAGTTTGCATAATATTGTGTACCTAATAGTGTGTACAAAGTCAAACTTTATAATTTACAATGCATATTGCCCTTAGTAGTTAATTGGGAGGGGAGTTGGCTATACTCGGTATACCAACTCTCAACATTTGTTCTCATTAATCTATTGAGATTATCGCAAATAGTATTATTGTAATTTATAACTTTAAACTAGGGATACCTAAAGGAATTTAAACCCCGAAAATATGTGCCCGTGAAAAAATGGGCCTAGGTAAATTGGGTCCGAGATAAGTTTGGTACATTTTGAAAGCGGTAAATTGGGCCCCGCGAAAAAAAGATTGTAGGTACCGGCTACTAATTAAAAAAATTAAAAACATATTTAATTATTACTATTATTTATATTATATTGTAGGTACTCTATAAAAATAAATGTCACTATTATTATATAATACATTATATTACTATAAATACTTAATTTATAATTATAATTATAATATATAATATTAGTATCCAAGACTTACAATCTTTTTTTTCGCGGACCCAACTTACCTACTACCTTTTTTCCCCGGGACTCAATTTACCGAGTAAGGGTCATTTAGGACCAAATTTACTATTCCCGCAAAAAAATAACCCAATAGTGAAAATGACCTATTTTAATGTCAGTCTATGTATGATTTAGAAACGAATGGTCAATTTTTTTCAATCATAATACATTTGTTTTAAAATGTGTATAATTATATATAAATAAAAAAAAGCGGGTAAGTGGATGTCGCTCTGCTGCACAGACGTACAGTATTTTACAAGTGGGTCACTGTTTTATGGATGGTATTAAATTTAAATTCAATGATCATCATTGAATACGAATTCGAAGTACGAAATTCGAAATACGATTACGTATCATTGAATACGAAAAACGACTCTGCGCTATGACAGTTTGTCAATGTGGATATTTCATATTATATTTATAATATAATTACTTGTTATTAATATGGTAGCCGGTAATATGAATTAATATTATTAAATTACAACAAAATAACTATAAAATCGTTATTCTTGGTTCTTTAATATGTAATTTCGTCCAAATTTAAACATAAAAAACTATGAGTTTATAGGTATATTTGGGATTTTTTGGTTACAGAATAACCTACTTAAGTGAACTTTGCTTTAAATGTTCAATAATTAGCTATAAAATTTGAACATTTTATACATTTTTAACTACAGAAAAAAATTATTAAATTTGAAGTTTGATAAATTTTGTCAAAATTCGAATTTTAAATGCTTATAAAAAAATTTTTTTAAATTTTTCGTCTGCTATTGTAAACGATATATCAGGATAGTCTTGTATTAAATTTTCAAGCTTTTTTTACAACGAATTAAATTGTATTGACATTTATAGAAAAAAATTGTAAACAGAATATGTTCGTAAACAGGTCAAAACAAGTCAAATATTTTGAACATTTTATAAAATATAAGAATTAATAAAATAAAAATATAATATAAATTTCAAGTGTAAAGTATTTGGTTAGGTTTGTTTTTGAATTACAATAAAATAAGATAATCGCTACATGAGATATATCAACTGAATATCCAATGTTGTAATAATTTTAACTTCTATGCCGCTCATAAAAATTTAATTGGACTTTCTTACAGACATTTTTTTTTTTTTTTTTGGTTTGCAAGAAAAATTTTTTTGAATTTCTAACTTAAAATAAATAATAATTTGCACATTTTCAGGATTTTTACGCCTTTTGTCAAAATTTGAACTTTAAATAAGTACTTATAAAAATAATTGTGACTTTGCAGTATTTTTAATATTTTTCAACTATATTATTATAACAACATATTAGGAGCCTTGTATTAAATGTTCAAGCTTTTTGACCAAACGCATAAAATTTGATTGGTATTTTAGAAAAAAAAAATAAAAAAAAAAATTGAATTTGTTCTTAAAAATCTCAAAACAAGTCAAAATAATTTTAAAAATTTGTCGTTTATAGAAAATGCTAAAATAAATATTCAGTCAAAATTTCATGCAATTACGGTAATTAGTTTTTGAGTTACACCAAAATAAACACAAAAATAAAACACACATCATTATAAAATCAATACATTTATCGCTACGATCAAAATCTAAAATGTCGGAATATTTTTAGCCATTATACATTTGTATTACAATTTAAAGTGGCAATAATAGATATATATATAAAATACAAAAAATAAAAACATTATGACAATTTTGGAAGTTTTAAAAGTGTCTCATAAGTCATAACTCATAAATTATAGTGTAACCAAAAAATAAAAAATATACTAACAAATTTTTTTTTTTAAATTTAAATTTCGAATTTGGACGAAATAAGATATTTAAATTAAGAATAATGATGATATAGTTATTTAGTTGTAATTTAGAAACATTATTCGGGGACTTACACATTTTACGTACCTATATTATAACATTGTAATAAGACATTTTCAAAAAATGTTAAGTAATTTTAAGCTATAATACCTTTTCATTTTATACCATGAACCTGTAACCAAATTCAAGTCCCCGAAACCTCGTAAATATAAGCAGAACGACACCCAAGCAGAGAGGAAGCAACAGGTGGAGAGGGGACGTACAGACCTATATTCACACTGTTTTACATTAAGGTCGTATCGAGTCAAAATTTAATAACAATAGCAAATAATATAATATGATAATGATAGAAATTAGAAATATATATTATTATAGTAATTAAATATAATATAATATATTAAGTAATATAATATTATAATCTATTACCATGATTCACTTGCCCAACTTTGTTTTTTAATTTTTAAAATTTCATATGGAATTATATTTACCGGGCTTTTTTCTCACAGGGCTATATTATTTTCGGGAGTTTTTTTCAGGGTCAAATTTCCGTGGTTATTTTCTCATGATTCCCCTAGATATACTACCTATAGCTATACAGTAATGTACAAACGTTCCTTTTATATCTTACAAAAAATGGAAAGTGGGCTTAAGTTTCAATAGACTAAGAGAGTATATGTGATTACTGAATGGACGTTGCGTAGTTACTAGTTACTCATTGTGTAATCTATGATCATAAGAATAATTGAAACTTGTATGATTTACAGGGCGCAATACGGATGGTGGGTGATGGCTGTGCTCAGCACACCACGCTTTTTCATAGAAATTGCACCCTGGCATAGTGAATTTAGAGAAAAAAAGCGGTAATTGTATCAACTACCTACATTATTCTTTTTTGTTATGATTTACATAATTAAATATAATCATATTTATCTATGTAACACTTCTTTAACATATCTATAACCATAAATATGAGATTATAAAATGCTAGTTTAATTATTTCTATATACTTGTATGTCATAATAATATTTAATAAACTAATACACCTGAGTACCTGAAATTAATCAATTAATGTTGAAACAAATTTAAAATCATACATTTTACAATATAATAAAAAAGTGTTAGGTATTTAGTTGGTATGGGGTTTTTTTTTACCTTCTTTTGATATCAAAGCTTTTTTTTCGAATACCAGTATTATACTGGTACTACACTATAATAGTGTACATATCTATAGCTTTATTGTTTGTTAACGACTGCAGTATAGGAAATTTAGTTAATACCTAGCTAAAAGCTAATTGATTTTTTTTTTTTTGCTCACCAAGGTTTAAAATATTCAAACATACCATTAAGTATAAATAAATAAACACATTTTTCATAACACTGTCTGAGTATCCAGCCATAAGCGTAGATACCCAAGAACTTTCCAAGTGATCCACAAACATAGGCCAAATAATATCAAATTTATTGCAAAATACTTTAATAATAGCATTTAAAGATCTTCACTGACCAAGTCACTCTATCAACATTATATAATTTTTTATAATAGGTCATACTTCTATACTTCCAAAATTATACCTTATGTAAAGTAATAGAGCTTAAAGATGTGGGAAACAAGGGGATTTATTCCCTCAACCTCTAAAATGTATTAAAAAGAGCCCACTTTAATGTTTAATCCACTCAAACCTGACTTCAATTTATATATCAGTTTTTATTGAAAAAAATTTTGTCACCAGGGTGACTGAGTTACAACTACTGCAGCAAGTTACACACAAAATGAGTGAAACAATCACAATTATTTTAATAGTTGTCAAATTTTACGGGCAACAAAGTGCGCGGGATCAGCTAGTATATTATAAATATTAAATCATTAAACCAATAGGTAGTTTGATACAGATTAGTAAATGTTACAGTATAACAGCAAATTAATTTTTATATTTTATTAACACTTAAGTTAAAGTTTATTTTACTATTCTACTTAAAAATGTAGATGTGAAAGATTACATTTTTAAAAGTTAATTTGAATTAGATTCAAGTTCAGATAATTATAAACAATAATGCTTTTTATAGTATACTATATATACACTACTCAAACATTTAAAATCTATGAAAAAATATTAATATTTAAATAATTATTTTGGGCTCATATTCTAAGAACTAAACAAATGAAGTTCTTATGCATGTGCTGTAAAATATATTAAATATTAATTATCATTAAAATTATTTAAAAAAATAAAATCTACCAAGTAAATCATGTTTTATTTAAATATTAAAACTAAATATAGTATAAAGTAGAACAATATTGAACTGCAATAAAAATTAACAGTAAAATTAAGACTACAATTATTAATAATAACTAAAATAATTTTTTTTTAACAAATTCAGATGATGTACAAAAACATTTTTTTATAAAAAAATAATAACCAATACTGCATAAAATGTTATTATTAGGAAATATAATTGAATTAATACTAATATAATAACATTTTTTTTTTATTTGCCAATATATTATTATTCAATCAACTATCTTACATTTTTTAATGACTCTTTCATTAAGTTTATAGCATGGAAATCTTCTTTGACTACTGTCTGCATTTCGGATATCATTGTTTGTTGAAGTTCCAAGAACTATGCAATGAAATTACAGTTATTTATATAATATATAATTATAAGCTATAAATACAATATCTTTATATAAAAATGCATAATATTTTTACTTACATGTTTAATTTCTTCAGCTACTTGTGGAATACAACCAGAATTACTTTTCGAGTCTTCTGATAGTTCTGAATTTTTTAATCGAACAAGAGTAGCAATTTCGGTTAACTTTCCCTTTAAAGCCAAAATTTAATTATTGGTAATTAAGCTTCAAAAACAAATCATTGATGTAATATACATGTATAGATATTTTTTACATACTTGGAATCTTAATGGTGAGTTAATATCGTTGTATAAAATTTCTAATTGATTTTTTATTGTTTCTTCTTCAGGCCTTAAAGCCATTCCTGCATTTAATATTACCATTTGACCTACTAATACTTTAACAATCCTGTGTGTTAATTGATCCATTTTGTCTGTATATTGTTCAAGCTTAGATTCCACTCTTGTTTTTTTCCTAGCTAATTCTGATAGTCTATCTGCAATGCTGTTAAGTGTTAACTTATGTACTGTAACTTGTTCGTTATGACATTTATACTTCCAACATAACTCTGAAAAACCAACAATTGGCACTGGTATGAATACTGCTGGATTTGGATTATCTGCTTGAGCTTGTTTCCACACTCGTAAATCAATTCCTGTAAAATATAATTAAATAGGTTTTAATGGAATTATAACAATACCAATATTAAATTAGTAATTAAAATATTAATATAAAACAAATTTTAAGAAAAAAATGCTTGTATTTTTATTTGCTAAATTTGTGATGCTACCACTTTTTTTCAACACTTCATACATTTGTACCAAGCTTTGAGCCTATGAACTGGTATCATGATAATGAGTTTGCAATTCAAGTTAAGAAAAGTACACGGTAGCTTGCATTTGAAAAATAAGACAATAGAGGCTCTTAAAATTGAAAAACTAAGTCTTCGTTCAAATAATGGACTGAACAAAACTTTTTCCATCTTATCTTGCAACCATCAATCCTCATACAAATAATTAGTAATTACAATATGCAAGTATGCAAGTAACAACTTATGAACAATTTATATAAATATTTTGGAACAATAATTTAAATAAATTAAACGTACATGATATTATAATTTTTTTTAATCACAATTAAAATATACTCCTTAGCTGTTATGAATAGTATCATCATAATAACAAAGTTGTGTTACTTATCAAATTGAATTTGATGCCTTATTCAATATGATATTGCAAAATAAAAATTTATGTATGCTACAAAAATATTATATAAAACAAAACATTCCAAAATATCCTTCCGTTATAACTTATAACAAAAATTATTAATGGTACTCTCAAATATAAACGTAAAAACATTAGAGGAGCTCATTCCCTTCCCAATTCGAACACTGCTTATATCAGCTAAATATATTTGGATTTCAATCAGCTTCACTTTATACTTTAGTTATCACTTATCACTTTCATTTACCCCTTATGATTACAAATAAAGTGTAATATGTATTACAATAAAATATAATTTATTAATAATTAAAAATGTTTATACCAGCAGGTGGATTTTCATAATATTCGCGAAGATTTTCTTCAGTAAAACCAGTATATGGAAATATATTTTCGATGCCCATACTTGATAATTGTTGCTTGGGAGCTGGTTGCATTAGATAGTTAATTATATCAATATTTGAAATTCGTTTTGTACTTCCTAGAATCAACCACGATTATTATTTGGTTTTATTTTAATATAAAAATTGACAGAACACACCATTTTGAAGTTTTTCTTCGACATATATTAAAGCCATTGATTTGGTTTCTGTGTACAATTTTAATGTATCTAAATGTACACTTAAATTTGGTTTACTTCCTAATACCGCAAATAAATTTGATGTGAATTGTACTTCTTGTTTTCTAAAAAATATAATTTAAATAATAACAAGTAAATCAAAATTAATGGATAATAAAATAATATGTAATTCACAAAAATTTGTACTTTTAAAATAATTTGATCTATGCTTGCAAAAGATAAACTGCAAATTAATGATAACAAAAATCAAATTTTTTTTAATTGAGAAAAATTATATTAAACCAAAATGATTTTACATATTACTTAATAGGAGTCGCTTGCAGCAGAGTTGTTTCAACATTACAGGAGTGTAATGTTACACAAATGCTCCACAGATATTGTTGATTCTGCCTTACAAGTGTGTAAAATAGCAAATTTACACTCAGCAGATCATGTTTAGCTTTGTTAGTTTAAAAATTAGAGTGAATCGACCTATTATGAAGCTTGATGGTAAGAACATTATCTGTGTTTTTATGTTGGTTTTTAACGATAATTCAGTTTTTAAGTGAGTTATGAACATTTTTAATTTACACTATATTATATACGCTTAACTTGCTGAATAATTTAACTATCGTAAAAAACCAACACACAATGATATGAACACAGATAATGTGCTTATCATAAAGTTTCAAAATAGGTTGATTCACTCTAATTTTTAAACTAACGGAATTAAATGAGATCTGCTGAGCATAAATTTGGTATGTTACACACTTGTGAGACTGAGACGGAGACAACAAATATCCGTGTGGTATTCTCTAAGTAAATAGGAATTAATAACTATTATAATTTATCAATAGTGTATTTATATTTTTAACGCAACATATTTCTTGTTATTAGTTTTGTGCCATTTTGGCAATGATCCATTTATAAGTCAAAAGGGGGCAATAAATATTTTATGCATTGCATCACGGCAATTACAAACCAATACCTATTTATTACTTATGTTTAAAATTTATAATAAAAATAGATATAAATTAAACTTTCTATTTTTAAAAACTATAATCACCTTATTTCATCCATTTTTTTATTAATATTTATTGCCACAAGTGCATCTCTACTCGATGATGTTGGTTTCACACTGTATGTAATAGCTTTAAAACGGCAGAGTGGGTTTTGAGGAGTATACTCAACAGGTGGCATATTCAATCCATAAAATCCTAAAAAATAATAATATAAATAAATATTAAATAGTAATCAATAATCATAATAATAAACAAAATAATACAACCATTAATACTAGTAAATATCAAATAATATAGAATACTTTATAGTTTATACCTTTTCCAGTACCCCAACACGCTTGCAACAAGTTAAGTTTACAAATAACCTGATCTCTTTCATCTCCAAATAATTTACAATTTACAATTGAATTAATTACTAAATCATTTGCATTAGGAGGGGTTTGTTGCTGCTGTTGTTGTTGTGGTTGTTGTTGAGTAGTATTACCTAAAATTTAAAAAAAGAATAGTTTAGGTATATTAGATTTGAAAAATACTCTGAAACGAGAACATAACCAATTCAATGAGATGGTTTTGACTATTCTATCAGCTGCAGTGGCTTTTAGCCCCCCTCCCCTCTCATTTGGGAATATACATTGTTATTGAGATGGATGGCATATTATTATTCTATAGGGTATACAATATAATCTAATGAGTAAGAATTGATTTGTACTTTGTATGCATTTTGTGAATACAGACGTGCGCTGCTTAGTAGTTTTTAGCTTAAACACAGAATAAATTTATTTTAATCTATTCTGTGGTTTAAGTTACTATAGATTTAAGACTGTATTTTATAATTATAACTTAAATAATTGAGTACATATAGTCATTATATAATAAAACAAAGAAAATAGCTTTATTCATTTTTTTACCATAGGAACATATTACAACATTTGTAATTGGGTTAGCTTCATAATAGATAAATAATATTGAATATTTACCTTGAGCAAAAGGAGTAGTTAAATTGAATGGAGATGAAGTTGCTGCTGTTGTACCAAATGGCTTGGCTCCAAATGATGAACCAAACCCTCCAAATGAAGGAGCTACAAGCATTGCACTCAAAATTAAAAATACTATTTTATTTTTGATAATTCAAATATGATTTACCAACTGATGCAGTAGGTTGTGATTGCCCTAAACCAGAAAAAATTGATTGTGATGATGGAGTGGCAGCAGTTGCACCAAATCCAAATGTTGGAGCTGTAGTAGTTGCAGCTCCAAATCCAAATGTTGGCGCTGCACTAGTTGTAGAGGCTCCAAAACCAAAAGTAGAAGCTTGACTACCTGTGGTTGTAGTTGAACCAAATCCAAATGATGGAGCTACAGATGATGTTGTAGAACCATACCCTTAAAAAAAATAATGATGATCTTAGCATATTAAGTGTTAAATTATAAAAATGATTGAATTTACAAGATTAGGAAAATCTTTATCGTTTAAAGATTGTCACAATTCATATACTTATTATGAACCACTTAATATTTATATTCTTAATCAATATTTTTTTTAAAATATTAACTATACATAAAAACATTTAAATAGTAGGTACTAGGAACATATCATTAAGAAATATTTATTTTGTTTGTGTTCATTAATAAAGAATTAAACAAAGAATAATTGTATGATTCAATAAAATGAAAAAGACAGATTAACCGATCATGGACTATCAAACCATGTTTAAGGGATCATTAACTCACTCTATTGATTCGTTAAATGTTTAGTAATTGTTCTTGCAACCCAGCATAAACAAAATAAAATATAATTATCTGTATAAAATGTAACTCATATGATTTTAATAATTAAAAATCCTTATTATTGCATTGAAATAACTAATCATTGGACACATATATACCTAGGTATTATATAACAAAATTATAATTTATAAAAATGAATTTTTACTAGTATAAAATACTTTTAAATTCAATTATATAACAAATAAGTAATAAAAGAAACTTGTACCTCATAAACGTTTAACAAAATTAGGTAATACATTTTTCACAGTACTTTTATAATGATGCCATAAAAAAAAAACTAAATTCGATATATTTGAATTATAATCATTACCAAATGGACTAGCTGTTGTTTGCGTATTCATTCCAAAGCTGGAAGATGTAGGTGCACTGAAACCTGCAAAACCTGTCATTTTTAAAAAAACCTGTAACAGTAATAGTTAATTATTATTGTTAAAATGTTCAGTTTAAATCTTCGCAGTGGCTATTTTCACGTACAACTCGGAAATCTCCGGAAGGCGAATCGAAACGAAAAGAGACAACTCACAATTAATCACTACACGCTAATCGGTATACTGAACAGTAACCCAATGTCCCAATCAGTAATCACTTGACGGTCATGACAAAATCTATTTTACGTTATTTTCATCATGCACGGACTAAGATACTGGAAACAGTGGAAACAGGGTTTAGACCGCGGACTATGATAGATAGGACTGGAAACAGTGGAAACGAGCAAGATTTTAACGGACCTGAGTCCTGAAGTGCCTCTGCTGATTATTGCCTAGCTGGGTTTAACGCTACCTAGTGGCAATTGAATGATGATAAGAATAATATAAATATAAATTAGAATATCATTCAGATACCAATAAATAAGAATACTAAAAATGCATGTGTCATAGTCCGTAGTAATTAATTTTTATTAAAAACCTACTACCCATAGGCTATACATTTTATATTTACGTATATTTTGAAAAATCAAAATCAAAATAGTTGATATTGTTCTGTGATTTTACCAAACAGATAGCGTGCATGTTAGCTGTGTACCAAATGAATTTCGGCAGGGGAGGGTAGAGGAACCTAGGCAATATTGCGAGCCGGCTCCCCGTCACCCGCCCACCTTATCGTTTCCACTGTTTCCACACAATCAACGCTATTATCATTGATTGTAAATACTATAAGTATATAGTAATATAGTATTTGCTACTGTGTAGAAATCTGTGGTCTGAACATATGGGGTAGAAAATTATCTACGCAACAGCGTGGCTATATTTTAGATGACATAAATACAATAAAAGTTATCTGTTTATAAACATTTCGTTTTTTTTTTTATTTGCTCATAAGACCTAATTGGATAGTGCTATTTAAAAAAAAAAAACACGCTGTTGCATAGACTATAAACTATATAACCTACTTTTTTTTATGTTCTTCTTTACGTGTTGTGAAAATTTGGTAATTCTACAACAAGTGTGGTGCGAGAAGAGTTGTTCCGCGCAAAATGGTTTTTGCCATGTTGAACATATTTTGTAAGTCGGTGACAAGTGACAACCACAGATATATAAAGTAACTAATATATAAGTTAAAATATAATAATAATATACAAATATATAAATTACTTTATATATCTGTGGTGACAACACATGCGGGTGGTGGCGTCCTCTTTTCATAACCTCAAATTCAAAATATATTTTATCAGGAAATCAGTTATCAATGTAATTTATCTCATATTCATATTCAAAGCCAGCTGCTGATGATGGAGACCGTAGAGTATTTCTCAATTTCTCTATATTGTATCATTAAATTATGTATTTGTGTATATTTATATTACATATTATAATTATCCACTGAACTTCTGAACTATCACGGCTTTGGATTATCTAAAGCCGTGTGAACTGTTCATAGACCTTTTACTAGGGTCTATGGAACTATTTAGTTCAGTGATATCATAGGGTGATATTATATTAATATTATCTAAGATCAACATAAAATGTAATATTCTACATCGACTAAATCTATGGTGATCAGCGGCATGTCAGTTGGTTATGGCACTGGCTAGAAATGATGAAAAATATAATACTAGAATATAATGAAGTTGTATTTTCCGACAACTATCAAAATACTTTAACATTTTAAATACAAAATATTAAAATAGATAAATAATTTATTTTGTTACAAAATACAATATATTTTTCAATTAAGTACATTTGCCTGTCCCGGCCGTCTACACCAACAATTATTTTTTATTTGCGCTATGCGATGAGGGATGTCATAAAAATGTGCTTTTAATATGGCATAGTTCATGATATTAATTCAACTTGAGGGTTGTTCACATGTACAATACTAGAGAGCCTAGATAATTATCTAGGCTCTCTATACAATACTATATAGCAGATTAGCAGGTATGACAACTGGCAGCTCCCGTACCATTTTCAACTGGCTACATTTCAAAAAACTTTATAAAAATATAAAATTTTAAATATATTATTTAAACTGATGTTTATCATAAAACGCAGATATGCGTTTTTATCTAGTGTTGAACTCTTAATTATTTAATGTCTTAACATTAAATTATTTATAGGGGCAGAGTTAACATGCCTTTTTTTTTGCTTTCTATGTTCTCTAGCCCATTAGATTTTTGCACTTTTAAAATTGGCCCTCTAGTAGCATTGAGTTGTCTATCCTTGTTATGTAGTGTTGGTATAAATTGGATAATATTCTATTTAACATATTCTAAATAGATTTTTTATTTCTTTAATAATATGAGCATCAGCTATTCAATATATTATTAAACAAAAACTTTTTTCAACAAGTCAAAATTGCAAAAAAAAACAATAACAATTAGATCTATAAAAAAAAATCATAAATTAATATTTATAATTTGTACATACAACAGGTACCATCTTTTTTGAAGACTTAGGATAAATTCATTATTTTATAAAATATTTGTTCATATCTCTATGTCTGTAACAAATTGATGCAATTTCAAAAAGGTAACCCAAAAAAATTAAAATAACCTCTGTCCTTTCAAAAAGGACATTATTTTGACAACTGCTAAACATTTAGCCAAAGTTAACCTAATATTATAATTTTTAAGGACCTCAACCATTAAGATTTATGTTGATTTAATTTCATCATCAGAAATCTCTACTACCCAATCATGACATGTGATCATAATCAACCCAACATCCAATGGCTTGATTATAACACCATGAATGAGTTAGTATGTTATGTTATTTATATAATGATAAATACTAAAATAATATATAATTTATTTGTATATTTGTTTTCTCATTTGGTTACCTGCTGATGCAAATAAATGAGCATATTATATTTTATTATATTTATATCACGAATCACCTTACGAAAAAAATTCTGATAAATATTGAAAAACATTTTTTTATCACTTATTATCAATTACTTGCAAACATGTAAAAACAACAAAAATAATAACATTAGCAACATTTTGTAAATGTGTACTTTTATTTCATGAAAAAAAAGATAACAATTTAGAAAATTAACTTCATTTTCCTAAATGCAATGATAACTTTTTTGGAATGTATAAAATTAATTTATGCAGTATCAAAAATAAAAATTTGGAATTTGGCACGAATAATTCAATAATAATAGACTATAATTAATGTTATCGCTTTAGTGTTCAATAATAATATTTATTGTTCAGGAATATAAAACTGTTCTGCAAAATCTTCTACTTCTTTCGTAATGTCTTTTACACGATTAACAAAGACTGGATCTGAAGTAAGAGTGGATTTGAAGTTCACTAATTTTGGACCAGATACTTTTTGAGCATCCAATGCCAAGGTCAAACCTAGTACATTACAATTAAATTATACAAAATGTAAAAAACAAAAATGTTATTTAATATAATTAGTACCTTTGTGAATTAATTCAGCAACTTTAATGATATCATTTTCCATCATTCCTCGTGTAGTAAGAGCTGGTGTGCCCAAACGAATACCATAAGGATTCATTGCACTTTTGTCACCAGGAACTAATATTTAAAGATCAATTATTTATAATATTTTTAATTTAGTATACAATGTATTGATTATAAATATCTAGATTAATTACCGGTATTTTTATTACACACAATCTCTACGGTTTGTAGTGTAAACTCTGCTTTAGAACCTGTCAAATTAATTGGACGAAGATCAACTAGCAACATATGCACATCTGTACCATCAGTGGATATTTTGTATCCAAGCTGTTTAAGGGATTCAGCTAATTGTTTACAATTGCTCAAAACTCTTTTTTGATAATCTTTGAATTCCTGGGTAGTTGCCAAGCGCATAGCAGCTGCTATACCTGCAATAGCATTATTGTGAGGTCCTCCTTGAAATCCTGGGAAAACAGCAGCATTTACACGGTCTTCCAAGTCATACATAATATTTTCACCAGTTTTTGATACTGATTTAACTCCTGTATTAAAAATATTTATATATTTATATATTAGATTTTGATAAGTCAATAAAGTCTATTACAATATTTACCTTTACGATAAAATATGACTCCAGCTCGAGGACCTCTTAATGTTTTATGAGTAGTAGAAGTGACCACATCACAATATTCAAAAGGTGAGGGAATAACACCAGCAGCAACTAAACCACTAATATGTGACATGTCACCCATCAAGTAAGAATCATTAGCCTGAGCTATTGATTTAAAACGTTTATAGTCCAATGTCCGTGGGTAGGAAGTTACGCCTATAAACAATTGTAAGTTAAGTTTCTACATATATATTTTAAATATATTAAACAAACCAGCAATAATAATATCAGGCTTAAAGTTCTTTGCAGATTTTTCCAACTCATCATAATCAATTAATCCAGTTTCCATATTTACGTGATATGGTAAAGTTTCAAAAAATATTGATGCTGCAGACAATCTTTTTTTTTGAGCCATTAGACCATGACTGATATGACCACCATCTGGTAAATCCAAGCCTATCGAAATGTATTAAAATATTAATTTATCCTCATTATATTAACAATGTACATCACACAATTGCTTTTAATAATTAAATTAATAATAATAAATAATAACTAATAGCTAGCCACTATAAGACTTGGAAATAGTAGGATTTTTTAATTCTTCTAAATTTAATTCAAATCCAATGTTGTTTATTTCTTACATTTAATGTACTAAATATAAATCGAGATATAAATATATTAGTGAGTACTAAAATCTTGCATACATTGTATAAAAAATATTATTTACTATTTGATATATTTTGACAAAAATATTCTATACAAGCTACTATTCCACGATAGACATTACATATTTATTTATGGCTTATTGCATTTAGAAGCTGTTTAATACAAGTTAAAAACTGTTCATTTATATTTATTTACAAACTATTTAATACAACAATTTGTATTTATTAAATTTGATATTGTATCTATTTAAATTAATTATTATATTTTTTATCAAAAGTTGATTTTAAAAACTGCATGTAAGTATGTAACATGTTAATTTTGTATAGTTTATAGTTTAATATTACAAAAATGTAAAATTATAAAATATCTACCCATTATTCGTCCTCTGCTTCCTCCAATAAGAGCAGTGAAAGCTTCAACATTAGCAGGGGAACCAGAATATGGCTGGACATTGACACCCCAAAGATTTGGATCCAAAGAAAATGTTTCAAGACACCTTTTTTGGCATAAAACTTCAATCTGATCAATTACTTGATTACCACCATAGTATCTGTCAAATAAATAATTATAAATTAAATAATAGTCTAATATAAAATGCACCCATTTTAAATACCTTGCACCCGGAAGACCTTCTGAATATTTGTTAGTTAAACAAGATCCTAGACATTGTAAAACAGAAACTGAGGTAAAGTTTTCTGATGCTATAAGTTCAAGTCCTTTCCTCTGTCGCTGAGACTCTCGACTAACTAACGCATACAATTCAGGATCAGCTGTCTCTAATGGGAGACTTAAAGCTGGATCTGATATTTTCGTATTATATTTTGTTTCCATTGTTGACATAGTTACGAATCTAAAAAAATAATTAATGTTCAAATAGCATGCTTACAAAATGTCAATAAACTCTACCAAATACCAAATTATTTTTTGAAAACTTAAAATATTGTGAAGCAAGAATAATAGTAATTATAATAGATAGATTAATAAATGAAAACATAAATTTCAAATAGATACCATACATAATATATATAATAGTAAAATGTAAATAATTCCAAACAGCAATTCCTTATAAAAAAAAGGTAATTTCTTTTTAAAAACACAAGCAAAATTCTTCTTACTTGTTGGTGAAATGAAGCCGTTGAGCATTAACCAGGGTACGTAATATTGGACGTAAGTACATTTTAATTTTTTTTTTTAAGTACCTATGTAATTACAATTATATTTTAAAGACTTGTGGTTACTTTAATCTTAAATAAAATGTAACCGGCCAGAGTGTCTTGTTCGATATTGTTCAAAGATCAGATCTAATCTATCACAATACCGAAATATTATAATACGGCTGCAATATTACATTAAATGACATTCAAAGAACATAATACATAATAAACAATAATTGGTATGCTTACCTCGATGTATCACACGTGGGGACGACGAAACGTAGCCACTGACCGAGTAATAATTAACGTGTTGATTTGTGAAAATCGTTCGAATCGATTCGTAAACGACTGATAGGTAAGTACGTAGTACGTGTGTCGGAACTGATTCGTCAAGACGAAATATTCGTAGAATATAATAATTGGCAATAATAATCTTCCGCCCTCCTACTGCACTATTATTATATCAGTGAATATAATTATAATAGGTATGTATGATATTATTATATAAGTTAATTAATTAACAATCAATTTTTTTCCGATTATTCTAAATGGCCTAGAGCACAACACAATCCACGACTACCAGCAAACCAGTTATTAGTGAGCAGAAAAGATTGTGAAACAACTCAGACAAGTTCAAACAAATAACAATTTTTTTATTTAACAATTACTATAATATAACATAAGCTGATAACGAACGGCGCTTCAAAAACGTGTCATGTGCACAGTATTCTCCTGCGGTTGCACCACTACCTGTCCTGTCCCGTCTGCTCGCACCGTGTTAGTTGTAAGTTGTAACCTAACCTTAATCCTTAAAGCTGATAGTGACCAATATGGAATATGGACTATTGGACTATGCTCGACGACCGTGCCATGCTTAGATCATATCCTAAGATTTTTAACACACGAATACACAATGTATACCCAAGACCTAACTACAAATGAATTTCATTCTCAGACGTATAAAAATTCTTTATAGGTATTATTATTATATTACCAGCTATCTAACGCTATAAGCTGTAAAGGATCTCTAATTTAGCCACGAAGAACGATTAAATGGATTATTAATTTAATTTAATTTCTTTATTCGTGATTATTACCAATTTACCATTGAGTATAGATGAAGTAAACAATATTTAATATACAGTATACTCATAGTCATTTCTCAAATCGTATTAATAGAATATAATGCTACCCAATTTTTGCGCCTTTAACTACAGCCTACCGATGATCCAAACGACTCGATCGCGCGTAAATTGCGTTGCTGTTGGTCGACAAATGAAAATGATAACATATTATAATATGTCGATGGTCGATATGGGTACCATATTATCATAAGTCTACGCCTACCTAACCAAAACTTTGTCCTTAACTCTTAAGAATTAAGACTTTGTTCATACAGTACAAGACTCAGTGTAGTACGTCAATAATTATTGTACGATTATTGTCTTTACTCTTTAACATAATAATCGACTTTGAAATTGGTAAAATAAACAAATGATGTAAATTTCAAACATCTACAGTTGTTCGTTTTTGAATTACAGCAAAATAAGAAAATCGATAAATCAAGTAAATATCCAATCTTGAAACAATTTAAACTTTAAACGTTTGTAAAACTTTAATTTGACTTTACGGTAGAGACTTTTTTTTTGATAAAATTAGAAAAACTTATGAAGAATCTTGTATTTAATTTTCATATCTAAGATTTAAAAAGAAAAATTTAATGAATTTCTAACAAAGAATAATTTGCATATTTTCGTGATTTTTACGCATATATTTTGTCAAAATTTGAACATTAAATCGCTATAAAAAAAATTGTGGCTATGTATTTTAATATTTTTCAACTACTATTGTAACAACGTATATATAAGGAGCCTTGTATTAAATTGTCAATCTTTTTTACCCAACGAATAAAATTGTATCGATAATAATCATAGAAAAAAAAACTAAAATTATTGAAAACTGAATAATATGATGTCCTTAAACAGTTCAAAACAAATCAAAATATTTTGAAAGTTTTATCATATATAGAAATTGCATAAACATTCAGTCAACATTTCATACATCTACGACTTACGAGTATTGGTTTTAGAGTTACACCGAAAACCAAAATCGATTTTGTCGACAACTGATTTTACGTAAAAGTTCCTTAACTTTGTTTTTCCCAACGCTTTTGAAAAATACTGATAATTTTAAATTTTGACTTTTCCAATGCACCAACTAGATTCATTTTCCCATCAAACAAGATCCTGAAGTTGAAAATCGTAACATTATCTCGACTACTTATCGTGTAGGTACACAAACACAAACACGTACAAAAATAATAAAAATAAAACACACATCATTGTAAAACCAATACTTTCATCACTTCGCTCAGAATCTAAAAAATGAAATTAATTTAAGAGCAAAACGAGATAACAGATTTCAGATGTTATACAATCAGTTTTAAAACCACATTATTCATGATCAAAATTTGAAATAGCTCTTATTCACTTCATTTGGAATTTATAATTTTAAAAATATTTGTATTTAAATTATTAGACACTTTGAAAATCGAGAACATAATATATAATATTGTTTATTAATTAGCGATTAAAATTTAAACTGTAGTAAAGTTTTTCAATCTTTCAACAATGTTATTTTTACATTTCTTATAATAGAATTTGTAATTTTTGGTATTAATAGACTTTTTTTTATAGTACAAGGTGAGGTCACTAATTTATTTTTTATTACTATACAGGGTGATTCTCCAAGCATGCTCACCCTTTTTTTCTTAATTAATGCAGTTATTCAAAATTCTATTTTTGGAATTTAAATATATTTTTTGACCATATTTTCAATATGAGGAACACAGTTTGAACGGTTAGTTTTTGAGTTATTTGACTTTGTGTTCCAAGGGTAGAAAGTCCACGATAATGGGTTTATAAGATAAGGGTGCTATCGTGATTTGAAAATTGTAGTCATTAATATTAATCTATCAGTATTAATAATTTGTAAAAATGGGCCAAGTACCTTTAATAAATACTATAGATCCAGTTTTACATCTATTTTATATTTATGTTAAACCATTTTTAACGACTACTATCCTTAATACAAACATTTTAATAACTAACTAACTATACTCATTCGAGTTTTGAATTAGGTAACTATATCAACATTTTCAAAAAAATTATCGATTAAATAATTTACAGTAAGAAAAAGAGGTTTTCATTTGAAAAACAGAAGTTTGTATCGCCACAGGACATTCCTTAAATAGTACAAAAAAATTCAAGAATTTTAAAATATGGTCTTTGAATATGTTTAAAAATTCCGAAAATCAGAATTTGAATAAATTCATTATAAAAAAAGAAAAATAAAGGTGAGAAAACTTGGTGAATCACCTTGTATATATGTTGATCTACCAAGCATGATCAGTGCTTACCCCAATCTTTATAATGGATTTATTCAAATTCTTATTATTGAAAATTTAAAATCTACTCAATGATCATTTTTTAAAAATCTTGAATTTGTTTTTTATAATAATGAGTATTCTCGAGTGATACAAACATTTGTTTTTAAAATGGGAACCTCTCTTATTTACTGTAAATTGTTTAGTGTATTATTTTTTGAACATTTTATCATTTTGATATATCTAATCCAAAATTCGAAAGAGTAGCTGTTCTCGTATGTATTAAAATGTTTATATACTTGGGATAGAACTACTTAAAAATGGTTTCACAAAAATAAAATTAATGGCGTATGATTGGATCTAGTATTTACTAGACATGGAGCATTTTTACAAACTATTAATGCTTATATAGATTAATATTAATCACTAAAATAGTGAAATGTTATGAGATTACCATTTTCTCCATATCTTCCGAACCCATTATCTATGGACTTTTTGCAAAGTATTATACCTACTATACATACAAAGTTAAAACTGCTCGGCCGAATTTTGGTTTTGAAATCTGATACATCAAAATGCTCAGAAAAATGATCCACTCAATTATGTATTAATGTATAAAAAGGGGGTTCTCACTTAAAAAACAGAAGTTTATATCTGCACAAGACACTCCTTAAGAAGTGCAACAAATATCAAAAATTTGATAATATGGTCTTTATATTTATAAGTATATTTAAAAATTGCATAACTGCACAAGGTTCCGTTGCACGTATGGTCTTTGTACAACCGTGAAAGTTTGGTCTCCTCTATTTCGTCGGTAGTCAGCGCAGGCACCAACCAAAATCTCTGTGATTGGTTATGGCTGGTGAAGCCAGGCCTAGAGTCTTATGTGATTGGTTGTAGCGCTCGGAGGATCACGACGTCCACCGTTGACGATCATCGTTCTGGGCGGTCATTGGCTACGCTCATCAACGTTTGTCCTTATTATTAGTCCTCATGCGTGGAATCGTATCACATGGTGTCGCACCTATCTTTTGTTATCGGTACTGCAGGCAGCCGTGTATTTTCACGATCTGTCAGTGTAATGAATAATGGTGCGAATTCTTGTTTCACGATTCAGACCTATTGATCATGTTAATACATTATAGCTCTTACTTGATTGTTTGTACCGAATTTTATATGTTTCAGTAATCCAATAAATATCTTATTCTAGGCTTCTATAGCTCACCAAAGTTTTCGATGTATCTTAACGTCCCTAACCTAGCATTATATACCGCATAATCGTTAATCGTTGTCACCGAATGTGTATAATATAGTGTCATCAAGAATATAATGGATTGAACAAGATTGTACTCGTACCTTAATGCAACCTTAGCGCATGTCACAGCATTCAGACCCGGGAGCTCCACAGAATAGGTAGGTATACATATAGATCCGGCCGTCAGTCGACACAGTCAGTATAGGACTCAGCGGGAGGTTAATAAATTTTTGTAAGTCTCCCGACCGGTGAGGCGCCGGCGCAATTGAATTGGCTCCCTATTACAGGTAGTCAATATATTACCCTTAATAAGTACCTTTGAATTGGCTCCCAAGAATTTACTAGTGAACTGGCTCCCTACTGTTTTTTTTTTCAAAAATATATTATAAAATGTTGTTATAATATTATAATATTTTAAAGTTAGACGTTATTTCGTAGAGTATTTAACGTCAGTAGGTATATGCTTCTTAATCTTATAACACATGGTTTACGGTATCACATTAGTATATTTTACATCGTTATATTAAACGTTATATTTTAGCCATTTTTAATCATAAAATTAAAAACAGACAATATTATAGCAAAGCGCGTCATTATAAAACGTATGTATAATATAAATACAAAATTAAATTCAAAAATATGTAAGACTATTTTTTGTGGTTTATACTTATTAGTATTGTTACCTAATATTTTTATGTATTATGAAACCTTGTACTTGCACCAGTATCATATTTTCAAATTTCATCTTCTAAAAATTGTATTTTACCTATCTCTTATTTCTTTCCGGTGTGATTTATTAAATTGGAACTTCTTGTAATAATTTTTATATCTAACTAAATACTTTATAATATATTTAGAAAGTTGAATATATTTGTATGTCGAGAAGAAAATTGCGAATTCAATTTGGAATGAAAAACTACCTGGCTATATTAGGTTGACGTTGCAAAAATTAACGCGCATAATATGAGAATCATTGGTTAAATAATAATATTGTACAGTTTAAGGAGCCAATTCAAGGGTCGAATTCATATCGGAGATTCACGATTCCGCATTACACGATTCCGCATATACCTACCTTTTCATTCACACGATTCCGCACAAACCTAATTTGCGACGTTGCCGATTGTATTATAAAAATTATTACATGTAACTTATAAGTAATTTTATAATCTTCGACCATTTAAGATTATAACATTATTTTGGTTTTTCCCCAAATACTATCTTATCTGAATACATGAAGCATTCACTGAACTTATAAGTATTTGCCCCAACAATTCTGTAGGATATTTATTCAGCGACTATATTTTGAAGAATTACATTGAAGATGAATACTTATTTCCACCAGAATTGTGGGCAGAGAAGCCTTCAATAAATCCAAGGTAAAATTTTTTTTTTATAAAACTAAAAATAAATCATAATTAAAATAGTTACTTATACTTTTTATAGGACAACTAATGGTCCTGAAAGCTTTCATCACACATATAACGGCCAATTTTATCACCCTTACCCACATATTTATTTAGTTATAAAAGTATTGATGGAATTTCAGTCGGAAACCGAAACTAAGATCAGATCAATTACTCTGTATAATGATAGGAAAATATTGAACGAGAAAGAAAAAGAACGTATGGAATTCACCATCAATGCATACAATAAGTATGAAACACATCATACCAATATAATTCAATTTTTATCAGAGGTTGGTCCTCGGTATCAAGGAAAAAAATTGTAATAATTTGACTATTTTTGTATTATTTTATTGTTATTAATTATTATTATAATTATTTTTCCTCATAACTGGCAACGTCGCAACAATTTTTATGCGGAATCGTGTTAAATTTGGGTTAAATAAAAAAAATCTTTTGTACTACGAAAATGTACGGAATCGGGTAGGTAAAAAGGTATATTTTGCGGAATCGTGTGTCGCCCCTATAATTAAGACCCCCCCCCCTCAGTGTTAGGGATCCAACAAGGATGCGCCTCAGGCTATCATTGAATTGGGTCTCAATTTTGGGTTAATATGAATGGGCGACACACGATTCCGCAAAATATACCTTTTTACCTACCCGATTCCGCACATTTTCGTAGTACAAAATATTTGAGACCCAATTCAATGATAGCCTGAGGCGCATCCTAGTTGGGTCCCTAACACTGAGGGGGGGATCTTAATTATAGATAGTATCCTAGTGGGTCCTGGATTATTTTAAGTAAATAATAGAGCATACACGAATTTCGTACCAAGTCAAGTAAAAGATACTTTATGAATTTTCATTTAGGGACCCAACTAAGATGCAGCCCTCCCGAAATTAAAAGTGCCAGTAAGAAGCATTTATATGCAACAATTGGCCGGTCTACAGAGGACTGACCGATTGTGTTTTGGAGTCTCATGTACCTATATATACTTATTAGTTATTATACTTATTACTTATTATGTAACAAATATTAGATGAGGGCCTTAATCAGAATTCGTAGGTATATAAGTTATATTAATTATTATAGGTTAATATTATATGTGAGTCAATCATACACCTTATATTTATAGACGCAATACATATTATGTAGTTCACACATTCCACGACAATAGTAGCATCCATGAAGATGAAGCACTAGGTATAAAAATTATTTACGTGACACAATAATATTATTGTATAATGTATATTGTGCATTATTCTCAATAGTTATCTTATCCTATTACCATTTCTGTAATTGATTTTATTAAAAAATGTAATTATTTAATTATACCTATTTAAGATAAATGTGAATTAAATATTTCAATATTATTAACTAAGTTATAAATTTTACACAATTATTATTGTGTGGAAATGTAAAAAATAATTTTGTTAGAATGCGGGCATCGCTTTAACTCTACTATTCTTTTGACCGCACCGCATCTCACAGGGAAGGATATACCTATGGATGTTCCGTCTATAATTATTAGGTCTATGGAGTTAATACTTAATATATTAGTTTAAAGCAATGACATATATTATGCATGAATTGGTTTACAATACACATACTATAGAGAAGTCGAGTGTCTCGTACAATTTGCGTCCGAAAAAGGTATACTTTACTGCATGTAGTATAAATTTAACCGGTAACATTCGTCCCGTTACTGGTGTATAGCCGTATAGGTACATCAATTTGTCGAAATTATCTGTTTACCTGTAAGAAACTTATCGATTGCGACGGCTATCGAATTCACCGAACTTTAATTTTATGTGTATTACTTCCGCCTAACTTAAAATTTATGACGAGAGGCTTTAAAAATGCCGTGATTATTTATGATTTATGTGATAATTACATTGAAAGATCTAAATACAACATGCATAAATCGGAATAAGTCAATATTTAAGATGGAAAAAATTTAATATTAAGTCCTTTATGCAGTAAAAAAAACACCCAAATAAAATTCAGGGTCATGTGTTTGAAATATTTCGTGTCACTTTATTATTGAATATTTGAATACCGCAAATACGGATATTAAGTATTAATTAAGTAGGTACCTTTATAGTTTATACCTATCACCTATAGCTACTACAGGTATATCTTATTAATAAATAAACTATTTAAAGTCTTATATTCATAATTTATGTCTAAGAACTAATAGTTTGTTATACCATACACAACGACATTAATCATTTATACAAAATATATACAATTGAACTGGCAGTGTTTGGTACAATAAATGCATTTTGTTCACTATGTTTGGGTTAATTGGTACCATTGTGGAATCCCAATTCTGAATTGTTAATACGTCATCTGAACATAATTTCCCTTAAATAATTACAGTAATATTATGAATGATTTTTATATGTATCCACAGTGGATCATGGATCGTACCTCATCATATAATAGTAAATTTTTAAGTTCCTCCCCAGAAATACGTTACGAGTTATAAAACAATTCACAGATGCCAAAACTATCTAAAATGTTTGAATTTAGTATAATACATGTACATCCGATAAGTTTATAATATAAAACATAAAAAATAATATTAAAAAGCGTGTAAGTGAATGTCTCTCCGCTGTACAGTAGGTTGCAAGTGGGTCACTGTTTATAATAGATGGTAC